>CM053790.1:827848645-828448645 GCA_028749045.1 Cupressus sempervirens | reverse complement strand
AGTCTTTTAGGTACTTAGCTTGTGAAATGAATATTCTATCATTATTCTATACAATCTACAAACCTAGTCCCAAAAACATCATTTCTCCTGTCATGCTCATCTCATATTAATTCTTCATCTCTTTAGAAAATTTATCACTAGCTTTATCATTACCTCCAAAAATGATTTCATCAACAAATATTACAATAATCAACAATCCATCTTCAATTTCTTTCAAATACAAGTTATTGTCTATCAGACCTTTAGAAAATCCAAGCTTTTTTAAGTAACTATCCAACCTCGCATACCAAATTCTTGGTGCTTTATTTAGACCATAAAGAGATTTCTTCAATCTACATACCATGCCTTTGTCTTCTAATAAAGGAAAACCTTTAGACTACTCAATATAAAATTCTTCATCTATTTCTCCAATCAAAAAGGTTGATTTAACTTCCATCTGATAAACCTTGAATTTATTGTTCATTACATAAGTTAGGAACATCTTTACTACGTCCATTCTTGCTACTAGTGCATATGTTTCCTCATAATGAATATCTTCTTACTATGAATAACCTTTACAAACAAGTTTGGGCTTGTTTCTCACGAATTCTCCCTATTCATTCATCTTATTCCTAAAAAACCATTTTGTTCCTATAACATTTTTATCTTTTGGTCTAGAAACTAACTCTAGTGTGTTATTTTTTACTTTTTGGACCAATTCTTCCTTCATTTCTTGGATCCAGTGATTATATTTGACTACTTAATTTGTGCATTTAAGTTCAACTTGACATATCAGACACATCTCCTCATTTACTCTGCTCCTTTTCATTACTCCTTTGTATCTTCTTCCAATTATTTTCTCAAGAGGGTGATTCCTTGTCAGATTTCTATTAGAAGTAGTAGTTGACATATCAACTCTTATCTCTTCTCTAGGTTCATATCTTTGCTCTTATCCTTGCTCAATAATTTTCACATAATTTTTCAAGTCATTGTTAGTCTTAAAAAAAAGTTTAGCATTATGTCTAACAATTCTAGGGTTATCCCCTTCTTCATCTGAATTATAATCTACCATCTTTTCTTTAGTTCCAAACTTCTCATAAATCCTTACATTTGCACATTCAACCATTGTCTTAGTTCTATAGCTAAAGCATCTGTAAGCCTTACTTTTCAATGAATAGCCAAGAAACATACCTTCATTGCTTCTTGGATCAAACTTACCAATGTCATCATCTCTCTTAATATAACGTTTTCTCCAAATATCCTATAATACTTGACTAATGGTGAATTTCAAAACCATAGTTCATAAGGTGTGTTTTCCATACCTTTTTGGATCTATACTTTGTTCAAAGTATATACTGATGCATTAACTACTTCTCTCTTGAATGTCCTAGAAACATTATTCTCAAATAGCATTGCTCTAGTTGCACTTGCTATTGACTTATTCCTTCTTTTGACAATCCCATTTTGTTGAAGTCTTCTAGGTGTAGATAGATGTCTTTTGATTCCATTTTCTTCACAAAATATGTTAAATTCCTTAGAGGTGAATTTTCCTCCTCTAATAGGGTTCATCCTCTAAGATAGCTTGACCCACTGCCCAAACAACTTCAAGGGAAAGACGAATCAACCTTATGTCCAAATGATCTCTATATTATTCGTTGTAGAATAATATAAATGGTATTGTTCTAATCTTTTCTCTTCCTTTTTCCTATCAATTGGACCTCCGCTTCTTTTGATCTTGTAACCAAATCATGAATTGCAATCCAATAATCCCTTGGATTGCCTGCATGCATTCCTTAAGCTCTCTGCTTCTTTTTGCATTTCACACTTCTTTCAACCATAGATACACTTTACAATCAAGAAAAATATCTTTCTTTTATACCACATCTTTGTAATAATTCCTCGAGTCAGCCCTGAGGCTTTCCCAATTAATTAAAATAAGATAATTAAGTAATTACAATTACAATAGCACCGTTGACTCACAGTCTATACAAAACTTCACACATCTAAAACTAAGGCTTGCACACTTGCTAACATCATCAGCTAACTGTCTTCTATCACTGTCTAATTGTGCATCTCTTCATTACATCCTAGATGTAAGATAGATAACAAACATTAGGAACTTCTTTCCCAATACTCTTTCTCTAAATTTCTCTCTATAAATTTGGTACAACTTACATACGACTTTGACTTGGGCTCTGTGCACTTAACCATGCCATTAGGACATTGTATTCAACATATGCATAAATGTGCATAACCAAATAATTAAACCATTGTCCATACCATCAAGATCTCTATCTATTACTCTACCAATCTTTATAGAAACAATGTTATGTTGACATCAATGACAAACACAGTCATGAATTGGCATAGGCAAGGAGATGAATAACTAGGGTCAAAGGCTCACCCAGCTATCCAAACCACCCTACAAGAGTTAACACAATAGAAGAAAACACAAAGAACAATAACTAAAGGAGGAAGAAGTGTGAAATAATTTTATTAATTCATAAAAATATCTTCATACATGCCCATCTATAAGGCCTTTAAGGTTATGGCCAATTAAAAATACAATCACATTCGAAGAACTAACTACAAATTCACGCTTTCAATTTTGCTCTCTAGTCTTCTTCCCAAAAACTTTCCTAACTCTAAGCCTAAACACTCTATATGTGCTTGCCAAAATTCCTTATAGATTATTCTAGAACATTACATAAGAGGAAGGCTAACCCAACAATGGTCTAGACACATCCAAAGGAAAGATCTTAACATAAATGTTGTGATCAAAATAAATCTTGCAAGTCGACTCATAGAAATCATGTCCAAATGCTGACACTCGGCACATGAAGGGTCACTTGGCATACACTAGGTAACTCGACACATGAAGAGTCACTCGGCATACATTGGGTAACTCAACACATGAAGGAATTGCTATAGTAACTCAACACATGAAGGAATTGCTATAGTAACTCGGCTCCCACTAAGTGCTATAATAACGCAGCTCCCATTTAGTGCTATAGTAACTCAACTCCCATTGAGTGCTATAGTACTCAACTCCCATTGAGTGCTATAGTAACTCGGCTACCATTGGGTGCTACAGTAACTCAGCTCCCATTGAGTGTTATAATAACTCGGCTCCCATTAAGTGCTACAATAACTCAACTCTGATTGAGTGCTATAGTAACTTGGCTCCCATTGAGTGCTATAGTAACTTGGCTCCAACATGCAAAATAAACAAAAATGAGTAGGATAACAAGGTAACCCAGGATGCTTCTACATTAGACAATCAAGGTTGAAATAAATGATTCTCCTAAATCATTGAGAGGTTGAAATCTAAGTTGAATCCAACTCAGATTGAAAAATCCATGAAGCATCTTCAATAGGCCTATTCTTTCACTTCACCAAATATTCATAGTAATCTTTTCCTCTTGTGCTCTTGCCAACTCTCTGATCCAATGTTTATTCAACTTCTTCAATTTTCTTCTTAGGATAATCATATGATACAACAACTTCATCCTCTAACTCATGATACTTATACAAATCAGAAATATTGAAAATAGGAGCTATATCCATGTCATCAGGTAACTCAACCTCATAAGCATTACCACTATCAAACTTCTTCAAGATCTTACAAGGTCCAAATTTCTTCATCTCTAGCTTTCTATATGTTCTAACTAGGAATCTTCCTTTCTTCAAATGAACCATCACCTCATCACCAACTTGAAAATCATGGTGTCTTTTAGACTGATCAACATTCTCTTTATACTTTTGATTACTTTGTTCGAACCTCAACTTCACTTCCTTATGTAAAGAATCCATAAAAGTAGCAAATTCTTCTCCTGCAACACTTTCCTTTTCTTCACTAGCAACATCTCTCAAATTTGATATACCTCTAGGATGCATTCTAGTAACAATCTCAAAAAGTGTCTTCCCTGTACTCCTATTCACAGAATTGTTATATGCAAATTCAGCTTGTGCCCATACCATCTCCCAATTACTTGACTTATTCCAAACTAAACATCTCAGTAAATTACCCAATCTTCTATTCATAACCTATGTCTACCCATCTATCTATGGATGGAATGTTGAACTAAACTTCAGCTCAGTACCCATCTTCTTCCACAAAGTCTTCCAAACATAACCAAAAAACTTATTATATCTATTAGAAATAATACTTCTTGGTAATCCATGCAATCTCACAATCTCTTTAAAAAAAATTTCAACAACATGCTCAGCATCTGATGTCTTCTTACATGGTATGAAATGAGCCATCTTAGAAAATTTGTCCACTACAACAAATATAGAATCATAGCCCTTCACTATCCTAGGCAATCCAAGAATAAAATCCATATTGATGTCAATCCAAGGTTTCTCATGAATAGTAATAGGTGTATACAAACCAGTATTTTGACTCACTCCCTTTGCAACTTGACAAACTCCACAACTCTTTACAAATTTTTGAACATCCTTATACATTTGTGGCCAATAATACTTCTCTTTCAGCAAACTCAATGTCTTATCAATTCCAAAATATCCAACTAATCCACCACTATGTTTTTTCTTAATCAGATTCAACCTCATAGGACTTCTAGGAATACACAACTAAATTCCTTTGAACAACATACCTTCTTGAATGAAATACTCATCATACTTATTTATGTGGTCTGTCAAATTTGGTGCTCTGCACTCTCTCTATGCCTTTGAAAAATCAAGATCAACATCATACAATTATTTCATTTCATCAAAACCAAGAACTTCAACCTTCATTTTAGTCAACAAAGAACATCTTATACTCAATGCATCAGCAACTCTATTAGTGAATCCACTCTTATGCTTGATCACAAATGTAAAACTTTGCAAGTACTCAACCCACTTCGTATGTCTTTGATTCAATTTATGTTGACTTCCCAAGTATTGTAAAGCTTTATGATCAGTATACAATACAAACTCTTTAGCAATCAATTAATGTCTCCACTTCTTCAATTCTTGGACAATAGCATAAAATTCTTGATCATACACAGAATACTTCCTTTTAACATCATTCAACTTTTCACTAAAGAAAGCAATAGGTTTACCTTCTTGACTTAATATAGCTCCTATTGCATTACCACTTGCATCACATTCATGTTGAAATACTTTGTTGAAATTAGGTAAAGCCAATACAGGTAAATCAACAACTTTTTGTTTCAAGGTTTCAAAACTCTTATCAACTTCATGTGTTTTCTTGAATTCCTTTTTATCTCCCCTCATTGTCTCAGTCATAGCATTACAAAATAGCACTAAAATTCTTTATAAACTTTTTGTAAAAAGTAGCCAAACCATGAAATGATCTTACCTCACCCACATTCTCAAGTGTAGGCCATTCCAAAATTGCTTTAACCTTCTTAGGATCCATCTTCAATCCATCAGCTGAAATCACAAATCCCAAATACATAATCTCCTCTTGCATAAAAGAACACTTTTTTAGATTAATCAACAACTTTTCCTCTTACAACCTCTACAATACTTGTCTAATATGCTCAAGATGTTCTTCCTTGGTCATGCTGAATATCAGAATATCATCCAGATAAACAATCAAAAAATTACCTAAGAATCTCCTAAGAACTTCATTCATCAACCTCATGAAAGTATTAGGTGCATTAGTCAAACCAAAAGGCATAACCAACCATTCATACAAACCATCTTTTGTCTTGAAAGCAGTCTTCCATTCATCACCTTCTCTGATTTTGAAAAGATGATAGCCACTCTTCAAATCAATCTTGGTAAAATATTTTTCTCCACTCGAACAATCCATTATGTCATCCATCCTTCGCGTAGGAAACCTATATTTCACTATTATCCTGTTAATAGCTCTGGAATTAGTACACATTCTCCATTATCCATTCTTTTTAGGTGCTAATATAGAAAGTACAACACATGGACTCAAGCTTTCTCTAATCAAACCCTTTCTACAACCACTCATGCACTTGTTTGTTAAGTTCTTCATTCTCTACAAGTGTTAATCTATATGGTGCTTTGTTTGGAAAACTAGCTCTAGGAATTAGATCCATACAATGAATTATGCTTCTTACTAGAGGTAAACTATTAGGAATATCATCAACAATAATGTCTTTATACTCATTTAGCAATTCTATAATTTCTACTAGTACTTGGCTATCACTATCTGCTATCACTTAGTCCTTACCAGCTTCTGCTGCTTGGTCATTACTACCAACACTCGGTCCTCTAGGAACTATGGCAAAACAAACTTGATTCCTTTTCATTTCCTTTTCAAATTGTTTCCCATTAACCATGCAAATTTTCACAATAGTACAATTAACCTCATCTGGACTTTCCATCAAAGGCATCAATGTTTGTTTCTTCCCATTTAACCAAAGAGTATATTGATTCAATCTTCCATCATGGATAGCATATCAATCATATTGCCAAGGTCTAGCCAACAAAATATGACAACAATCCATGGGCATAATATCACACAAAACTTCATCAAAGTAATGTCCAATTTTAAACTTCACAACACATTGCTCACCTACCAATATCTTATGCTCATCTTTGATCAATGAAACATGATAAGGTTTGGGATGTTTTAGTCTCTACAACTACAACTTGGTAACCAGCTCTTTTGATGCCAAATTTGTAGAACTTCCACTGTCAATGATCACTTTGCAGCATTTTCTAGCCATCTTACATCTTGTCTTGAAAAGACTTCTCCTTAAAATAGGTTCCTCATCACTTCCCTTATTGTATAAGGTTCTTCTCACCATCAAATTTTCTCTAGCCTCAGGTCCACCTGGTGAACCCTCATCATCCTCTTGAATCATAGCATTTTTATTACCTTGCCCACTTTCAAAGGATCTACATTAAAAGATCTATGCCCAACTTTACCACATCTAAAACAACTGCCATGAAATCAACCTCTAGAATAGGAATTAACTCTTCCTCAGTAAGAATTAGTGCCTCCTCGATAAGAATTACCACTTTTCCAATTCGTCTTGCCTTTTTCATCATTCTTCCATTCAAATTTGCCTTTATCTTACATAGAGCTGTCAAATTTGCCACTTTCTCCATAGGATCTACTTCTGTCTCTTTGGAATCTACCACCTCTATCTCTTTGTCTTTGTTCATGCTTCCTTATCAATATCTCCTTGGCTTTCAAGGCATATTGATATGCTTCTTCTACACTTTCCAAGTTTACAAAACTTATTTCATCCTAAATTCTAGATCTCAATCCATTAATGTACTTTGCAATTTTCTCAACATCATCATCCACATGTCTAGATCTGATGTCCAGTCTATAGAATTCCTTAGTATATTCTTTCATATTCATGTCCTTTTGTTTCAAATTTTGCATCTTTCTCTACAGGCTAACTTGGTAATCAACAAGGAGGAATTTGTTCTTTACCTTGTTCACCATCTTTGGCCAAGTTCTAATCTTCTCCTTTCCTCTCCTTTGTCTATCAATTTGCAAGTGCTCCCACCATAGTGATGCATGACCTTTAAACTAGTGACTGCAATCTTCACCTTTCTATTATTAGGAGTGTTTTCATACTCAAAGAACTTCTCCATATCAGAGATCCAATCCAATAGAGCATTGGTATCCAATTTTCCATCATAAGGAACAACTTCTATAGCAAGCTTTGAATTTTCCCTAGACAACACTCTTAACGATCTTTCCTCATCTTGATCTTCTTCAAGTTTTCGATTATGGTTTGGTATTGCTACTTCATCATCACTTACATCATCAAGATGTGCTCCTCTCCTCTAGGCTATCTCCACAACATCTAATCTAGCTGCAATTTGTCTCAATTGATCCAATATAGCATCATCGACATTTCTTCTACCATGAACCATCTTTATAAATCAAGTTCTAGCAAGATTGTAACCCTCTACAAGTTATAGGTCAAATCCATAGATCTAAAACCCTACAACCAAATTTGAAATAGGGTTCTACACAATCCAATCTCCACAAGGATGAACCTCAAGCTCTGATACCAACTGACATAGGCAAGGGGATGAATAACTAGGGCCAAAGGCTCACCCAACTATCCAAACCACCCGGCAAGAGTTAACACAATCGTAAACACAAAGAATAGCAACCAAAGGAGGAAGAAGTGTGAAATATTGTTATTTATTCATCAAAATATCTTCATACATGCCTAGCTATAAGGCCTTATGGGTTACGGCCAATTATAAATACATTCACATTCAATGATCCAACTGCAAATTCACACTTTTAGTTTTGCTCTCCAATCTTCTTCCCAAAAACTTGCCTAACTCTAAGCCTAAACACTCTATATATACTTGCCAAAATGGCTTACAGATTATTCTAGAATATTATGTAAGAGGAAGGCTGACCCAAAAATGGTGTGGATACATCCCAAGAAAAGATCTTAACATAAATGTGGAGATTGAAATAAATTCTGCAAGTTGGCTTGCAAAAATCATGTCCAAATGCTTATGTCTTAGTACATAAAGGGTCACTTGACATACACTAGGTAACTCAACACATGAAGAGTCACTCAACATACACTAGGTAACTCGACACATGAAGGAATTGCTACAGTAACTTGGCACATGAAGAAATTTCTATAGTAACTCGGCTCCCATTGAGTGTTACAGTAACTTGGCTCCCATTGAGTGCTATAGTAACTTGGCTCCCATTGAGTGCTATAGTAACTTGGCTCCCATTGATTGCTATAGTAACTTGGCTCCCATTGAGTGCTATAGTACTCAGCTCCCATTGAATGCTATAGTAACTTTTCTTCCATTGAGTGTTATAGTAACTCAGCTCCAATTGAGTACTACAGTAACTTAGCTCCCATTGAGTGCTACAATAACTCAACTCCCATTGAGTGCTATAGTAACTCGGCCCCATTGAGTGCTATAGTAACTCAGCTCCAACATGCAAAATAAACAAAAATGAGTAAGATAACAAGGCAACCCAAGATGCCTTTGCATCATGAATGTAACATATCAATACTCTCTAATGCTCAAGATACTCCCCCAATGTAGTATCATCAACATTCATGCTAAGATGGTAATCCTATGCATCTTGAGGAAAGTGATATTGAGGATTCCATCGAAAAATAATGATGCATCTTGGACTTATCTATGTTAGGAAGGTTTGCTTCCCTTCATGAAATGTATCAAGGGCTATGATAAGAATGTCTCAATGTAATTTTTCAACTCATAGAATGAATGGTATGTCACTATTATTTGGATATTGTTTAAGATTTATGAAGAATTTATTGCTAGGGTTATTGGGCTCTTGAAGGCAAGAAATAAAATTAGCATGTAAGAGTTTTAGATGAAGCCACTTTGAGAAAATTCTTCCACCCTAATGACGAGTTGGTTTGTACATAAGATAGTTTTGAGAGAGAAGCTCTCCCACCTCTGTGGGATGAGGTATGTTATGCTATCATGTGTTATCTTATGCTACAAGATCAATTTCAAAATTTTTATTACTACCATTTCCCTATCTTGAATAACTTTATGAATCAGGACCTTATCTCTTACTCCTACCTTTTGTTTCATTCTATGGAGGACAATATTTTAAAAATTAGGAAGGAAAGGTAGGAGGGTAAGTCCTATAATATGTCTCACTAATCCTTCATGCTTTTCCTCTATAATTTTCATAGGGACCTTTTCCCCCCTTATCCCATTAATGTTTAGGTCATCCCTCCAAATTGTCACTTTCAATTTCTACTCCTAAAATCTCTACAAAGATTATCTTGGTTGTTGACACCAAACACCCCAATCTCTCCCCCTCCTACATTGTTCAATAGATTAAGATGGAGAAGGATTTCAATGCTATTGATTTGGATGCTAAGGTTGAAGTGAGTTAGAGAAGATTCCCCAAGTCTAGGAAGAATTTGAATTAGGGAAACTCTAAGGAGAAGTTGAAGAGCATCATTAGTTCGAACTCTATGGGTAGTGAGAATAATAAGAAGCCTACTAAGAGGCAGAAAAGGAAAGTGGTTTGTAAAAATGATATAGATCATGACAACAATGAGACTATGATTGAAGAACCAAAGATGGGTGGTGATACAGTCCTATGGATAACCACTTGAGTCCTATGTCCTCCCATGTTTTAGACACTCCCAAAGTTGATAAGCACATCCTAGAGGCTACAAATACTGGGGGAAATAATGAGTACCATGATGTTATCACTTCCCCTACCCATCAACATTACAAAGCAGAGAATAATACAAAAGAAGATGATGTTAATCCTAAGGTGTCTCCAATAATTGGTATTGAGGGGCATTGTCTAGAGGATAGTATTATGCTATAAGATACCATCAAGAAACTCATAAAAAGATAGGATAACATGGATTAGAGGTTTGATGAGGTAGCCAACTTTAGTGTCAAAGTGAAGCACTTAGTGGTCACCACTCTTCATCTCCTTCATGCTAAGATGGACATGTTTGTTTTCTATTCCAATGTGAATATTATGGCCTCCTTGCAGTGGTTTCAAGTAGATGATTCACTTCATCTGTTGCTAGAAAGGCCTAACAAAGAGAATAAAGAGAGATAGCTCTTGGTGCTTTTGTTTATTTTTTGATATTTTTATTTTTCTTTTCTCTTCCTAGATAGGCTTATGTTATTGTCTTGGTTAGGCTAAGTTAGTTTATATTTCTAGACTCTATTTCAATTATGTATGTTTTTAACTTTCATCTTCTTAGTTAGTCTAGTTGTTCTAGTTGGTAGTTGTAGAAATTAGGACATGTTTATGTGGGTTTTTTTATATTAAGAAAAGGGGAAGGATGATAATCTGTTACAAGTGACTTTTTTCTATTTTTAGCGATATAATATCACAAAAAAAAAAATTATAGGTCATTCATGTAGTGTTTTTTGATAACACTAAATGGTTCTTAAATTAGATATTTTTCAAACTTCTATAGAATTTTTTCCTAAATTCTTCATAGATGAAAGACAGATATTATGAAGGAAAGCATAGATGGATCATAATTTAAAGGAGGGACATGCACCATGTTGCAAAGTTGTCAAAAAGTACTAGTAGTTACATTCATGTTGATAAATCTCAAATAATTTTGATTAACATGATCAAATTTCCACTATTATGTTTTAAAAATAATATTACTACATTGTATATTTATTTCATATCCATCTTTAACTAGAGAATTTATATTGCAATAGTTTAGATTTATTTTACTAAGTACAATTTAACTTCTTTTTTTAAAGATTAAGTCAAATATTTTATTTCATTTATTTTAAAATAAACATTAATATTAAAATTCTTAGTTTTAAATATTGTACAAATTTAAAATATGATTTTATTATTTTTTAATTATATTTTTTCTAGATTAATTATAGATCTATTTTGTTTATAATTATAATTTTAAATTATAAGCAAAATTTTAAATAAATTTAGAATATTTAGAAAAGTGAAATCAATGATCAAGTTCTTGAGGTTATAACTAAACTTTTGATGAATAGTCCCTTCTTATATTAAAAAAATATAATAAAGTTACATATTCACAAAAAAAAAAGAAAATGGAGGCCAGGGATACAAAATCACCCTGCCAGTTCATACAACCATTACTCAAAAATATTCTCATGCTGCCAAGGCAACAACTTTGTTTTCTAGATTAATTGTAATTTTATTTTTTTAATAAATCTAATTTTAAAGTATAAGATTTTTTAAAAATAAATTTAGAATATTTAGAAAAGTGAAATCAATGATCAAGTTCTCACGATTATAACTAAACCTCTATTAATTTGAGATGATTATAAAGACTATATAGATATTGAAACCATCAAATGGCTAACAATTTTGTACTTTAGTTAGAAATAATTAATAACATAAAAATTCTCATATGCTCTAACAAACCTTGGTAACCAAAATATTTATATCATTCATATTAAACAACATAAATTCAAAAAAGGTCTCCTAAATTGATCACTCTTTACAATTGTGGTATAAATCCTAAATTGTCTTTTTCAAGCTAGGATAATTGCATCTTGGAATACCCATATTTATGGTTGCTAGAAATTCAAGTACAACCCAATTTTATAGATAATCCTCATGTTTTCTATGGAAAAGTGATTATTTATTCAACATATTGTATGGAGATTGATTTTTTCTATCATTATGTCTTTGCATGCAAAACAAAATTGAAGACTTCAAACTAGGGTAACTACATCATGGAATAGCCATATTTATGGTTGCTAGAAATTTAAGTACAGACAAATTTGATAGATAATCCTCATGTTTTCTATAGAAAAAAGTGACTATTTATTCAACATATTGTATGGAGATTGATTTTTTCTATCATTGTATCTTTGCATGCAAAACAAAATTGAAGACAAAGCACATTTATAGGAAAAAGACTCTCATACATCTCCTATTATGTAACGAGTAAAAATACATCAATAGAATAAACAAAACTCTTTGTTTACATTCAAAGAATACATTATCTCTCAATGTGACAAGAGCATATTTGGCAATCAAAGTTACACAATAATGTAATTTTTTATATTGGAAGAATGTTATAATTAAAGTTTTGAAGTTAAATATCTCTCCTTTTCATCTACACTTTAAATTTGAATCCCCATCTCATGTAATTTTTGTAATTACTTTATGACATATGAGGAAGCATCTCTCATTCATTAGTTATCATTACACTTTAAATGTGAATCCCCATCTAATTTACTTTTTGTAATTAATTTAAGACATATGAGGAAGCATCTCTTATTTATTAGTTCTTGTATCAACTTAGTGGTTCATTTGTCTCAACTAAATTTTCATGAGAATATTGAGCTACCATTCCCCACTTATGTGATTTCTCCTGCCATTTAGTTGCATCCTCAAAAAAAAATATGAGGTCCTTCCAATAGTTCTAAAAATAAGGAAAATAATAAGTATGTCACCAACATTCAATATATTACCGAGGAATCAAGAATATACACAAAATTATTTACTCTTGAATTTATAATGCATATAAATAACCATAGTTTTTTATACAAAATAAAGAATCCGCAACAACAAACACAATTCAATTTTATGAAAAAATAACTAAATATTTTTAAAAAAATGAAAAGAAAAGTTATATCAATTCTAGATGTTGAAATCTTCTACCATTCATTAAAAGTTCTATTCCAACATGATTCATGATTATTTAAAATTTGTAAAAGAATTCTAGAAGAATATGATAGATACATACTAAAAGTATATATACTAAATACAAATAAAATTGCTAGAATGCTACAAAGAACTAATTTACACATATAAAATCAAAACAAAATCATAAAACACTATAAATTTAGTTTTTGCAACAATAAAGGACTTTTATTAAGATGTTCAATGCAATAAAAGCAACACAAAAAGAAAAATAATAATTTACATCTAATCATTGGAAACTTATCATTGGTCCAGTAGAGATTATTGAACAAAATAATAAATCTACATAGGACTTGTTATCTACATTACACTATGTTTTTAAAAAATATTAGTAAGGGTTTGGTAACAATGTCAATCATCTTTACAATTTAGGTTGCAAAAAATATTATTCTAAGAATTGCTCCATCAATGAGAATATATCTAATTATATAATTAAAAATTACTTTTGTGTATTATAATTCTACTATAAATCTCTCATTCAGTGTGTATTAGTTTTTTAACATCTTTGATGGGTGATCCATTATCATGATACTAGTGAGCAAGATATGCATAAAATATATATATATAAGAGTTGAACACTAGCCTTGTCTCCAACTCATATATTTTTCGTTATGCATATCTTGTTGATTGGCATCCTATTTGTTTTCTTTTTCGTCTTTTGCAATTTGACATCTATCATGAGATTATTTCTCTTCATTGAATGTATCTAGTAACATGAAGTAGAAGGAAACTATAGGAAATTTGATCATGACATTTGGACCTCCAATGTGCCACTAACAATGGTTGGGTCATTTAAATCAATTTGTCCATTCATGATTTATTTTTACTTATACTCTCATTTATGACTTTACAACCTTCAATGACGATACTTTTTACTACTACACAAAACTACCTATAATACATGTATCCAAAGATAATAGCTTGGGTCTTATATTTATTAATTTATTAACCTAACTAAACATTATTTTTAAAAATATAATAAATATTTGCATCAAAATTAAGGCAAAAATTAATAAAAATATATAAATTTCATCATTCTAATTTTAAACTTTACAAAGAACACCTACTTTTAAATTATAATTTGATAACTAAAATAGAATAAAATAGTACTAGTTCACAATTTGATTCAAAATTAATTTAGGAAGAAAGCAACCAAAAAGGTTCCTACTATAAACTTGATATTAAATCATTCAAAATCCACTTTTAAAATCATATAAAAATATGATTCATTTACAAATTACATAAATGAAAACCTTAGATCCTTAGGTCAAGTCCTTTGACAAGAAGAATGCGGTGGCCCGATTGATCTTACCAAAGGGGGAACCTGAAGTGGTTTTTTGTTTTCGAACTTTCTTACGGTTTAGTGGGTTGCATAGGAGAAAAGTGCAACCCTAATTCTGTCGTCTCAGGACACGCTATAATTGACAAGATTAAAAAGTAAGACTGCAAATAGTTCCCCCCGCCCGCCCCCACGTGCAATAAGTTTTAAAATATCAAGTAAAACAAGTCTGAGGAGCCAAAATGGACCAGCGTTAAAAATCTTAAAAGACTTCAAAAAAATCCAGTCATTTTTATCAATCAGTCAAGCACTCGCAAGTATGAGTCAACGAGGTCCACACAGGCCATTCGTGCAAGCATCTTCAAAATTAATATCCATAAACATTGACGTCAGGTTCCTGTGCATCACAGTAGTCAACAATGAAACCAAAATATTATTTCACTCTCTTGGTCATAAATAGGCAAACATTCTAAGCTTCCCTAATTCAAACGAACATTCCCAATTCTTAGCTTATAAAAACAAAAGGTGGGAAGGAATATATGGATTCTTCTAAGGTAGACAACAATTTTGTGGGAAGCAATCTCAAGAGAAAAATTGAATACAATGAATCTACGCAAGTGAGGAAAAGTGGTATAAATGATATACCACACTCTACTTCTCTAGATGATGATGAACCAGAATATTCAGAAAGCATGAATTCTGGTCAAGAAGGGAGTCTCTGCAAACAGAATGGCTCAGGGGAGAACTTGGATTTGGATGGAGTTGTGAAGAATTCAGCCATTGAAGGCGGCACTTATGAGTCCATCAATGGTGAAGGTGAGAATGGGAGTTTGAGGAGGAAGAAATCAGGGGTGGAAGGAGAGAGGAATTACAGAGGAGTGAGGAAGAGGCCATGCGGAAAATATGCAGCAGAGATAAGAGATTCAAGAAGAAGAGGAGTGAGGGTGTGGCTTGGAACATTTGAGAGTGCAGAGGATGCAGCCATGGCTTATGACAGGGCTGCCCTCACCATTAGAGGCCCAAGAGCCATCCTCAACTTTCCCATTTTCACTTCATCTTTCATGGAGCTGCCAGATGAATTCAGTGAAGAGAAAGAGTCTCTTGATGGAGGATGTGAGATTAGAGAAGAAGAAGAAAAAGAGGAAAGTACAATTGAGGGCAGTGAGAGATTTGTGATAGAGTTGGAGGATATGGGTGTAGGTTATTTGGAAGACCTCCTTCTCGCTAGTGAGACAACTGCTTCTTCCTGGCTCTCTGAATCCCTACAGGACCAGCTAATTTCTTAGTCCCATTTTGTGTCTTACAATCACTGTTGATTCTGAGCCAGACTTTCTAGTTTTGATATTTATACAAATGAGACCTAAGTGTCTTGCAAATACCTGTAAGAACTTTTTTTTTAAAAGTAGGCACAATATTCATTAGGCATTCTGTGAGAGACTTGGTTTGGTTTAAAGAAATTAGGTATTCTGACTCTTTGTTTCGTTTTCTTACCCTTTAATTTCTGTAACCACTGATTTCATTGTATTGATAGTTTATGAAATATTATATGAAATGACAAAAGAATGTTTGAAATTAGTTATCCATCATTCTACTTTCAATAATTCTTGTAGTTCACTTCATTTTCATGATGATTATGGACTATAAATTTTAATGATTGAAATTTCTTTTATGCAGAATCATACTTTGAAGCTCTCAAATAATTTTTGAAAATAGGTTTTGTTCAACAAATGAGTTATTCAACGATTTGTTCCTCTGCATCATTCTAGGTTCACTGTCATCCAATCTTTCCCAAGTGTGAGTTGTTTGTTTACCTTTATTTCCTTTGATTACTGATGAAGTCCAGTTGAAGATATCAATTTAAATAGTTTTTATTAAATTGTTTTCCTAGCTCGTTTTATTCTGATGGCAGGATCATGAGCCAGAATTTTAAATGAAACGCTGTCAATTTTGTTTTGTAGAAAAACTGATTTGAGTTTAATGAAATTAAGTATTCAATTCCATTTTGCTCTACATCTATGAAATTTTTTGAAGTATGAATTCCCTTATTAACTCCTCTCATTTCTTTTACGAATGATTTGTACAATTGAAAACATCAAAGGCAAATAGTTTTAATAACTTCTTGGTTTTTTACTTCATTCTATTGATGGATCATCAATATGATTTATATTCAAAAGTTTTCCCAAGATAATTTACTCATATGTTTACTTATATGGTAATGGCTACGGGTCTCCTCCTGAATGTCGTTCTTCAACCATTTATCCTTAATATCCTTATTATAATCCATATGACTCGTCTTTTCTTCTTCTTACTACCTTCACCTTCTGCAATTTCCATTTTGTCTTTGTTTTTCTTAACACCTCTGCCTCCTGCAATTTCCATTTGCTCTTGGTTCTTGTCATTCCTGCAGTTTCTTCTTTGATGCACTACAAGCTGAATGTGTTCTAATTCAGCATTCATAAGGACTCCCCCAATTAATTGCCTAGAATAAAGATCGTTTCCCGATCCAATGGCTGTCTATGCTTCCCAAATGCTTTACTGCATCACAAATAGTTATTTTCCTCTTTGTAGCTTCATATTGTTAATCTCTTCATCCAGCTCATCCTATAATTCCTTAAAACAGCCCGTTTCTCAGAATAATCCTTTTAACTCTTATTCGTAATTTTCCCTTTATATTCAAAAGTTTTGCGGAAATTTTGGTGAGAAATTAGTTATTCAATACTTATTTCTCTGTTTGATAGCTGATATAGCTGATATAACTCACAATAATTTGCACTAAATAATTTACAATTTCTTTTCTATTAAATACCATTTATAACAAGGGTCTCATAAAGTACAACTTTAAGTTAAACTAAAAATATATATCAATAAAATAAACAAAAATATTTGTTTAAATTTATACAATATATTTTACAGCAATAAAATAAGTTATGAGAATTATAGAATCTATTAACTGCCAATTTAGAAATAGACCCTTCAACATACAATTTCACTCACTTTGTCCATTCTACAATTGTAATTTAAAAGGTATAGAAGAATTATATTTCACAAGATTAATGAGAAATGATCTAATTAAAATTTTCAAGCTTAATATATCTCTTTCTTATCTCCACTCTACAACCCAATGCTGAACTCATTTATTTATTAGAACTAATTTACAACGTATGAGGAAAAATCTGTCCTCCACTAACTTTCACTATTTGAAGTAAAATTTCTTTCGCTCATGGCATTTCTCCTCCTATTTACCATGCTTCTCCAAAGACTCCTATGGAGTCCTTCCAAATGTCCTATAATAAACACAAAAGCTACTCTCAATGGATATTGTTTTGGTACTATCTTCTCACCAACAATTGGTATAATAATAAGGAAACAAGGATATGAAAAAATGTTGTATGTATATGTGAAGCCTAACAGCCATTTACTTCATACTCTAATTTTTAAATGTTTTCCCTCCAATTGTATTGACTTTTCATTTCACATGAGTCTCTATTTATACATCTGATTGGAGGCTTATTAAGTGCATTGTATTCAAAGAGATGAAGCTACAACTATGATGAAAAATCAGACTTTAACATTAATAACAGATTCCCCCTATAGTCTCACATAGTCACAATTTTTGGTGAATGATGATAAATTCATGTGTTTGTATTTTCTTTTTATATGCATACTTCACAATTGGTATTAGAACTTGGCATAGTTTCTGGGATAGATTTCAGTGGTTAAAATTTTGGAGTCATGGAAGATTTGGAGTGCAAAAATTATCTAGAAAGAAATTCAGTTTGTGGAAAGTTCAAATACATTCATTGTTGATTAAGCAAATTAATATTGAGAAAATCTTGATGAAAAAGCTACGGTGACCATCTTTCTTTCACTATCTCAAAATATTGTGCTTAGTGTATTGAATGAACTAAGAACAAAGGAAGTTTGAGATAAATTTCAAAGCACATATGAAACGACATCTACTGCAAATAATTTTTTATTATGAAGAAGCTCTACAAGCTTAAAATGAAGGAAGGGACTATATCGTCAAATTATATAAATGAGTTAAAGACCTTATTATGTTAAGCAAATTTGATTGGCATGACATAAGAAAGCTATCATCTTGTTATGATCCTTACCCAAAAGTTGGGATGACATAGTTACAATAGTTAGCAGTTCAAATTTTGCTCAAAGAAAGCTAGTCTATGATGAAGTAGTGTCTGCTCTACATAGTTCTCAAATATGAGAAGAAGCAATAAAGAATCCCCATCTAGTGAAGCTTCGATGACAGTCAACAAAAAAAGTAAAGGAAGAATCCACAATAGGGGCAAAAACAACCATCATTGTGTGTCATAATCAGCTAGGCACTCAAAGTAGGAAAGGAAAGGAGAAGATTTATGGCTATGAGGCAAAAATCACCATGAGAAGAAATATTGTAGAGGTTATAAAAGAGTGAGAGAAAGTGAAGCCAACATTGCTTATATGAGAAAGATGGTGGTGTCTTGATATTACCTACAACTAAAACTACTTCACTCTTTTGGGTTTTGGATTCTGGCACAACATTTCATGCCTCTTTATGTATGGAATAATTCATGAATTACCAAGAAGGTATGTTTGGTGAACTATATTTAGGTGATGATAAAGCACACCAAATAGTTCTCAAAGAAGATACTTTTGATGTCTTTGAAAGGCGATATTAAATGGAAATTAAAACATGTGTTTCATCTTCAAAAAAAATTAAAAAAATCTGATTTCTTTAAGTTGTTTGTATACACAAGGTTTTCTCACTTTTTAAATTTTTATAACTGACTCATGGAAAGTTACAAAAGCATTCATGATAATTACAAAATGAGACAAGATTGGGAATTTATATGTTGAATAAAATATTGGTGAAGTAGGGGTAGCCATGATAGTTGTAGATAGTAATTCACAATTATGATATCAAAGGCTTGGTCATATGAGAAAAAAGGGCCTCGATGTCATGCATAAGAGATAAAGTACCGGTGTTGAAATCAGTTGATTTGCAATTTTTCCAACATTGCGTTTATAGGAAAACAAAAGTGGGTCAGCTTCTTGAGGACTGGGCATGAATTCTTCTAACATTGCGTTTATAGGAAAAAAAAAGTGGGTCAGCTTCTTGAGGACTGCGCATGAAAAGAAGGAACTCCCTTAGCATTGGTCTACTCGAATGTGTTTAGAACTATTGAGGTAACCTCTATTGGAGATCCATTGGAGGAGTAAATTACTTTCCTACTTTCTTTGGTGATTGCACTAGAAAGGTGTGGATTTGTATGTTGCATAAAAAGTATGATGTCTTTAGCAAGTTTAAGATTTTCAAAGCATTAGTTAAAAATCAAATTGGTCACAATAAATAGTGCTTGCAAATGGATAATCGGGGAGAGTTTTGTTTATTAGAGTTTGATTCATTTTGTGCAAAAAATGGCATCCATAGAGTCAAGACTATGTTAGAAATAGGGATTACTGAGAAGCGGGGTGAATCAATAATCTACAAACTTTAGTTGCCAACTGGATATTATTTCTTACTTCAAACCATACATAACAATAACACCATAGCAATAACCATGCACAAAGATAACTCATAACACCATATTTTATTAACTAGGGAAACCCTAGCCAAGGGAAAACCCAGTGCAGATGATACCCACTAGATAATATATTGATATATAAGTTCTTGTTAGAGGATGGACCCTGTTAAGAGTCAATGAGAAAATTTAGCATAAGGAGTCCTTGTTAGGAGACTTTGAATCCCTATTAGGAGATTCCAACCCTGTTAGGAGTTATAGTATAGTAGATACAAGATGAGTGCACTGCCCAAACATGCACTTCCAATTACAAGAAGAGCTCACTGCCCAAACAAGTAATCAAACTTCTAGAATATAGATATTGTAAGTTCTTTCTTGACTAATCTCTGATCTTCAGGATGATCTCAGATCACAAAATAACTTTTACAAAAGTTCGCATATCACAATATATCACAAAAATTACACTTCTCAAAAGATGTCTTTGCATAAATACCATGTCTTTTCACAAATTGTTGCTAGGTCTGCTAAGACCACAATACACTTTTTCAACTTTGAGTAAATATCTAGGATGTTGGTCGTAATGAACAAGTAATTTTTTTGTAAACAAAATAATTCCTTTCCTTTAATTCCACTATCTTCTTTCTCTTAAAACATGAATATCTCTATTTCATACAGTTCGTACTGACTTTCAAGGTTATACACATCATCATCAACATGTATACTATCTCCATCTAACTTCGCTAGTCATAATATGATGAGAGCAACAAGTTAAAAATCAAACAATACACTGATGTATACCAAATTCCATACTTAGACAATATTCTTAGTACCAAAAGCTAAGTATCTTTATTTCCAAGATTTCTTCTAAGTACATGCATCATGTGTTGCCATAAATGACAACAATTACATGCTAATTATCAATAGACTATTCCATTCACTCCTCAAGAAAATAGAGTGGCAAAGAGGATGAATAGAAAAACCCTTGAGAGAGTTTGTTGTATGCTTTCTAATGCTAGTTTGGGCAAGGAATTTTTGGCGGAGGCATGTAATACAAAAATTTACTTAATCAACCTAAGTCCCTTATTTCAATTAGATTTTGTCATACCAGAGGAAGAATGGTTGGCCAAGAGAATTCCATATTCTCACATCTAGATATTTGGATGTGAAGCATGTGTCCATGTTCCTAAGGAGAAGAGAACAAGGCTTGATGCAACATTACAAAGAGGCGTAATCATGGTTTATGGATGTTGATGTGTGGTAGCTACATTTGAATAAACCTAAATATTATTATCTATGAGATATAGTTATATATGTGTTTATTATTATATGAGATAAATTAATATAATAATATATTTAACTATAGTTATATTCATTATAAATTAATCTAATAATAATATTTACAAGACCAAAGAAACTAATAAACGACTAAACATTTTTTTCATCAGATTTCAGATGAACTAAACTAGACTAACTATTTTCCCAAAACCCATTCTAAGTTATAAATCTAAAATTTGACAAAATTCAAATACAAGATGAATGTTGGTATTGCAAATTCCAGTAGCCAAACATGCTCCTATAATCTAGTTTGCAAAGAAGATATTTCTAATAATTTCTTCATTAATGAGGATATCGTTATTCTTATAATAATTGGAACTACACTTTAACACTAGTATAATTCTAATACTTTATCTATATGAAAATAGTTTTTCTTAAAATGTTATTCCTACAGAGATACTACATTTGGTCTACTTCACCCATGGGCATATCAAAATCTTTTTTCTTTTCTATGTATCAAAATAGAAATCCTAAACTAAGATCTGCAGTTATGAAAGGTGACGTTTCTCCCATGTTGCATTAGAGAAATGAGTGGGTTTGGATCTCTATCAATAAGGAAGGGTCATGATATTCTATACTCGCATTTGTTTTGATTAAATGTGAGTGGGATTGGACATGATTAGGTACAATAAAATAGGTTAAAGAATGCTAAACTAAATAGATTTGGTAGAATATAAAAAATTACAACAAAAAACTATGGAAGAAAGTTGCAAATCTATCAATGAGCTACAAATAAAAATCTAGTGCTAAAATATGGTGATGATTTATGTTTAACAAAAGAATGAGGTGATAAAAATTCTCAATACTTCTAGATCAAAATGTAGCTCTCCTCAAAATTGAAGGACAATGTATTTAAAAACTAATTCATGTCTCTATTATGTAAAGCTTTTCAATTATTCAAAATCTAAGACTATTCAGTACTAACTACTCTAGCTATCTATATCAAATCATCATGGTTCACACTAATAAGTTGTGTTGTATAGGAGCTTACCTAAGAAAAACCTATTCTTGTGCTTACCTTGAGAATTTGGTAATGAATGGTGATAATACTATTGTTTAATCTTGATGAAATAGAAGAAAATAAACAAAATATACTAAAATGGTTACATATAGCTTAAAGGGCTTGCTTGAATCTTAGATCGTGACTTCCTCTCATAAATTACTACAAACTGGTGGTGGTGGTGGTGATGGTGGTGAATCTATTTGACTGGAAAGATGGCTAGGAAAAAAATTAAAGAAAAAATGAAAAAGACATCATCAATAGAAAAATAATATTTCTTTTACTAAACTGAAATATAAATCAAAATAAATTTATCTTCAATTGTTTAATAAATAAAATTGGAAAAAACGAGGAAAGGACTCTTCCAATAAGACAAAATAAGTGAGTCAAATTCTATTATTGCAAGCATATACAAATGTGATAATTCAAAACCTTGGGTCGGATTTCGAGTCGTTTTAGAAAGCTATTGCGGATACTCAATTATCACAAACCCACTATGATTATTAAAAAACAAAATAAAAGAAAAATCCGAAAACGCAACCCTAATTTTGGAGCATTTAGCGTACGAAAAAGTGAAAGATGGCCAATTGTTTTGCAGCTCATGTATAATAAGATTTTTAAAAAATTGAAGTAAAAGGGTCCGAGGCGCCAAAATGGACCAGCATTATAGTCTCACAAAGTGAAAAGATCGAAAAGATCCAGTGTTGATTTATGAATCAGTCAAGCACTCGCAAGTATGAGTCAATGAGGTCCCCACAGGCCATTCGTGCAAGCATTTTAAAATTTAATATCCACAAACGTTGACGTCAGGTTCCTGTGCATCACAGTAGTCAACAATGAAAACAAAATATGATTTCACTCTCTTGGATATAAATAGGCAAACATTCTAAGCTTCCCTAATTCAAACGAACTTTCCCAATTCTTACGTTACAAAAACGAAAGGTGGGAAGGAATATATGGATTCTTCTAAGGTAGACAACAATTTTGTGGGAAGCAATCTCAAGAGAAAAGCTGAATACAATGAATCTACCCAAGTGAAGAAAACTGGTATAAATGATATACTACACTCTACTTCTCTAGACAAAGATGAACCAGCATCATGCATGGCTGAGGCATATTCAGAAAGCATTAATTCTGACCAAGAAGTGAGTCTCTGCAAAGGGAATGGCTCGGAGGAGAACTTGGATTTGGATGGAGTTATGAAGAATTCAGCCATTGAAGGCTGCACTTATGAGTCCGTCAATGGTGAAGGTGAGAATGGGAGTTCGAGGAGGAAGAAATCAGGGGTGGAAGGAGAGAGGAATTACAGAGGAGTGAGGAAGAGGCCATGCGGGAAATATGCAGCAGAGATAAGAGATTCTAGAAGAAGAGGAACGAAGGTGTGGCTTGGAACATTTGAGAGTGCAGAGGATGCAGCCATGGCTTATGACAAGGCTGCCCTCGCCATTAGAGGCCCAAGAGCCATCCTCAACTTTCCCATATTCACTTCATCTTTCATGGACCTGCCAGATGAATTCAGTGAAGAGAAAGTGTCTCTTGATGGAGGATGTGAGATTAGAGAAGAAGAGAAAGAGGAAAGTACAAGTGAGGGCAGTGAGAGATTTGTGATAGAGTTGGAGGATATGGGTGTAGATTATTTGGAAGACATCCTTCTCTCTAGTGAGATAACTACTGCTTCCTGGCTCTCTGATTCCCTACAGGAGCAGCTAATTTCTTAGTCCCATTTTGTGTCTTACAATCACTGTTGATTCTGAACCAGACTCTCTAGTTTTGATATTTATACAAATGAGACCTAAGTGTCTTGTAAATACCTGTAAGAACTTTTTTTTAAAAAGTAGGCACAATATTCATTAGGCATTCTGTGAGAGACTTGGTTTGATTTAATGAAATTAGGTATTCTGACCCTTTGTTTCGTTTTCTTACCCTTTAATTTCTGTAACCACTGATTTCATTGTAATGATGGTTTACGAAATATATGAAATGATAAAAAGAATGTTTGAAATTAGTTATACATCATTCTAGTTTCAATAATTCTTGTAGCTCACGTCATTTTCATGATGATTATGGAATATAGATTTTAGTGATTGAATTTTTATTATGCACAATCATATTTAGAAGCTCTCAAACAATTTCAAAAAAAATTGGTTTTTGTCAACAAATGAGTTATTTAACGCTTTATTTCTCTGCATCATTCTAGATTAACTGTCACCCGATCTTTCCCAAATGTGAGTTGGATTTTCACCATTAATTCCTTTGATTAATTACTCATAAAGCCCAATTGAAGATATCAATATAAATAGTTTGTATTAAATTGCTTTTCTAGCTAATTTTATTGTGATGACAGGATCATAAAATATAGTTCTTTCAATGAAAAGATGTCAATTTTGTTTTGTGCAAAAATTGATTTGAGTTTAATGAAATTAATTATTCAATCCTATTATTTCTCTACATCAATTTTGTTTTTCTATAATATGAAATTCTTTTTACTATGAGTTCCCTTATAACTTCTTAAAATTTCTTTGATCATTGATATAGTACATCGCAGCTAAATAGTTTGTAATAGTTTTTTTTTCACTTGATTCTATTGATGGATCATGAATATAATTCAAAAGGTTTATGGAAAAATGTTTAAAGTTTTCCCAATATAAATTGTTCTCCCCCCCCTACAGATGTTTACTCATATGGTAATGGCTATGGTCTCTTCCTGCACGTCATTCTTCAACTATATATCCTTATTATCCTTATTATAGTACTTATGACTCGGCTATTATCCTTATTATAATACTTATGATCTGAATCTCAGATCATGACTTCCTCTCATAAATTACTACAAAATGATGGTGGTGGTGTTGGATCTATTTGGCTGGAAAGATGGTTACAAAAAAAATGAGTCAAATTCTATTTTTGCAAGCATATATAAATGTGATAATTCAAAAGCTTGGATCGAATTTCGAGTCGTTTTAGAAAGCTATTGTGGATACTCAATTGTCACAAACCCACTGATAAAAATAAAAAATAAAAAATCAGCAAACGCAACCCTAATTTTGGAGCATTTAGCGTACGAAAAAGTGAAAGATGGCAAATTGTTTTGCACCTCATGTATAATAAGATTTTTGAAAAATTGAAGTAAAATGGTCCGAGGCGCCAAAGTGGACCAGCATTATAGTCTCATAATGTGAAAAGATTTAAAAAGATCCAGTGTTGATTTAAGAATCAGTCAAGCACTCGCAAGTATCAGTCAGTGAGGTCCCCGCAGGCCATTCGTACAAGCATTTTAAAATTTAATATCCACAAATGTTGACATCAGGTTGCTGTGCGTCACAGTAGTCAACAATGAAAACAAAATATTATTTCCCTCTCTTGGTTATAAATAGGCAAACATTCTAAGCTTCCCTAATTAAACGAACATTCCCAATACTTACGTTACAAAAACAAAACGTG
Source organism: Cupressus sempervirens (assembly GCA_028749045.1). Classification (NCBI taxonomy): domain Eukaryota; kingdom Viridiplantae; phylum Streptophyta; class Pinopsida; order Cupressales; family Cupressaceae; genus Cupressus; species Cupressus sempervirens. Next base: position 828,422,957 of record CM053790.1, on the reverse strand, counting down.
GGAAGGAACATATGGATTCTTCTAAGGTAGACAACAATTTTGAGGGAAGCAATCTCAAGAGAAAAGCTGAATGCAATGAATCTACCCAAGTGAAGAAAATTGGTATAAATGATATACCACACTCTACTTCTCTAGACGAAGATGAACCAGAATCATGCATGGCTGCTGCATATTCAGAAAGCATGAATTCTGACCAAGAAGTGAGTCTCTGCAAACAGAATGGCTTAGAGGAGAACTTGGATTTGGATGGAGTTACGAAGAATCCAGCCATTGAAGGCTGCACTTATGAGTCCATCAATGGTGAAGGTGAGAATGGGAGTATGAGGAGGAAGAAATTAGGGGTGGAAGGAGAGAGGAATTATAGAGGAGGGAGGAAGAGGCCATGGAGAAAATATGCAGCAGAGATAAGAGATTCAAGAAGAAGAGGAGTGAGGGGGTGGCTTGGAACATTTGAGAGTGCAGAAGATGCAGCCATGGCTTATGACAGGCTGCCCTCACCATTAGAGGCCCCAGAGCCATCCTCAACTTTCCCATTTTCACTTCATCTTTCGTGGAGCTGCCAGAGTTCAGTGAAGACAGAGAGACTCTTGATGGAGGATGTGAGATTAGAGAAGAAGAAGAAAAAGAGGAAAGTACAAGTGAGGGCAGTGAGAGATTTGTGATAGAGTTGGAAAATATGGGTGTAGATTATTTGGAAGACCTCCTTCTCACTAGTGAGATAACTACTGCTTCCTGGCTCTCTGAGTCCCTACAGGAACAGCTAATTTCTTAGTCCCATTTTGTATCTTATGGTCACTGTTGATTCTGAACAAGACTTTCTAGTTTTAATGTTTATACAAATGAGACCTAATTGTCTTGAAAATACCTGTAAAACTTTTTTTTTAAAGTAGACACGATATTCATTAGGCATTCTGTGAAAGACTTGGTTTGGTTTAATGAAATTAGGTATTCTGACTCTTTGTTTTATTTTCTTACCCTTTAATTTCTGTAACCACTGATTTCATTGTAATGATAGGCTATGAAACATGATTTGAAATGATAGAAAAATGTATGAAAGTAGTTATACATCATTCTAGTTTCAATAATTCTTGTAACTCACTTCATTTTCATGATGATTGTGGAATATAATTTTTAATGATTGAAGTTTTTTTTATGCACAATCATATTTAGAATCTCTCAAACAATTTCAAAAAAATTGGTTTTGTTCAACAAATGAGTTATTCAACGCTTTATTTCTCTGCATCAATCTAGGTTCACTGTCATCCAATCTTTTCCAAATGTGAGTTGGACTTTTACCTTTAATTCATTTGATTACTGATAAAGTCCAGTTGAAGATATGAATTTAAATAGTTTGAATTTAATTACATTGCTAGTTCATTTTTTTCGATGACAGGATCATGAGATATAATTTTAGCTAAAAACTTGTCAATGTTGTTTTGTGGAAAATATTATTTGAGTTTAATGAAATTAATTATTCGATCCTATTATTTCTCTACATCAATTAGTTTTTCTATGATCTGAATTTTAATAAAGTATGAGTTCCCTTATAACTTCTTAAAATTCTTTGATCATTGATATAGTACATCACATGTCAATAGCTTGTAATGATATATTTTTTTTCGCTTGATTCATTTGATGGATCATGAATATAATTCAAAAAATTTATGGAAGAATAAACATTTCTTCCCCTCCTACAGATGTTTACTCATATGGTTATGGCTATGGTCTCCTCCTGCACGTCATTTTTCAACCATTTATCCTTGTTATCCTTATTATAATGCTTATGACTCAGCTCTTCTTCTTCTTAATGCCTTCACCTCCTGCAATTTCCATTTTCTCTTGGTTCTTCCCATTCCTGCAATTCAGCATTCATAAGGACTCCCACATTAATTGCCGAGAATTCTAATTCACCATTCGTAAGGACTCCTCCAATTAATTGCCGAGAATTTTGATCGTGGTCGGACCCAATGGCTGCTTGTACTCCTAGATGCTTTGCTTTGATAAATAACCCTTATTGGAACAGTGTGATTATGCGGATTGACTTTTTTTTCTTCAATAATTAAATGTTTTACTAATCTTTTGCCAAAGCAAACAAAATTCGATAGAGGATCGTTGTGTACGAATGATATTGTCTCCAAGTTTCCAAGTACTTCTCTAGATACATTGGTAAAATATACTAAAAATAATTCTACCTTTCATGGCTGACTCTTGGAGGATTAGTGTATATATATATAAAAAAAAAAAAAGATAAATATACAGAATTTTAAAACTAAATTATTTCATAGTATGAATCTATATTTCTAGTATATTTCTATGAATCTAGCATACTTGATAGTTGATCTATTTTCACCGAGTATAAAGAAAATCAAACACATTCACATTGAATTACTGAATTACAAAATGAAATTATGAAAATTCAAAATATAGATCATTAAACTTAAATTTCTAACATGATTCACACATAAAGAGTCTAGAGTCAAGACTAAAGTTTTTAATTTCAATTATCAAATGGATTTTCAAGGCATTGGAGGGTATTAATGAGCTCCACTAGTACTAGAGGGGATTATGAACTCATAACCCTCCTCATCATCCACATCAATCAAAGTTGATCTAGCAAAATCCTGGATGGTCATATCTAAATCAGGAATCTCAGGTGCCACATCCCAAAGTTTTTTAGGCCCCTTCTTGTACTTAGGAACAACAAGCATAAATTGTAATGGAAACCTTGAGAGAAATTGAAAAAATATCAATACAATAATTAAGTTAAATTAAAGGAATTGAGAGTATTAACTTGAAGCTTAAGCAATTAATCTTAAGCATTGAACTTTACAAACTTACTTGGGATAGGCTCTTTATGGCAAGAGGTTAGAGGTACATGAGGTCTTTCCCATGAAGGTACCACCATTTAATGGAATCCATCCTTCTTTGGTCCGTTATAGTGAGAGGGTGAAAATAATTTCATGAGATGAAGGAAGAAAATTCATTCCTCACAATTGCCCCAATCTCTTGATCTTGGAAGATTTTAGCTAGTGCCCTCTTATACTAATTTTCAACCTCTGGATCTCTAAATGGTGTCACTCTACCTGGAAGGCGAAGTACATGTGCACTATAGCGCATAGGGATAAAATAATACAATTGAACATTATGAAAGATCGATAGCACAAACATTGGATAACATAAGTACAAAAAATTGATAATCTCTATGGTACCTCAGGGATAGAGCATATGCAAGGAGGTGAAAAGGTGCAGTCATCTTATTCCATTGATGATGATCAATTTCTTCCACCTATTTGTAAAAGGTTTCGTGAGGATCATTCTCCCTCCTTTGTATGACCTAGGATATAAGATATGAATAATAATAATTATTAGTGATTATGTCAATTTAAACTTTAGAATCTAGATATCTCTAAAATAAATAATTATAAAAGAATGTAGAACTTACCATTTTAATGCTTTCCAACATAGTGTCCATGGAGTCATAAAAATCCTTAAGGAATAGCTCATCATTATTTGTAAAGTGAAGCATTTCAATGATTGGATTGGTGAATTGCAACACATAAGTCGCAAGATTGCACCAATTCTAATCTAGTATCATTGTGCTAATGACCTTATGTTTCAATGCTTTCTTTACATTCACAAGTTGTCTCAAGATGATTGTGTGAGAGGCAAAGAAGGTTTCAACAATGTAAGAATGTGTTAAACTCAAATTAGAAATACATTTAAAACATGTTAATGTAAACAACAACAAAAAATAAAATTATTTAATCTAATAATATATAATTAAATTTTAAATTTACCTTCAATAATTGCAAGTCCACTACTAAAATTTTCTTGTGACATGTGGTGATTTTTCACAAGCATTTGAATCTCTCCAACCTCCTCATATATCATTTTCACCTAATCTATTTGGGTGCTAATTGATTTCATCACCAAATTGAGAGAGTCGATGACACATTTTGTCCAAAAGCTATGATCATATCTAGACTCTACCAATAACCCTACAACCTTGCATACTTTCACACTATACATGACTACTTAGACAACATTATCAAGATTGGCATCAATGAGAATGTGAAAAAAAAATTCTAAATATTTTGCTTCATTATAAACATTAAACAAAGTATGCGGAAAGAGGTTTACAATTAGCCATATCAAACTTCTTCAACATATCCTTTGCATACTTCATTTAACAAACAAAAAATTCATTCTCACTTTGATAAATCTTCATTCCCAAAAAATATTTCACAAGGCCTAAATATTTCATCTCAAATTTATTCATCACAACAACTTTGAATTCATCTTTCATCTTAGAAAAGCTACCCATATATAACAAATCATCAACATACAAACTCACAATGAGAATATCATTACCTTCTTGATTGTAGTAAAGGTAGGTCCATACTATTCTTTGGAAGACATTCTACTAAAAATATCCATCAATCCTTTCATACCATGCACATGGTCCTTACTTAAGTCAATACAAAGCCTCCTTTAACTTAAAGACATAGTCATATTTTCCTTGAACTTTAAAACCTTGTTGTTGTCTCACATATACTTCCTCTTCTAAGTACCCATTCAAGAAGGCACCTTTAACATCCATGTGATGAATAATCCATTTCTTTTGAGATGCAAGAGAAATTTACATCATAATAGTTTTTTTTCCTACTTATGGTGCAAAAATTTCTTCATAATCAATGTCATATGTTTGAGTGAAATATTTAGCAACTAGTCTTGCATTGTATCTTTCAACACTCCCATCATTGTTATTATTGATCTTGTAGACCCATTTTGTGTCAATCTTCTTCTTCTTCTCATGTGGAAGCTCTACAAGCTCTCATGTCTCATTTCTATGAATGAAATCCATCTCTTTTTTCATTGCTTGTATTTAAACCTCATTAATACATGCATCTTCAAAATAGGATGGTTCAAAATCAGCTTTAGCAAATAATTCAAAATTTAATGTCTCACCTATTAGATTCTTATTTATGTGCTTGATTTTGACACCTCTAATAAATATCACTTAATCTTCATACCTTTATTAGAGGACTTGGACTTGAGGATGAAATTTAACTTAAAAATGATGAGGGGGGTACTTGTGATGAAATAAATTTCACAATAGAAAAAATAATATAAAATATTATATAACTACTTGATAATAATTGAGATTAATAGGTCACTTCGAGGGGGAAACCTCCAAATATCTCCAATAAGAATACACTTCACAATATGATGTTCAAATAAAACTCACAACCTCCTATATATACCTAATTATACTTAGGCAAAATAGACACAACCCTACATAACATCTAGGCTAACCTACTTACCTAAATAATAATGTAATAATGATAACATGAATTAATTAAGGATTAATATAGACAAGAGTTGACTATTCATAACCCTATATACACCAATATTAAGGGCATAACATGCGCTCTCTCTCTCCAAAGAAGCATTGTCCTCAATGCTAACCAAGTGTGGATTCTTTTGAATAAACTCCTCATCCTTGCATGTGGCCTCTTCAACTAGTAATTCTTCCATTGGATGAGATACTAGGCGAAGGTTCTATTCCTTAGCTTCTTCATGCATGTTTAAAGCATGCACTTTGGTTCAACAGTTATTCTTACTTCTTCATCAATCTCTGGTAGTAATGTTTGAGTAGGAATATTCTGCCCAATTACTTTCTTCAAACAAAAAAAAATGAAAAATTGGATGTATCTTTGTTGTTAGCAACTCTAACTTGTAGGAAACATTATTAATCTTTTACATGATTTGGTATGGTCCATACTATCGTGGAGACAACTTATTATTCTTTTTTTGTTGCTTCATTGAGATTTGTTTACAAGGCTGCAATCTCAAGAATACCCAATCCCCAATTTCAAAATTTCTTTCACTGCGATGTTAGTATGCCTATTGTTTCATTCAATTTTGTGCTATAGCTAAATCCTCCTTGAGTCTTGAAAATACCTATTTTTGAAAAAGCATGGGGTCCTCTACTACCGGAACTCTTGGTGACACTTTTAATGATGATGTGATGGAAGGAGGATGGTATCCATAAAATGCCAAAAATGGAGACATTTTTTATGAGCTATGAAAAGAAGCATTGTACCACCATTCTACAAGAGGTAGCCAATCTACCCATTGAGATTTTTTCTCTAAAGTGAAAAAATGTAGATATCCTTCCAAACATTTATTAACAACCTTAGCTTGCCCATCTAATTGAGGATGGTATGAAGAACTATGAGCTAATTGAGTACCCAAACATAATAATAAATCTTTCCAAAAGTGACTAGTAAAGATAGGATCACGAACACTAACAATAACCTTTGGTGTACCATGTAGCTTTTGGATATTCTCCAAGAAAACCTTTTCCACTATACTTGTTGTAAAAGGATTTGATAATGCAATGAAATGTGCATATTTAGTGAGATGGTCAACTACTACCATTATGACACTATGACCTTTATATTTGGGAAGCCCTATGATGAAGTCTATGGATATCTCTTCCCAACACTAGCTAGGAATAGATAAAGGTTGCAAGAGACCTAGTGTCTTAATTGTTTTCCCCTAATTTTTTTGACAAACCAAACATTTAGCCACAAATTTTTCAACATCGCCTTTTAACCCTTCCCAAAAAAATCTTGCTTAACCTAATGATATGTCTTCCAAAATCCTGAATGGCCCCCAACTAGGGACTCATGTAGCTCTATGAGAATCTTGTGTTTAAGAGTGGAATTCTTATAGAGATACAAGCACTCTTTATACCAAATAATATCCCCCTTTTAGAAAAACTTATCTAAACTAGTAGGATCACTTTTTAATTGTTAGATGAGATTACTTGCTACAACATCATTTTAAAGGGCACACAATAAGGAATCATCTTTTTCATCCTTCCTAGAAACTACATTTGCCACAATATTTTCCTTCCCTTTCTTGTATACAATTTCAAAGTCATATCATAACATTTTAATGACCCATTTTTGTTGCTCCTCCAAAGATAGTCTTTATTCCAAAAAATATTTTATGCTATCACATGTGATCTATCTTAACCTTGAAGTGTTGAGCCATTAAATAAGACCTCCATTGTTTAACTACGTGATGGATTTCCTTCTCATAAATAGGTTTGAGTTGATTTTTACATTTTAATTGATGACTCTCAAAAGAAATTGGTTGACCTTCTTGCATGAGAACTGCTCCTATCCCATTTCCAAAAGAATCACATTCCACAATGAATTCCTTGGTGAAGTCTAGAGTTTCAAGTGCTACAATTGTACACATCGCCTTCTTTAATTGCTCAAATGCTACATTAGTACATATTCATTCTAGTGAAAACAATCCTTCTTTAATAGAGTGGTGAGGGGTGCTACTATATGACCATGATTCTTCACAAATCTTCTATAGTACCATATCAATCCCAAGAAACCCATCAGCTTCTTAATGGTTTTTGGAATAGGCCATTGCATGATAGCCTTAATTTTGTTAGGGTCCACCTTTACTCCTTCATGTTAAACTATGTGTCCCAAATACTGCACCTCCTTAAGACCAAAAGTACAATTGATGATGTTTGAGTAATTGTAATGCTTGATCTACATGCTTCAAATTTTCTTCACAAGTCTTTCTATAAATCAATATATCCTCAAAAAATGCTAACACAAACTTTCACAAGAACTTCTTAAAAATGGAATTCGTCAAACTTTGAAATGTAGATGGTGCATTGGTAAGACTAAATGACATCACCAAAAATTCATAATGACCTTCATAGGTTTGAAATGTTGTCTTAAAAATATCTTCTCCCTTAATTTGAATTTGGTGATAACCCGATCTAAGATCTAACTTGGTAAAATACATAGCTCCATTGAATTCATCTAGCAAATCATCAATGAATAGAATAGGAAACTTATCTTTAAATGTGTACTTGTTGAGCACTCTATAATCTAGACACATGTGCCAAGTTTCATCCTTCTTACATACCATCACCACAGTTGTGGAGTAAGCACTTTGGCTATGCCTGATAATTCCTACTTCTAGCATTTTCTCAACAATTTCTTCTATCTCACTTTTTGTATCTATGGGTACCTATAAGGCATGATGTTTGGTGGCTAGCTCCCTGGAATTAGTTGTATGTCATGGTCATGATCCCTCTTATGAGGAAGTCAATTATGTTAGATTGTAGTGACATATTAGGGAAGTACTGTACATACTTCATAATTCCAATTTTTTTTGGGGCTATCTTATTAACATTTTATGCCAACATGTTGTAAATAATTTTAACCCTAAAGCATAAAAATAATTGTATAAAAGGGCTAAGGGTTAGGGATTTTTTCAGAGGGTGTGATACAAAAATTTCTTCTTGTAGCAATATTGAGCTATAAAGGATTACAGATTGTAATTAGGTTGTAATCACTGGATTGTAATAATATCATACTTTCTATTTGGTGGACATAGCCCAAGGTTTGGGTGAACCACGGTTAAATCTTGGTGCCTTGGGTTCTCTTCTGTGCGATCTATTATTTTCTATTATTGGTTATATTTGCATGTAATTGTTATTTCTACTTGTGGTTTTATCTTAATAGTTTTGGCATATCTCCAAGAATTACTGAATGACGATCAATTATTTCTTTTAAATTTGGATGAGTAAGAACATAAGAATGAGAGACTTCTAATGAACATATTTGGTCCAAAATAAATCTACTCCTTTCTTAAGTAACTTTTGCATTTGATGAGAGCTTACCATCTGTGGAGATTTTTCCTTCAAACCCCTTAGCTCCACTGCCTTTCCTTTTGACTAAAATCTCATTTAAATAACTCTTGGAAGTTCATCTCAATTATTTCCAATGTAGTAAGCCATTGTAATCCCAAAACAATATCTTCCACACCCATCGATATTGCACACATTGGGGTATCAAGTTGATAATCTTTCATAGATAATTTTATTTTATGATACTTCCCTGAACAACTAAATGTTACCCCATCTACAACCAAAACCTAAAACTCTAGGGCTGGATATAATAAAAAAATTTAGAGGAGTTGCCAAATTTTTGTTAATGAAATTATGAGCTCTACCTGAGTCGATCAACACTGCTACTTTTTGCTTCTTTAAGAAACCTGCTACCTTGAGAGTTTGTGGTCCACTAAAACTTGAAAGTGCATGACAAGAAACAATTGGTTGAGAATCATGTGATTCATCACCTAACTCCCTATCATCCTCTAATATGGGTTCATCCTCTTCTTCCTCAATTGGACCCTCAATATAGAACAATTTCTTTTCACTACATTTATGTCCTCTAATATATTTTCTATCACAATTGAAATACAACCCTCTTTCTCTTTTCTCCTTAGCTTGTTGTGGAGCCAACCTAGTAGGTTTAGGAAGAGAAGGTGTTGAATATCCTTTTTTTGTTGTCACATTAGCCTCTTGCTTTCTAGGAATCAAGAACTTCTCCTATACCCTGCATGCCAATATAAAAGACTCATTTACTAAGCTAGGACTAAGCATGCATACCTCACGTTGAATATGATCCTTGTGACCACCCAAAAATAAATCATTCAAGTTCTCCTCTATACTTGTAACCACTCTTAAGGATATACTTTAGAATTTTTGAATCTAATCCTTAACTGATCATGTCTGTTGAAGCTTATCAAGTTGACCAAAGAAGTTTTCTATGACACTATTGCTATATTATGTTTGGAGTTCTTTTATAAAAAATGACCATGATATGATGAGACCCTTTTTCCTCCTATGAGTAAAAAGCTAATGATATCAAATGAATTGGTCAGGTTCTAGATATAAGGAAGCCATCACGACCTTTTGTCCATATGGGATTTGATGTACTTCAAAAAAATTCTCCATTTGATTTATCCATGTTAGAGGATCCTTGCCATCAAATTTGTGCATATCCACCTTTGGAAAAAATTCCTAGATCCCATAGTAGTATTAAAATTTGTGTCATTATTAGTCGACTTGAAGGTTTCACCTTAATTGCTTGAGAACTCCTTCCTTGTTTCATTCATATAGGCACTTAACATGCTTCATATATATGATATATCTCTGCATAGGTCACACATATCCCTCTTAACATCTTCCCTAAACTTACATATTTCCTCATTGGGATTACTATCCTTTGTTGTTTCCCAATCCTGAGAAGAGTATTTCCCCATTGTGGTAGCATTCTTTTTGCCTCTTGTTGGAGGCCCGTGCTGATCTAAACCAATATTTTTGAAATAAAACACACAAATGAAATGTAAATTATCTGATTTATTTATTTATTTATCTACTATAACTTACTCAGGCTAAGATGGCCTTACTTAGAAAAAATCCAAAAAAAAAGCAAAATTGGTGCCTTGAGAGAAAATTTTCCTAATTTTGCAATAACTTTCTTATTTTTTTCTTTAATTTCTCCAAGCTTTGAAATATAAGCTTCTCTACTATTTATTCAAAAACCAATACAAGTTATACTCCAATTTGGCAGGATGTGAGAGATATGTAGATCTCAAATAATTATGTAGAAATAGTAATTCTATAATAATTTACTCAAATTTTCTCTAATTCGTCTAAATTTTTTGATTTTAGCTTCTTTAATATGGTCTTAAAAAACCCTTAAAAAATATTTGAAAAAATGCTAAAATCTAAAAGTTGAGCACGTTCCAAAATCGCCTCAATGTTGAGAAAAATCTTGCCTCTATGGTGCCAAGATCATGTTCTGATACCACTTGTAATAAAATAACTTGCACAATAGAAGAAATAATATAAAATATTATATAACTATTTGATACTAACTGAGGTTAATAGGCCACTTCGAGGGGGCAACCTCCAAATATCTCCAATGAGAACACACTTCACAATATGATGTTCAAATAACACTCACAACCTCCTATATATACCTAATTATGCTTAGGTTGATTAGACACAACTCTACATAACATTTAGGCCAACCTACCTACCTAAATAATAATATAATAATAATATCATGAATTGATTAAGGATTAAGATAGCCACAAGTTGACTATTCATAACCCTATATACACCAATATTAAGGGTTTAGCAGTACTTGGTGGACTTAGTGATGTTGAAATAGATCCATTAGTTGGCTGCTCATTATCATTATCACCAACAATATCATCATACAAAATAGATTTATACTTTTCAACATGGCCTTTTTCATGAACATAAACTCCCCTTTATCAAAAATCACATCACTTGAAACAAAAATATCAATTTTAATTGGATTGCACAATCTATAAGCTTTGCTTTCCTCACTATTACCTTCAACAATGCATGATTCATTTTCAGCATCTAGATTGTGTCTCTTCTAGTCAAGTACTTGAATAAAATCCAAACAACCAAAAACTTTAAGATGATTTACATTAGTCATTTTATCATACCATACTTCATATGGAGTCATATTGTCCAAGGCACTTGTAGGACTCCTATTGAGAATATAGATTGATGTAGCAATTATATCTTCCTAATTAGAATTACTCAAACCCTTGGTCTATAACATGCTCCTTGTCATTTTTACTACAATATGGTTCTTCCTTTTACCCACCCCATTTTGTTGAGGTGTGTAGGTAGTTGTGAGTTGTCTCATGACCCCATCCATCTCACAAAAATTATGAAAATATTTTGAGCAATAGTCTCCTCAATGATTTATTTTGAAACATCTGATTATATTTCCTTTATCGTTCTCTACATGAGCTTTGAACCTCTTGAATGTATGAAGGGCTTCATTCTCAGTCTTCAGAAAATACACCCAACACATGTGTGAGTAATCATCAATAAAAATAATGATGTATGATGATTTACCCAAGCTTTGTGTTTGCATAGGACCACAAATTCCTGGATGAACAAGTTATGGGTGATGTGCCCTCCATGCATTGCCTTTTTAAAATGATTCCCTTGCTTTCTTCCATTTTGTACATCCTTCACAAATCTATTTATGCTCTTCAACCTTAGCTAATCCAAGAACCAATCTATCTGATGTTAGAATCTTCAAGCTATTGGAATTCAAATATCCATACTTGAAATGTCATAAAAAAACTTTTATCCTCATACACCATATTGACAAGTTGATTGTCATTTTCACCAAACTTCAAAGGAAACACCCTATGTTTTGTCATGAGAACAAATGTAATCACTTTATTGCCCTGATTATTATCATAGATAATACATTTCATATTCTCAAATACCACTGTACAATTCTTCTTACATAGCTTCCCAACCCTTAATAAGTTATGCTTCAATTTAAGAGTATAATAGATATCTTGAATACTTTTTGTACTTTTCTTTTTTTGAACATTCATAACTTCTTTGGTTGCAACCCAAGGAAGGATCCTCATCTTGTGGAGCATAATTTCCATTATTGTTACATGATTTCAATATACATTCCTTTTCAAAATGTCCATACCTATTGCAATTATCAAATTGGATGTTCCCTTTATCAAATCTTCCTCTACCTCTTCCTCCTTGAGTACCTCCTCTTTCGTTGGTTCCTCTTGAATAGTCTTTATTTTGACCCCTTCCTTGGTCTCTATTATTGTTATTATTGCTTCTAGCACCATCATTCTTTGAAATTTTCAAATGCTAAGCAAAATCCTTCTCATTAATGCTAGTAGAAGTGTCCCTTAATCTATCCTCATGTGATATGAGGGATCTAGCTAGCTCATCGTACTCGAGGGTGGTTAAATTTTTTATTTCTTCCATAATAATTGCTACAATATTCCATCTTGGGGTTAGATGTCTCAATACCTTCTGTATCACATGATTTTGGCTTATAGGTTTACCCAAAGTGACCATTTTATGAACCACATCCTTGACTCATTCACAAAAATTTCCCCCATTCTTAGTTTCTTTCATCATCATTTCAAGGTTTGCAGCTTCACAACCTTGATCTAATCATTGCCATGGTAAGCATCTCTTAGAGTCTTCTAAGCCTCCTTTGTTGTCTAGACATTAACAATTCTATGAAGAAAGATCTTTTTGAAGAGCCATCTGAATGTGAAACAAAGAAACTGCATTCTTCTTCTTAGCTTCCTTCTTTAATCTCCTTTCATTGGTTGTGAGATCATCCCAATTTGTAGGCTCTTCATATCCAGATTCAACAATCTCCCAAAAACATTTTCCAATAAAAAATGCCTTTATCTTGATTAACCAATATTGCTAATTGTTGCCCGGATATCAAAATGTCTAAAATCTTATCTTGTTAATGCTATGGTTATTTTTGACATATCCCTCATTTTAAGCATTGAAATGGTCATTTCATCTCTCAGTTTTTGAGAAATTTTTACCTTCAATATATCTGGCTCTACCCAGCACTTTGAATTTTCAAAATCTAGCTTCCAAGTTAAAAGTTGTCACAGGTTAATGAAGGAACCAAAATGCATCTTTTCAATTGCATCATTAACCATTAACCTCTCTTAAAAAAAGAGGATAAGATAAGCTTGAAAGATTAACTTTCTAAAAAGGGTTAAGAGTTGGGGGTCAAAACACATATTTTGAATTGCATCATTAACCAACCATAAACCTATTTTAAAGAAAAAGAGGTTAAGAAAAGCTTACAAGATTAACCTTTTAAAAAGAGGTTATTGTTCAAGTTCAAAATATGTGTTTCTAAGATAGTTATTAACCTTTCAAATGATAAAGTGAAGGAAATGAAAGGTAGACGCAATAAAAATTGTGTTCCAGTTTTCAAAGTTGAAGGGCGTTCAAATATGGAAGTAGTAACTGGCACTCAAAGCATGTAATTTATCTGATATAATGGTCTCAGCACCTGGAACAGAAAATATGAAGTTTTACAGAACATATCATACACTCCCCAGCAAGATTGGACATTCCACATGAACAGAGGTGATAAATAATAACATCCCTTAGAAGGATAAAAATCATGGACTTAGATGCCTTGCTGATTGGATTTATTCTTTCAAGGTAATGGTGATATCAGTGATCAGATAAAGTCTAAATATGGGGTGCCTCTAGTTATGAGAGCTTGCGAATTGGCCATATACATTATTACAATGAAGGTGCAGACTTCATGCACGGAAACACAACAAGTGTTTGACCACATTCTCTAGAAATATTGATTGCTAGAATTGCCTTCATTCACCTTTGTGCATGAAATAGTAGCATTTGTAATTACCAAATATGAAGCCTCTAACTATTCTATGAAATGGCTTAGCTTTGCCATTTCCTGTAAATCAATGGCTATGGCAGCAAGCTAGAAATCTACAGCAAGAGCATGGGAAGTCAGAAAGGTTAATGTAGCAGAAAATGCGAGAGGACCGGGCATCATAGTTAACCTATTCCATAAGATTTTTGTGCAAAATAACAAAGTCTACTATTTTAAAATACATAGAGAAAGCGTGGTGACATACGATCTCAATGGAGATAACATGAGTATGTTTCATTACAATTTGGGGAGAATGGGCAATATGCACCATGACGTCTTGGGAATTGTTATGTACACGGGCAGAATAACAATGGTTTGTACAAGGACACAGGATCTCTCAGCATTACACAGAATTTGAGTTTTTATATATTTGATGAGCTTGGTTTGAAGTGGAGATCTGAGCATACACCAATTGTACTGCCTCACTCTTTGTTCAGTTCTGAAGTGAATTATCATGGGGGCGATTATATCTAGCTGATTAAGGAAACAAATAGTTGTGTCAACCATATAATTTATATGGATTTAGATAAGGGAGAGCTGCAGATATGCCCGAATGTTTTCCAAATAATTTAAAAGCCTGGGAATTATATGTCCTTTTGCCTGTGCCCTTAGATTTATAATGTCTAATATGTTGTTCTATTGTAGGGTCATTCAATTGTATTTCCATCTTTGTTTGTGTCTTTTTAGGGCTCTTGATAGTTCTAGTTGTAGATTCAAGAGATGGAGTCACAAATATTGCTCTTGTCATAGATAGATATTCATTTCCTCATGTGACCAAATGAGTGAACATTGTAGGGCATCACATTACATCTTACTTGATTGAACTTATACTCCAAAGAGAGTATGCTTTAAACAGAACAACAGATTTTGAAATAGCAAGAGAAATTAAAGAATGACTTTACTATATCAGCTATGATTTCAAAAGAGAGATTCAACTTGGATTGGAGACAACCGTATTGGTCAGGCATTATATGCTACTAGATGGAAGAATTATCAAAGTTGTCTTAGAACATTTTTTTAGGTACTGAAGCTGTTTAATCTGAGTTTTCCATCCTCAAACTGTTTGGCAAAATGCTCTCATAGCTCCAATCGATAGTATTAAGTGATTTTCAATTTTGCAACCTTCTTCAAATGGGAGTGTGAAATATAGGTGAACGTGCTATGAGTGATATGGGAGGTGATGTGTGTGGCATGAATAGAATGGTGCCATGAAACCAAGACAGAGGTGTAATAGCCTCAAAGACATATGACTTGTTTGATCAAATGTATTGAAGGTCATATTATCACTCTTTGGAAGAATGACTCAGAGATTCATAAATTTTGTCAAGAATTCCTTTCAAGAATTTCTAATGATGGAAGAGTTGAATTAATGCTCGTGTAAAGAAGATAGTGCCAACTCTCTTGGTTTCCAAGTGTTTAGAAAACGCCAACTATTTCTTCTAACAATGTTCTCTATTTAGCAAATTTGAAGATATAATCCCAATTGAATTGGAAAGTTCGTGGTCTTGCATAGTGGGGACTCATCTCACTAAAGAAGAGAGATCTTCTTGTACATGCCATTTTGATAAGGCCAATACCTTATCCTTTATGTGATGTAATGATTCTAATTCTCTATCTTTGTAATTAGTGACTTTTGTCATTTAAGGTTAATATTGTAGAGGTTAATTAACCTCACCCAATTCACGTATTTGGGAAGTAGTTATTAACCAAAGAGAGGTAGTTCTTAACCTCTATGTCTATATAAGGAGTCCTTTTGGCTTTGTAAGGGACTTTTTGGATTTTAAGAAAAGGGAACACTATGCTAAAATTTTGATTAGAAGATGATATTTGGAAAGTGTGTGTAAATTTTATCTTTGTAATTAGAAATTCCACTTAGGTTCTTGGTGAAAGAAAATAAAGGAATGTGCAATTTGAGTTCTCTCCTTCTGAATCTAAATTGTTAGAAATCTTGATTCTCTTTGGGGTGAGCATCCTCACAATATTGTGCAGATGTTTATGAATATTTGGATCAAAAATGTGCTAGTAATAGTTTTCATGCATAGATCTTGATTGTTGTTATTAGCAGTTTTAAGTTAGTCTGAGAAAGCTTTGAAGTCATGTGGTGCATTCATCATCATGAGTTTTGTCATCTTTTAAAGTTTGATTTTATCTTTTATTTGAAAAACCTCAATATTATATCATACAAGGGAGCTGCCCCTCTAAATGCAGAGGAAGGCCACATACCAAGAGCCTATCTAATTGTTGTGAATGGTTTCTCACATACACTCCGTTGGGTCATTTTCAAGTGACAAATCTATTTACCAATAATTTTTTGGTGAATTTACTGGGGATCGAACAAGAAAGATTATTTAGTCACCTATAATGAAGCAAGATGGTATTGCCACATAAGAATGTGTTTCCAGTTCTACAACCGAATCTTGGCTTCAAGGACACACAAGAAGATATTATTTTAGATTCGAACACTCTAGCCTAGAGGTGTAGACAAAGTGCTCAACAATAATATCAGGTGAATCGAGTTCTAGAAGAAGAGGAATTCGGAAAAATCTTGCAAAGAGCTCATATTGGTCAAAATGTTGTAGTTGTTGAAAGAATAGTTGCTATTCCAAGAAGAAACATGCAAAATCTTGGTCACATCCAAGACCAAGTGAACAATAATCAATAACATGGTTCAAAAGATGCTTTCTCTGGAATGAAGTTTGGCGACTCTATTTTAAAGATTAATTATCGGTGACTCTATTTGAGGGTGACAATTCAGAGTTATGGTTTGATACAAGGGAAAAGTTGAAAGTGATAGTGATAGTGGCAATGATGATGAATACTTTTTGTATCCCAAGAAACAAATTCCTAATGAGCCTCTATAAGTTGAATTCTTGAAGAATTTCTTTGGTAGCAGGAGGCTAGATCCTAAAATGGTTCATCCCCACTTACTTCAGCTTTTGCCAAAGATTGAATAAGAAGATGGAAAGGATTATGATTTTTTTTTTCATGATAAAAAATCCTTCTTGGAAAAAGATTCAGCATATAAAGTTAAAGAAGGTCTTGCTGAAAAATGTGCTTCATCTAAATCAGCAATGAGGAATGCTAAAATTGTCTCTCATGCACCTATATCTCAACAAAATCAGATTTTTATTGATCCTAAGCAAGCAAGCTTCTTGAAGAGCTTCTATGGTGGACAAAAACTAGATCTAGGAGAGATTCATACATCTTTGCTCCAAACTTTGCAAAAGATAGATGAAGAAGATGGTAAAGATAATCATTTTTTCTCTCACAACCCCAAATCAGTATCAGGAAGAAGTTCAACATGCAATTATAAGGAAGAATTTGAACAGAAAAATGATTCATGTGACTCAAGGATGGATAATGGTGGTCAAAAAAGTGTCCCAACACTTGCATCTATTTCTCATCAAAATCATACTTCCATTAATCCCAATCAGGTTAAATTTTTAGAAAGCTTCTATGGCAATACGCACCTGGATCCTAATGAAGTACATCCTTCTTTACTTCAAACACTAGAAGAACTTGAGAAAGAAGACCCATGCAAGAATTATTTTCTTGATAATAGAACATCTCTCTATCCAAATGTTGGAAAGGATTCATCTAATTCTTCATACATGAAAGAAGACAGGGATTCTATGTCTAACCAAGGAGATGGTCAAGAGATGGTGTCTATAGAAGAAGAATGGTCTCGTAATGTATCGAGGCATCATTGTGAAAATTTTTGAACCCAGGAAAAAGTATTCAATCATCGTGATCCTAATGGAAAAGAAAAAGAAAAAATCAAAATCTCAAGAAACTACAAAACATATGATTGAAGATGAGGGAAATGTGGATCAAAGTGAATTTCATGCTACTTTTATTCCTACTTAGTGCCTCAATGCTTTAGATGATGACCTCCTATGTGGAGAAGATCTTCCTATTCATCCTCCTATGACCATTCAAGGTGATGAATCTATTGACAACACCAATAATTCAGATGTTCTAGCACAATATGAAACCACTACCATTGACAGAGACAAAAGCACCAATGAAACTCTATAAGTATCTACCTCCCCTATGGAAATGGAGACATTTACATTTGATGACATTGATGAACTTGTGATTAAAAGACCAGTTGATGAAAAAGTTAAAAATCAGCTTCAAGGAGAAGACAATGAATCATCTAGTCTTTATTCTTTATCATGCATGCCAACTTTCACATTTCATGAAAGATGGCTTGGAGAAAGATCAATGATTCTTAAGGACATAGATGTCATTGAACATATTGAAAATCAAAGTTCTATGAATAATGTTACAAGTTCCTCTAATCAAATGGAAGTTTTCAATTAAAATGCTATGTATCACTCAAAGGTCAAAGCAATTCTCCTTTTGAGCCTTCTCATCAAATAGAAAATCCCACATCGAAGATCTTTTATGAGAAGAATAACCATGATAAAAGAAGTAATGATTTAGCAGGGAATATTATGGAGGAATTTGATGAAGGAAGATCTTATGATGTATTTACTCCAAGCTTGTGCTCAAAATCCTTGAATGGTAATTTTCTCTATGAAGAAAATGTTTACTTTAATCCTCTATTTCTAGATGAAGTTTTTTCTATTGATGCTTCTCAAATAGGTGTTCAAGGACAAGGTTCAATGGTTATAACTCCACAAGTTGTTTCGTGTCACAAATTGTATGAAGGAAATCAATACAAAGTTTGATATCTTCTCGTCTTAACCATAAAAAGACCCTTTAGATGGAAAATTTTGATATTAATGGGATGAAGAATGAAGTTATGGCCTACATTGTTAAAGATGGTACCCATGTAACTTAGAAGTACCTAAAAATTCAAGATGATATTTTGGAAGATAAGGAAGAAGAAATAGATCATGAGAAGATTTAATATAACATGGATGTGCATCCTAGTTGGAATAATTTTACAAAGGATTCAACCATGATCATGCCCATAGAAAAGCAAGAGTGTCTAGTGTTAGAAATGAGTTCAAGACTTCACAATGATCAATCAGTAGAAATTCAACTAGAGGGCTAGCCAAGTAGAGGAGAAGATCATAGATGCATTAAAAAACTTGAGAATCTTATACTTCAACTCTTTGAAAACAAAGTTATCAATGCCATGTCTCAAGAAGCAAAGTTGATTTTGAAGTCCAATATTTTTTATGAAGCTTGGTTATTGGATGTGTTCTTTCATCCAGAGATGTGGGGCATGCTAGGAATATTAGAGTTAGAATTCAAGGAGAAAACTTATATTTGAACACATGGAAGCTTAAGAAATGTCACATGTTGGTGTGCCATGGTATTTAATTTCCCCACCCAGTGAATAGATTTGCATGATTATAGATTGAGTCATTGGAGGTAGGGAATCCTGCCTTGTATATAGTCCAATTAGGAGTTTTCGTTGTGTCTAGTTTTTCTTTCTGTTGTCCCATTTTTGGTGTTCATTCCCTCTTTCACAAAGTAGTTCCTCAGGTGACTCTATAACCCAATGGATAAAGCATTGCTCTATTTTTTCTAGATTCAAGCTTCATCCTTATAAATTACTTGTCCCTAGATAGAGGCAGTTGTTGCCTAGATATCAAAATTTTTTGAATTCCTATCTTGTTAATGCTATGGTTATTTTTGAAATATGCCTTATTTTAAGCATTGAAATGGTCATTTCATCTCTGATTTGTTGAGAAAATTTTCCCTTTAATATCTTTGGCTCGTTCCCAGCTCCACCTAGCACTTTGAACTTTCAAAATCTAGCTTCCAAGTCAAAAGTTGTCGTAGGTTAATGAACCAAAAATGCGTATTTTCAATTGCATCATTAACCATTAACCTCTCTTAAAAAGAGATGTTAAGATAAGCTTGAAAGATTAACCTTCTAAAAAGGGTTAAGATTTGGGGTCAAAAAACATATTTCAAATTGCATCATTGACCATTGTTGATGGTTGAACCCACAATAATGGGTTCCACTTTAGTGGGATGAACAAAAATGAAAAAAATGTAAAATGGGAAATTGAGTTTACCATATGTTCCCACAAACATACTTATTATGTTCGTGCAAACTTTTTTTTTAATCATGTTCATGTGACCATATTTCGTATGTTCACGTGACCATATTTCGTATGTTCACGTGACCATATTTCGTATGTTCATGTGACCATATTTCGTATGTTCACATGCGCAATAAATATGTTCACGCAAACATGATAAGTATGTTTGTGCGAACATATATTTCGTATGTTCGCGCAAACATACAAAAGTACATTTTTTTGGGCCCTTTTTTTTTTTTTTTTTTTTTGCTCTTTCGACACCCATAATTGCAAATAAATGATCTCCTACTGTAAAATAAAAAATGCCAAAATGTGCTGCTCAGAGCAAGATTTCTAATGACTATAATTGTAATACATATTTTAATCATTAAGGCTTCCAAATATGAGTTTAACTCATCATAGGTTCATTACCAATTGAATGTCAACCAACTTCGACAACTCGAGAAAATTAGTAAATTCGGTATAAAAGAAATTAAAAAATATGTAGGAACTAGCCTATTGAGATACCTTTACATTCAAAAAAAAAAAAAGGGTTTTTTGATAAATTAACTTCAAATTATCTGTGTCAAACGGAACGTATGTCTGAATTACAATTTGTATCGCTTCAAAACTTCATAAACTATACAATATTCAACCAAAATGAATCAAACCAAATGCATCCTTTGGATACTAATGTTACGAATCTAACACCAAAAGAATTACTTCATTATCATTTTTAGAAAAAAAGTTATGTGTGTCAAACAGACCGTCACTCTTTTAAAATATTGAATTTTATTATGTACCACTTTTCGAAGGAGATCGAAAAAATGACATAAATATTTTTTTTTTAGATTAAAAAATATGGTTACAAAGTAGGAATAGAGTACTCTGTTAGTGTCAAAATGTTTTTTGACACTTGAGTGCCAACACACTTAATCACTTTCTACATTGGAGTCGAGTACACCATGTGTGTCGAGCCACAACATGAGCCACGTCAGGGAAGCCTTCAGGTGCCGAGTGAAGATCAGGTGTCGGGCATGATACAAGTGCCGAGTGACATTCGAGTGCCGAGTCATAGATGATGCAGAGCAATATAGAAATACAACAAGTGTCGAGTAAGCTAGTTTAATATAAGTGTCGAGCATCAGAGATCAGTAAGTGTCGAGCAACACAGAATGCACATATGAGTTTATAACATTATAAATTCAGATGTAAATTATTGTATGGCTGACATATGATAAATCTCGAAGGATTAAAAGATAAGATCAAATCTTTTTTTTTTCCTATGCAATCAGCATGTAGCTAATAAGAAAAAAGGAAAAGGCATGCAGACAATTGTAAATGTGCAAGGAATAAGCAAGAAATAGAGATTCAATATGGATCATAGATCCATACCTAACCCTAAGTCTTCAAATGTCTTTATAAGGAAGATGAAATAACATGGAACCCTATGGTGGATGGATGAGGGTGTGTAAGGAAAACTAATTCTCAGAGTGAAGAGTATCAGATCACAGAGGATCAAGATCAAAAAAAGTAGATCAAGTGCCTGTATTTAGTAATCGAAGGATTGTAAGCTATTATGTTTATTATACGTAATACTCTCCAGCAATTGTATTAGAAAAAAAATCCTATGGCAATAGGTTAGCTTAATAGCTATTTTGTAAATCCTATAAATAGGTGATGTTATCCTTTAGTAGGGTAACACTTCTTGTAAAGTGTTTGAAATCTTTTAACCAAGTCACTATTGATACAGTGTAAAGCTTTTAACAGGGCAGGCCTTTAACAAGGCAGACCATCAGAAGTGGTTAAACCTTATTGCTGCAGTAATTTTTGTGGGTATCATCCCCACCCCAATTTTACCTTCTTATTCTTGGAGGATTTCTGGGTTACCAGAATCTTAAGTGTTATGCTTATGTGTTTTTCATAATTGTGTGATATATTTATATGCATGCAATTTACTTTCAGTTAAGAAAAAAAAAGTTTTAATGGTCAAAGCACAGTACTTCTGATTCACCCCCCCTCTCAGAAGCATTATTCCTATTTGAATATTCCAACAATTGGTATAAGAGGTGCAAGTTTCTCACAAGAAGAAGTCTAACAACTTGGAGAAAAAGATCTAAAGATGGAAGTCTTCAAACTTGGAAAGATTATTGACAATCAAGTAATTGATGTGCAACTGGCTCTACACAAAGTAGAGGAAGCAAGGGAGGAATTGAGAAAATCCTTGAAGAGAAGGAAGGATATAGCCATAGCTGAAAATTATATAAACTACAAGGAGATTGATACCACAAAATTGTGTACCAATGGAGACACTAAAGAGTTTGATGCAGGAATAGCAGAACTGATGGAGAAAAATAAAGTTCAAGCAGACGAGATAAGACCTCTCAAGATGGAACATGAATCTTAGGCCATAATGTTATGTGAAATCACTAAACAAAAGAAAAGAGTAGTTGAGGATAAAGTCATGATGGAAGATGACAAAAGAAAGATTGCAAACAGACTTGGAGAAAAATGTACTAAATTATCAAGGATCTCAAACATGTAGATGGATACACTTGCCCAAATAATGAATCTTCATCATGAACTCAACATAAAAGATATTGAGATCTCTACTTTGAAGATGTTGAGTGAACAACTGTAGAATGAATTGAATAGAGAAAAAGAGGTAGCGGAGAATCTCAACAAATCAAGTGAAGCCATCAAGTACTTTGAACAATTGATAAAATTTCCAAGATCAACCCATGATACATCAGGACTTGGATACAACAACACTGAAATTGGAGAATCATCAAAGAGCGTTGAACAAAGAAGTGACAAAGGTAAGGATTTTAAACCTAATTGTCATTACTGTAATAAAAGGGGGCATACTGCTAATGTTTGTAGGAGTAGAAGAATCAATCAGACCAACACACCCAAAAACAAAAGTTACTATCACAAGTGTAACATGCAACGACATATGACACAAGATTGCAGATCCAGAGTTAGAAGGACACAAAGATTTGATAGAAATTGTCATAATTGCAAGAAGTTTGGACAGAGAGCATTTGAATGCAGATCAAAGCCTATGTGGACATCAAATCAACAAATAAAAAAAAAGGAAATGAAATTTAGTACCATTGGGATTACAACACTAGGTATAGTTGTCATTATTGTCAGGAATATAGACATATACCCCAAAATTGCATAAAAACACATTTCAGAGGGAATTATAGTAGGTGGCTAAGACAAACCACATGTTTCAATTTCCTAAAAACTAGTCACATCAGCAAAAACTATCCTACAAGGTCAAAAGCACCAAAAATTGAATCAAACAAGGGCAAAGAAAAGATTGATGAGGAATACATTAGAACAAACATGAAGAAGACATGGCAAAAAAAGAATGAATCAAGTACATCCAATGAAAGGGTCACTTCACCCATAAGGTCAAGTGATCATTTCTCATCCAATTAATCTCAAGATGAGTCTATGGGGTTGATATATACAAGGAAGTATCATACATCAGCCCTAAATCATGAAGAAGCAATGCAAAGTACAAATCTGCATGAAACAAGATGCCAAGACAAAATTTTAAACGATGATATTGAGCTATCTTTGGATGCCAAGTAAAATCCTAGTGGAAGCCAAGTTTCTAACAGCGACCGAGTTGATGACTGATGCTGAGTTAAGAAACTCCTATGGAAGCTGAGTAAAATAGAAATGTAGTGTAAGCCAAGTAATGTTAAAAATTCTTCATAAGCCAAGTTTGTAGTTGAGCATTTAATGAGATGGAAATAGGGTATATTATTGTGATTTGAATCATTTTTCCTCATCGCAATCAAGAAGCAAAGGAGATAAAGAGCACAAAGTGACTTCACAAAAAGAATCCAATATTCCAAGTAGATTACAACCTCCTACAACACATTTTTATCAATCTTGAGATATTTTCATTTGTGCCGAGCTATGCCATTTCATATTTTTGTGTAAAAGAAACCCTAGTTTACATAAATGGCTTCGAGTTCCAAGAAAACCCTAGAAAAAGAATCATTTGAAGTCCAACTAGTGTCTAATTAGGTTAGGCAGCCTGATTTTTGCCCTATTCCTGAAGTGGCATACAAAAATGACCTAGCCGGAGCCCTTTCTTGCATACCCCCAAATGTTGCCATGGTTCAGGATGTAAGAAGATGTTACAATTCCAAGATAGGAGCCCTAGGAGACATGAAAATTAGAGAATCCTTTGCAAAGTTGTGTCTAAATGGAGTATTAAAAGATGAATACAAAATTGTTGAAAGGAAGGGTTTGACACAAGTTTTAAGTTTTTCCACCGTATTCAAGATAAAATGGATCAGACTTGTATTGAGTAGAATTCATGATGGTAGTCCGTGGCTAGAAGATGTCCTTATCAAATTAACAAAAATAATAATTCATAGGGTAACTGGATATCCTACCCTAGATCGGCACAAGACCTTGAGAAGTGAATCCAAGGAGGTCATTGAAAAGAATACAGGTGCTCAGTGGAATAAGAGATAAATGACTATTCATACCATTTAGGATCCTCTAGTTGAGTTTCTTGTTAGAGTTATTGCCCACAAATTCTACCAATCTAGTAGACTCGACAATGTACCATGTATACCAGTAGATGTAGGTTACAAACTGGTGAAAAAGGATCATACTTATGATCTTGCTGAACTGCAACTACAGCAGATAAATGAAAACCTAACAGCCATAAGAAGGACAAAGGGTGCTCAATGTAAATTTGGAGCAATTTTGGTTTGTATATTCTTTTATGTTCAGAATGAATTTCCTTCTTTTGGAAAAGTTACATGGAGGAGTGATAGGACTATCATATCCCAAATAAATGAGTATATATAACAAATGGGAGAAAATTTTGATACTCTGATGACAAGCTATTTTGAGGATTTCAAGAAATCCATGAAGCAAAGGGTGAGAATACCAGTTTCCTTAGTAGAAAAACATATTAATGATATATGTTTCTTAGTTGATATTGACTTCACCTACATTCAAACTACAATTCCAAGGGTGAGATGGCTAAGGCCATTTGGTTATGAAATCAACGTTGATGAAGCATCTGCAGCAATAACTACATTGTTGGTAGAAGAAATAGATAAGAGTGCCCCACATTTTGGCACTTATGATGTTGTAAGATCAAAAATAAATATGGAATCAAAAACTTCCTCCACATTGAAAAAGAAAGATAAATTGATGAAGAAAATTAAGAAGCAATTTGGTGAACGGGTAGAGGTTGAAGCTCAAGACGATGATGATGACAATGATGATGAAGAGGATGAACAAGAGCAAGGCCCAATAGAACTAAGTCAAGGCCTAGGTGAAGACAAGGAGGAAGGTTTTGAGGAAGAAGAAACCAAGGAAGCACCAACCTAGGCTGAGCCAAAGAAAAGAAAGGCAAAAGATCAACCTCCAGCTTAGCCCAAACCAAAGAAAGCTGCCATGCCATCACCCCAAAAGCCAACAACCAGAGCTGTAACAAGGGCCTCTACTCAAAAAGCTAAAGAGAAAGCAACAAAGAAGAAACCAATCAAGAAGACACAGGATGAGCCTAGGAAAAGAAGATATGTAGCTCAACTTGATACCGATGAAGAAGATCAATCTGAAAAGGTAAGTCATTCTTCAGTTGATATATTATGTAAAAAGATTGGAAATGGAGATTTAAGAAATATAAATAAAGTTGATTTCAATAAGTTCACTAAAGAAGAACATAATAGAATAGACGAATCAATTTATGGAATGATGGCATAGTTCAAGTACACCCCTCTTGAACTAGATAGACAATTGCCTGATGAACTGTCAAAAATTATAGAAGATAGATGGCATTTTTGTTTAAGAATGGAAAAGGAGATGAGAGAAACAACCGTAGCAAGCATACTGCCTGATTTGACTAAGGAGCAAATAGAAAAAGTAGTCAAAAGGCACAATGCCAGATTTACACCTAAATACAGGGCATTCTTCATTCTCCAAAACAAAATGGAAGATATTGTACAAAGAACAACCAAGTCATGGAAGAACTTGTACAAAAAGATTGAAGATTTTCTTGAAGAAGAATACAAGGAAGAAGCTTCTGCTCCACCAGAAGAAAAAAGAAAAAGGAAAGAAGAGAAGATAGAAGTAAAGCAAGGTAGAGAAGAAAAGAAGGAAGAAGAAAAGAAACAAGAAGATGAGAAGAAGGAAGAAGAAAAGAAAGAAACAGAGGAGGAGACACAAAAGAAAACTGAAATGAGAACAACTAAGGAAAAGAAGCAACAAGATCAGAGTGTGCAAGACACACAAATGCTGCCTTCTAGCCCTCCTCATGTACCTATCACACCTATAAAAACAATAACTGTACAACATGTTCTTGACACTTCTACTCAGAACATCAATCCATTAACTGCAGAGGATCTCAAAAGAATCCTTGACCAATCTACGCAACAAGCAAGATTATGTGCAGATCCAGTATTGGTTGGTATGGATGAACTAAAAAAACTAGTAGAAAACACAATTAGAGATAAGGTGAATCCACAAGAACCACCTTCCATAATCTCTACAGCTACTAGTGGTCAACTTCAAATGCCAACAGTTGTTTCAACAGGCATAGTTGACACCACAGTTCAAAAGCCAAGTGCAGTAGCAAACAAAGAAACATAACAAATAGGATAGACTATTACATCTAATCCTACAGCACAAACACAAGGTGCACTTCCTACAATTACAATAACTGATCAAGGTAGACAACAGGAGCAGAAAATAGAAGAAACCCCTAAAGAGCAGGAGGCATTACAAACATTGATAAATTTGCCTACCGTGGGGACTCCTTCACAAAAGCCTTTACAAATATCAGCCTCAGGATCAAGCTCTACAAATATTGCAAGGGTACTTCACTATGGAGACCCTGAACTAGATGAGGAGATAGTCATACTGAGTTATGACTCAAAAACAATAAACATTGATCAAATCAATAAGGTGCAGGAAGCACTAAATAGAAGAAAGAGGCAAGAGATACTCAAAAAGGAGTACCAACAAAAGCAAACAATGCATTAAATTAAAGATATATTTATGGAAGCTTTCAGTATTTAGTCACTAGATGAGTCAAAGCATATCATGGAACAATTATCAGATATTGTTAAACAGGTGACAAATGTAGACCTAGAAACAAATGCAAAACTCATGGAATGGTCTGAAAGAAAATTTCAAGGAAAAGTTAATGAAAAAATATCCAGTGAAATAGCACTTTCTCAAATTGAATTGGCAAAGGTCATAGACAAAGTCAAAAAGGTACTTGAGAATATATTCTCATTATACAAAAAGTTGTGTGACTTTTCATATTTCACACAAGAGATTAGCCAAAAGATAATGAGCCTAGAGAGAAATTTGAATATTTCTAGCATGCAACTACCTAAAGATCCAACTTAAAGTGTGAAGCATTTTACTCAGACGCTTCACACTCAAAAAGAGATAGTTGTATTAACAGCAGAAGAGGCCACCATCAAGGCCAAACTATTATAGCTCCAATCTTCTATAACCCCACCTTTGGAAATCCTCCATAAAGAACAAGTCTATGCTGAAAATATTCTCAAGAAAGACCCTAATCTTTCTACTTCAGAAGGACTTATCCATCTTGCTCTAGAGACTACCCTCCAGCATAAATCATTGGAAATTGATTTGCATAATTGGGATGCAACTCTTAGGGTGATTATGGAGGTAAACATCACATTTTTGGTGAAATATGGTCTTAACCCTTAAAATCCTCTGACATAAGTGTTAAAAAGGGGGAGATAATAAAAAATAGGGAGACAAGATAATGGGAGAGACAAGATAACAAAGGCGAAGCATAATATACAGCATCAAATTTTGTTAACCAAGATAGCACTGATAATGGCACAATCAACTTAGGGGGATTTACAATACTTTTGAGGTATATATATTGTACATTAACAAATTTTGATTGAGGTTTAAAAAAAAAAAAAAAAAAAACCTTTGTATATACCAAGTAGATTAGTACATGTACTCATAAGGCTAGTTGAGTGTTTTTGTCACTCATGTCAAAGGGGGAGATTTTTAGTCTCAAAATGGTTTTTGACACTTGAGTGCCAACACACTTAATCACTTTCTAGATTGGAGCTAAGTACATCATGTATGTCAAGCCACAACAGGAGCTGAGTCAGGGAAGCCTTCAGGTGCTGACTGAAGATCAAGTGTCTGGCATGATACAAGTGTCGAGTGACATTTGAGTGCTGATTCATAGACGATGCCAAGCAATATAGAAATACAACAAGTGCCGAGTAAGCTAGCTTAATATAAGTGCCGAGCATCCGAGATTAGTAAGTGCTGAGCAACACAGAATGCACATATGAGTTTGTAACATTATAAATTTAGATCTAAATCATTTTATGGCTGACATATGATAAATCTCAAAGGATTAAAAGATAAGATCGAATCTTTTGTTTTTCTCGTGCAATCAGCATGCAACCACTAAGAAAAATGGAGAAGGCATGCAGTCATTTGTAAATGTGCAAGGAATAAGTGGGAAATAGAGATCCAATGTGGATTGTAGATCCATACCTAACCCTAAGTCTTCGAATGTCTTTATAAGGAAGATGAAATCACATTGAACCCTATGGTGGATGGATGAGGGTGTGCAAGGAAAACTAATTCTTAGAGTGAAGAGTATCAAATCATAGAGGATCAAGATCAGAAAAAGTAGATCAAGTGCTTGTATTCAAAAATCGAAGGATTGTAAGCTATTAGGTTTATTATACCTAATACTCTCCAGCAATTGTATTAGAAAGAAAATCCTATGGTAATAGGTTAGCTTAGCAGCTATTTTGTAAATTCTATAAATAGGTGACAAAATCCTTTAGCAGGGTAACACTTCTTGTAAAGTGTTTGAAATCCTTTAACCAAGTCACTATTGATATAGTGTACATCTTTTAACAAGGTAGGCCTTTAACAAGGTAGACCATCAGAAGTGGTTAAACCTTATCGCTGTAGTAATTTTTTTGGATATCATTCCCACCCCAGTTTTACCTTCTTATTCCTGGAGGGTTTCTGGGTTACATAAATCTTAAGTGTTATGCTTATGTTGTTTTCATAATTGTGTGATATATTTATATGCATGCAATTTACTTTTAGGTAAGGAAAAAAATGTTTTAATGGTCAAAGCACAGTACTTCTGATTCACCCCTCACTAGTAAATTTAGGCCTAATTTGTGACGTGAAAAGGTCTCAATTTTGACACAAGTTGGTTGCTAAAGCCACCAAAGTTGTTGTCAAACAAATTTGGTCGGTTTTATGCCACATTCATTGCTCGTCAAAATTTTGACTACATAAACGTCGATTTACTGACACAAATTTTGTTCATTTCTCTATCCAGCCTAAACTGTTATTTTCCCAATTTTGACATAAACTTGCCCAATTTTGAGTTGAAATTTTGACGACAAACCCTTAGCTTTCGACATCAAAGCCATACTCGCGATGTAAATGTTGCTATTTTGGTGTCTCAATTGTGACGAAGATTGGTCGCAATTGAGACCAACATATGTTGCAATTGAGACGCGCTGTCCCATTTTTAAAAAAAGCTTTTCTCTCATAGGAGCGTTCAAAACTACACAAAACTTGATTATAAAGTGTAATTGCTTGATGCATGAGAGTCAAGGTATCATCCACATTTCTTCCTCCACACCATTGTTTCATTCGTCAAATGATTTATTTTATACAAAACAATGGGAAGGAGGAAGAAATGTGCATGATATCCTGTTTCCACCGAGCAATTATGCTTTACAACTCAAATTTTGTGGAGTTTAGAAGGCTCCTATGAGAGCAAAGGCTTTGCAATAATTGGCACAATGCGTCTAAATTTTGGTTCCTGCAGGGAAGAATAAAATTAGGAAATAATTATTTATCAAGAATGAAAGCCAATAATTTCATCTATTTTTCAAATAGATAAACGTGACAAAAAAACTTATAGTCCCAATCACATCATCATAAGAGTGCATATATAACTATAACTATAATTGTCTAAAACCAACATAATTTACAAATATCCACAATTAAAATATTATCCCTTGATGTTTTCTTTAATAATGCTCCAATGCCTTAGGGCATTCAGTTAGAAACTTCAAAATTAATGCTATCAAGTTAGATGTCGTTTTATAGCCACCAAGGATAAGGTCCATAATAAGATTCAATATCTCTTCATCCATAATGTATATTAATGCTATCAAGTTAGTTGTTATATTAATAAGATTCAATATCTCTTCATCAATATACCTCTGGTTCTCGATGGAGACGTGCTCCAATCAATAGGAAACATCATCATGAAGCAGGAGGTGAGGTTGAAGGATTTTATGGAGGCATTTGGAAGTTAATTACAGAGGAAGAGATTTTAGCCTGGAAGAAGTTGTGGCCAAAAGAATCGCTAGAATGATTGATTGTTACATTAGAATTATCTTCATTTAACATTAAAGCTGCATGCATATTGGAATGGCTGACATCATCGTTAAGTGCATTTTATGATAGCACATTTGTTTAGGATATACATAGAGAATGTCAAGAGTGTTGTTGAAAACTTTTGTATTTCTTTTGGATTTAACAGTGATGACTATGTTCCAACTATTTTTGGCTAATATTTGCTTCACAAATGGCCGATGTATATGAATCTTGTGCCAATAGAATGACTTTTGTTGAAGTTAACCATAATGTATACATATATTTGTAATCATTATAGTTAGGATGACAATTGTTGCAGTTCACTTGCCCATTGAAGAGTTGATTTTTTTATGACAGCACAACAAAATGTTCTGAACCATAGATTGCTTATCCTAAAAATCTTTCATCATCCTCCAAAACTGATCAATAATAATGCAATATATTGTAGTATTAACTGTTTAAATTATTCCTGCAAATGAGGAACTTAATATAATTTGATTGAGCAACCTTACATTTTGTACATCACCATTTTGTATTATACCTCAAACAAAAAAATGATGGTGCCATGTGATCAAGACAGCAAAAATCTCTATGGAATGTACAAACCTTGGCACTAGACTTCTTCTCCATCTACGAGGCATTCAATGCTGGAGACAGAACCTTGTATCTACTCCACAAATAATGTGCTTACTAAATTTGCTATGGCAGAAAGTTCTCATAGGTTAGTTCTAATTAGGTCTAGTGAATAATATGTGAAAACATCAATATAGCTAAGGCACTAATTTTTCCCCATTTTCCTCATGTATGAGAGCCTTGAAGAGAAGCTCAAATAAAAAGAAATTAGTTGTATGGATTAACTTAATAGTAGCAAAACTGAAGAGAAAAATTGTTGGCAATGAACTACTTAAGCTACAAATACAAGAAAAAGACTGGTCACAATGTATGGGCTATCCTAAGTGGCAGAAATGGTCATAGTACAGTGAAGTTCACAGTTTCAATTAATCTAATTTGTAATTAAAAAGATATTTCACTGTATGGAAATATGAGGGCTTCTTTTACAAACTTTTTTTCATTTATAAGAATTTTAAGAAACTTTTTTTGTCAAATTTTAAACCAAAAGGATTGTATTGAGCTAATGTTTGAAACTCTACCAAGAGGAAATTGAACTAAGGCATCCAAATCTTAACACACTATATTATAACAATTTCATAGTTAAGAGTTGTGCTTGTAGACAACATCCAAATCTTATCTGGTGGGTGCCTCTCATATTAAATTTTAAAATTATTTTTTTCTAGTTCAACATGGAATGACCTTTCATGTTGGTTAGTCTACTAACCCTAACTCATCTCATCTAGGTCATATCAGATCTTGAGAAAGGCTAGTTTGCAACAATTTAACTTCTAATAGCTAGTTTGTAAAAGTAGTTAAAATAACTTGTTAGTAATACAATTATCTTCATAAGGAGGTCTAATTTGCATTCTCAGTACAACACTCACCCAAATATGCTTTCAAAAGGTATTTAAACAATAATTAGATCTTGACAAAATTAGATATGAAAATGGAAATGATAATCAGGTCATGTACCTCTTCTTCATCTCATTTGCGCTTGTTTTCCTTAACCTTTTCGTGAAGATTTGCAATGTACTTATCAAATATCTCCCGACAGAAGCTTTCATCACTAATTGCCCTAAATATTCATATCCAATATATTTATAGCTACTACTAGTGTAAGGTACATGATAACTACCTTTAATTACTCACAATAAGATTAATTCCTGATAGCGGCTCTTTTACCTGTATGCTCCCGCATCTTTGAGAAAAGGTATGCAATCCTCCCATTCTGAGGAAGCAACAATTTCCTAAAATGGAAAAACAATATATAACTAATTTATCATTACATAAATAGAAATTCGTTTATGATGTGAATAGAAATTCATTCATATTCAAATTTTTAATGTACAAAACTCTATGAAATTTTACTCCAGGTGTAAAAGTAGTAGAGGAAAAAGAGATTGCATTAGAAGGATTTTTTCCAAAATGAATAATGTAAACCTTCAGAGAATAAAGCAAAGCCGTGAAATCATCTGCCAGCCTTTCCCTCCTTTTTGCTTCTTTCTCTTCCTTTTCCTTTACTTGTTCAATCACTTCTTCAAACACAAGCTGCAAGCAATACAGAGTATGTCAGTAAGACCTAACAAAATCATATATCCCAAAACAACTTGCATTACTTTCAACATTTGCAATTATTTCAGTTTAACCTAATAAAAATCCATTATCCACTAATGAGAATAGACTAATGCATTTGTGATAGCGATTGGCTTCTAGCAACTACTTACCAGTGCAAATGAGTCAAAACATAATATAGCTGATGCAATGATCGAATCAGTTAGGAACCAGAGTCATATGGAACATAAGGATAAGATCCTTATTTGTATAAATAGTAGTTACTAGGAACATAACAATATGTGACAACATTGTTCAAAGGAAAATACCAAATACTTTTATTGTGAAGTCTTCTGTAGCTGAGACAAAAAATCTAGAAATGTAACCAGAACAAACCTTAAGATTTGTTTCAGATGCAGCAGCCAAATCATATAGTTCCCCAATGGAGGCTTTGAACTTGTCAAGAGTCCATGCTGATGTTACTGCGAGCTGCAATCATTACATCAAAAAGATTACAATATGTTTTACATCCAATGGAAAATCTTAAAGCAAAAAAGGCACACCTTTCCTGACTCCATAGCATCTTTTATGTTTGATTTTTCCTCCTGGTACTGCCAAAGATACATATTCAAAAAATGGTTACATCAAAGGAATCAAACATACATTTCCTTGAGTAATAATGATTGCAAGCCTGATTGTGAAAGTGCAATTAAATCCTGCAATCAAATCATTAAAATATATGTAACTTTCTTACCTTCTTTTTCATCCCTTCTGTAACATCTTCAAACAAATCCTTGGGTGGTGAACTAGATGTATTTGAAGCAAGCTCTTTGCTTTATGATCCTCCAGTTCTTTGCTTTATCAAAGAACTGGAGGACCATAAAGCAAAGAGCCTGCTTCAAATGAAGTGTGTCTTTGCTGTAAGCAGGCCAGTTGCTTTATGATCCTCCAGCAATCTTCGAAATTCATCCCAATTTTTACGTTCTTTTTGGCACAGTTCTTCATGCATTTAAAAATATTCAAGTCATTCCAATATACAAAAATAAGACAAATGAAAACTATGGAAGCACACTACTCTCTCATTCTAGACAACCTTTTGAATCGTTTGTACTTCTTCCTCCTCCAAATTAGATATAACACATCAAAATTTTAGGATGTTCTCAGGTCATTAGATATGACATCTTTTGGAAAGATAAGATGCTTGTAACCAAAGCCATTATCCACATAATGATAGAAAATTATTCATCAATCAAGATAAAAACCAAACAGCTTTCCAAACACAGGCATTTCATAGCTATGCCATCTCCGAGGCGCCTTCCAAATTTGAGTACAACAATATGGGTTCTAAGATTACACCAAAAGCAGGTCTAAAGAGAAAGTTAGATAAATTCATAGGTTAACATGTGTATTCAACACAAGATCACAATTTCCTATAGGCAAGACTTTAAGATAGAAAAAAAAGAACGTGAATTTGAGATTTGCTGGGATACCTTGCAAAGTCATTACAATTTTAGAGATTCCTGACTTCAAAATTCATAAAAGAAATGGAATAATGTTTTAAGGAAGATCAATTGGGTTTATAAAACCCAAGCATGAAATTGAGGAATAGGATAAAGAAGGAAATGTCATTAGTTTATCAATCTAATTTCGTGTTCATGTTTTCTGCTCACCATAACCTTCCTACCCATCTCAAATATTATAATGTGAGAAAATGCCAAAAACTCACCTTGGTTGAGCGACTTGTCCACCCTTTTGATTCCCTCCACTATTGAAAGAACTAAAATATATCAACAAATTAAGTGTTAGTGAAACTACTTGAACAAATGAAAGGGAAAAGTTAACAAATTTTGTACAATCTAAGGGATTTATTGTGAATTAAGTAGACTTCGAGATCATTTGATTTCTAACATATGATAATAGATCACACTATTGAAACATTGATATAACAAGCATACAATATATTGAAAAATAACAACAAAAAGCATTACATTGTAAAAACAATAATATGTACTAGAGATGCAAGGGGTTAGGATGCCATCTCCTATAACCATACAAGTCCCCACAAGGGCTAGTATTAACAAACATCTCTTGGCAAAGTTACTTTTTTCAAGAGCTTCCTTTATCCTAATGGCTCTATTGGGCTGTTTACCTGCAACTTCAAGTGTATATGAGGAGAGTTTCCTGTCTTCTTCCTGGTGATTGGGTATCATGTTGACATTTGCATGGCAACAAATCAAAGAATAAAGAGAAACCGTTCCACTAGAAAAAGAAACCGTCCCTTTAAACTTGGAACACATGTTTTCACATCAAAAAGATCAAACTTTGACCTAAAAACAAAGTGAAACTAGAGCTTTTATAATCTTACCATCTCCATTATTATTGGCCCACAATACAATGAAGACGTATTTGATGAGGGGAAAAAGACTGAGAGAATATATGATCAAAGACAAAGCCCCAAGAATGTCATCAGGATGTTTGATGCCATCAAGAAAAGTACTCGCATACACATAAAGTGGTGATGTTCTTATGTCCCCATAAACCACACCAATACTCTGAAATGCCAGTTGCACAACTGTAGCCATGCTCAACATCTGAGAAACAGGATTTTTCATAAAGCGATGTTAGAATAGTTACTAAAATAGTCATAAATTATGTTGTTATAGTAAAAGAATACTTTAACTTAAGAGAAAAAAACTATACAATATTAAAACATGATATCGTGCTTTAAAAACTAAAAAGGTATCTGTAACGAAGAACTTCATTTCGACTTGCTAATTGGTTGTCACTATTAACTATAAGCTTATCTTTAAAGTTTGAGCTTCACTTGATTTTGAGAATAGTTAAATATTCTCTACTTAACATGGCCAACCATGTGAAGGTGGAAGCTCATTTGGCCCCTCCTCCCCCCCCAACATCACTCTAAATTCCCCATTAACATTTAATAACATTCAATTCATCCATTTTTGAAATAGAACATTCAATCATTATAATCACATGATAACATTCATTAACACATAAAATTCATAAACACACAACATTCATGAATAATTCATTAACACGCAACATTCAAGAGTAAGTCATTCATGAATAATTCATTAACAGAATATTCATTAACAATATTCAAGAGTAAGTCATTCATGAATAATCATCTCTTTTTTTCTTTCTTGCCATTTCTTTTTTTCATAAAATTTTTAAGAGGAATATCAATGTCCTCGTTAGGATCCCCCTCCTCTACTGGTTCTAACACATGTCTCCTCCTCATCTGTTGAAGAACACCATGAGGCCACTGCACCAAAGGGGGGTCCGCTGCAATAACAAGTACTTCATGAGGTTAAATTCCCACCATTTTATATTAGTGAATTACAAGTTTTTATTTAAGTAAAAGAACTATAAATCAAAAAATTAATTTAAAAGAACAAAACATAGATTTTCTTTACTTGAATGTGCCACATGATCTACCTGTTGATCAGTCTGAACATCCTCTGGCACTCGTTCAGCACGACATGATTCTATATCC
Organism: Cupressus sempervirens; assembly: GCA_028749045.1. NCBI lineage: Eukaryota > Viridiplantae > Streptophyta > Pinopsida > Cupressales > Cupressaceae > Cupressus > Cupressus sempervirens. The sequence continues at coordinate 828,386,691 of CM053790.1, read as the reverse complement.
TAAACACAAAAAGGTTACACCAAGTTCAATTAAAGATTTTAAATTGTATTAATAATTACATAATTAGTTTTAAATAACAAATGAGCACCTCCATTGACGGTATGATGCACATCAGGGGCTTCATGATGCTGCGTATGATCTATGTCAGGATTAACAGGCTGCATTGCAATGTCATGCACATTATTATCAAATAAATTGTTTCTCAAGTATTCAATTTCTAATATATATTTTGGCATATTTACCTATGCACATGATGCAGGAGACTGTTTGGTTGGGGCAATGGAAGCTTGCCGTAGGCATTCAACCACCGCTACATAGCCTTGCTTGAAGGCAATTTTTTTGTGTTCTTCTGTGGCCTCCAGATTAAAATCAATGCCTTGCATTTTTTTATTAATTAAAAAAATTATTTTCATTTTATAAATAATTTTTCTTTTCAATTCATTTATTGCTACTTACAACGCATGCTTTGATTTTTGAATATCCCCCAGAGCCAAGTTTGTGTTGCCCAACCTTTTCTAGCCTCGCCTTTGTTGCCTTTGATGTGTCCTGCAACCTATGAAAAGTTTGAAATATGTTAGATGATATAAAGAGAATACTGAGTCATTGTGGAAACATTTACTTCACTTGGGTTTGATGTCTTTGGAGGAAAAAATGTGCCATATGTATGGGTTCAATTTCCTGGTCAAAATTCATGGGATATTTTTACTGAGATCCTTGAGAAAGCACATATAGTTACAACTTCAAGAAGTGGGTTTGGACCCACAGGTGAAGGTTTTATAAGGGTGAGTGCCTTTGGCCACAGAGAGAACATATTAGAAGCTTCATTTGTCAATATATCTTATGTAGGATTTATGCCCAGATTGAGATTGAGATTTATAAGCAATTGTGTCAGCATATGAATTACATACCTTTCATATTTACAATAACAAAATTTAAATACCAAAATTGAGGATTATGCATGGTAGTATGTTGGAGAAATAACTCCTATTTTAGGGATTTTGACAAAACAACATAGCGAGAAATATTGAATTCGAAAGGATGAGAATGTGAAGGAACAAGAGGTGCAGGTGAAGGTTCAAATCACATGAAAATCCATTTGTACACATTGTGAATTTTGTTGTACATTATGTTGTATTTTAAGAGTGCTCCCCCAAGGTAGATGTGTTAGGCTTGGTATTTTGTCTCTTTACTTCACTGATATATGTGTTTGAATTAGTCTACACACAAATAATTAACATGTTACCAAAGCTGATATGCCTTTTGTGAGCTTGCAAAGAGCTAAGGAATGGAAGAGAAAGATTGGAAGCAGGGTGATATCAGGAAAAATCTCTTAATGAGTTTCCATCTTTATAGTTTCCATAGGAGAAAAAGCAGGGATTCCCTAAAAAGGATAATCTATTGATTGGGTATAGACACATAATCCATGTGATCAAAGCTTCAGTAGCAACGGAAAATACTAAAAAAGAAGAATGGATTTTAGATGTGGTGGAAATGCTTAGCTTTAAATTCTTTAGGATTCTCAGACTACATTGTTATCTGAAGATAGAGATTAGATTTTGTGATTCTTCACACTTAAATCTGATGTATAGTGTATATGCACTTCTTTTTTGATATGAAACAAAGCACAAAATGGAATTGATGACAGTATAAAATAACAATCACTAATGAAAACATTATATACTGTTATCATAGTTAACAGAATACTATAGAATATGGGATTTGATATCTTCAATGATGGATTTCATCAGGATTTACATGCAGATTAAGTGCAGATTTGATGCACACATGACCCAAAAGAAAATAGGGGATAGGAAACTCAAGATAGCGAGCAATTATTGTAAAAGAAAGGGAAAGTCAACAAGTATAGTGGTCAAGGTGTTGCTTATTTTTATGACTCAAAATCTAACATGGTACATCATATCACAAGATTCAGTTGTCACAACTTTGAGTAGGAATTTCTTAGTTGAATTAGAGTTTGAGTTCAGCGGAGATAAAATTTGAGAAAAGAACCCATAGGAGACATAGACTCTAAAATTTGTCACTAAATATGAATAAAGGGCTTCATTTTGTCAATATATCTTATGTAGGATTTATGCCCAGATTGAGATTGAGATTTATAAGCAATTGTGTCAGCATATGACTTACATACCTTTCATCAATAGATAGATTAAATTGAGCTAGTTGAAATTGTTGATACTGAAGTTGAACCCTAAATTTGCTCATTAATGTACTAGTAGTTAATACTATTGCATACCTTTTTGGATTTGTTGGTGCACTTTCTTTTGGCAGACGTTGCCCTTTCTCCTTTGCATCCAAAATGAACTCATTCTAGTCCCTCAATGAAACAAAGGGAGGACACTCGTACTCTAGGTTGTGGACGAGGCTCTTTCTATATGTGTCCCTCACAACCTTAAGATTCTGGAAACTTTTTGTAATAATTTCTTATGATCAAATATATTACTACCAAACTCATGCTGTATATCTTTGATGAGCTCATCTTTTAATTTTTGAGATTGGTAGTTCCACCTTTTAAGAAAAAACACAAAATTGTTAGATATAGCTAGTATAAGAAAAGACTCGAATGAAAGGAAAAATGTTGCACTAATTAATGATATGAAAAAAAACAATGGGATTAAATTAGTTCAGATATGATGTACAACAACCTAGTATGTATGGTGGGCCCGAATCTTCGCAATGTGAGGTCATAAAGCCTCCTATTAAATGTATCATTTCCTGCAAAAAATGTCATGGGATAATTAATAGTAAAAACCATTAAAATGAATCATATGAAAGAAGACTCCCACTTTTGGTTCTCTGTAGAAAAATTAGTTAGTATCTTCTACTCAAAGCATGAAATTGCAATGTACCAAATTACTAAACTAGAGAATTACTGGTATAGACAAAAGGTCATTGATAATTCAGATGATCCTACCAAACCCCTAATAAAAAGGAATTCCAGAATAATTAAACAACTTGCACAATATAACACACTAAAGGTCACGAGGCATCACTCCACATCAAAAGCCCTTGCATTCACCACTTCCTATCATGTTTACATCTTGCAAGAAAATCCTTATTACAATATAAAAAATAATTATTTAAAGTACTTCAAAGCTTAGGACATTTCAAAGGCATTAATTCATTATTTTCAATCAACAACGATGTCTCCATAGATCCAGTGCTAGAAACATGGGTAGCTCTAGGAAATGACAGTGAATTATCACCAATAGATGTACTATGATTCGCATTTGGTGGCGTACCAGACGGTGCATCTCCTACAAAAAAAAAAAACAATACACTATGTGATGCATCCCAAGATTAAAGTACATATTATCAACTCATAATTAACACAAAACCAAATATAGAAAAACAAGGATTTACCAGCAGGATGTCCCCTTGTTGCTGACATTGCAGTCGGCAATATCGTACGGGCATCCATCAACCTCGTAGGAGTCTCCTGCACTAGATGACTTCAACAGTACATTGTTAGCAAAGACATTCTGAAATAATAAAAGTAAGAGTTAAGAAGTTTTGAATGTTTGAAATAAAAAATTCCCTCTAACTTGTCAACTAAAAGATTATTTTACTAGTGGCAGCCAAAACTCTGCTACTACCACCCTCACCATGTTGTCCTTGACCACGTTCTGGATCAATTCCCAAAAATTCATGTATAACAAGAATTTAGTAGTTAAAGTTTCTTACAACTCTTTAAAAAAATTGCATCAATAAAGTATTTTTTCACATATTACATATTTTACTTCACAAGATAAAAGATTATAAAATATAAATCTTTATTGAACTTTTTTTATAACTAAATATTCATTGGAGCTTACTTCATAACGATGAGCTTGCACTTTCAATTCTGATAGCCTCTTCCTCATCTCCTCGGGTTCCATATTTGCCTCATCCAAAATTTTCATTGCTTCTAAATTAATTTGCCTAATTTTTTTTCAATATTTTTATAAAATTGGGAGTATCAGCAATATCGGCCTCATCAGAATGCATAGCTAGTGGCTCGGTGGTCACTGCTACTACTTTACCCTTATCTTGAACATCAAATTGTGAGAGGAATATCAGTAAAACTATCATAAAAACTCAAAAACTGTAAATAAAATAATGTAATAATATAACATTTTTCAACTATCTAATTTGTACAATTTCAAAAAGGTTTACCCTCGCTGAAGAAGGGGTGGGAGTAGCATCCTGCTGACCTCTATCATCTGTCGGATCCATATCATTCTGTCACAAAGATTAAACATAAAAAATTCAGCTAACTGAAAGCAATAGACAACAAAATAAAACTTATTAACAAAATGGTAAATAGTACTTACAGCCCTCATGATAGTAACATTGTTTGTATCTATGCGATTTAAATAGTAATCAATTAGTAGTTCTTCCCCTGCACTTATTGATTTTATTGCACAAACAAAAACTTCATTCCCCTCACGCGCCTCAAATATGCAATTGGGTTGCTTACTAGTTGAAGCAGGTCACGTACTATTTATAAAACCTACAATATTACCTATTGCTTTTGGTCTCCCATCAATGTACATAGAAATTTTTTTACTTTGATCATTTTCTTTCCGTTGTATATAATTAGCTGATACCCCATACCTATGCATACTTTTTTTATATCAAACTATTTGCATCCAATCATTGTAATTGTAACATGGACCGACATACTTGAACAATTTGACAACTTTGTTGTAACATACCTTTATCCCATCCATGGAAAATAGGCCCAAACCATGTAATGAGGATGGAGCAATGCGATATATCCTCTCATTAACACAAAAATCTGTGTTAATTGGAGGTAGCTCATTGGGTATCCATTCTTTCTCAATGTGTGAGTACCGAAAGGGCACCTTGATATCACCTATGGTCTCATCATCATAAGAACATGACCCCCCATTAGCAAGGAAAAATTGCATGCATTTATCAATTTTTTTTCTATTCTTTTGACCTCTAGTTGATCTCCATCTTTTAGCCATACTACATGTAGAGCTTTTATCTACCATTTCCTCATTTCCCTCATTCGATGTAGATAGATCTGACAAGTACCTATTTGGTGGGTCCTACAATCCATCAAATGGAAAGTGAAAGTGACATTTATAAAATGTAGTAATTTGAAAGTGATTATACAATTATATTTCTATACAGACCTTCTTTGTCTATATATATATTATATGATTATATAATGTCTATTTATAACATACGTGCTCAATGATAAACAAGAAGAATATAAGAAAATTATGTCTATTTATTGACTTATACCTGCTGATCCATGTCACTGTGCACAATCCACGCCAAACAAGTCAAATCTCCTATAGTCAATTGACTATTTGCAAAAAGGGTGACAATCAGACACAATATAAACATTGGTAATTATAAATAACCTATGTTGTAATCATTAGAAATGGACACAATAAATATGTAATCAAATTTCCTGAATATGTTAATCATTTACCTTAAGTTAGCTAAAAATTACATGATACACGTTTGCTACAAATAACTTAGAAGACAACATGAACAATAGGCAACATCGCAAACATGTCAACAGAAGAGGTGATGATGTACCTGTAGTCAATTGACTGTTTGCAAAAAGGGTCATAATCATACACAACATAAACATTGGTAACTATAAATAACATATGTTGTAATCATTAGAAATGAACACAATAAATATATAATCAAATTTCCTGCATATGTTAATAATTTATCTTAAGTTCGCTAAAAATTACATGATACGTGTATGCTACAAATAACTTAGAAGACAACATGAGCAATATGAAACATCATAAACATGAAAAAATTTACCTTATATATGGAATGCAAGATCGTCAACAGAAGGGGTGACGACGTATGTAGTCATTGATTATCTTCTTCTTCTTCTTCTTCATCATCATCATCATCATCATCATCATCATCATCATCGCCATCATCACCATCATCATCGCCATCATCACCATCATCATTGCCATCATCATCGCCATCATCACCATCATCAGAATCGCCATCATCATCATCATCACTATCACCATCATCATCATCACCATCACCATCACCATCATCGTCATCACCATCATCTTGATCTTCATCATCTGCTTCTTCATCATCTTCAATATCTTCTTCTTCCATAACATTATACTTTATCGGCCTTCCTCTTGGATCATGTCTAACAAAAAATGACCAACCTTGTTTATTTGGAACCTCTGAGTAAAACACTTGCTCACATTGGCTTGGAAGAACATAAGGCTCATCTCCAACTGGCTCAAACAACCTTGTATTGATCATTGTAAATCCATTATCATGTTGAATAATCGTTCTATCTGGATCATTTTGATTTAGTCGTAACCTGTACCATTTGACAACAAATAGAACTACTTTGAAGGTGTTAAATTCACACTCAATTATATCATCCAAGATGCCATAGTATTGATTTTGAGATTTTTGAGGCTGTATGTCGCTTCTAGATGATATATTGGTGACCTCAAAAACTGCAGTTATCCCAGAATCACAAGTTTTCTTTGTGTCATCCAACCTTTTTATGCGAAATTTGTGGCCATGATAGTACATACCTTTGTGGTGCTTGACCTGCAATTTTTGAAGTCTGTGTAAATTATTTGCATCGTGAGTTGATACGAAACATACATCAAGTTATGATCGTTAATAAATTTCTACGTACCTCTCCACCTCTTAAACCATTTACTAGATCAACTACCATTAGCATAACATTGGACTCTCCATTATGATGAGCTTCTGTAACCAATGAAGCAACAAATTCCCATGTTAATGAGCAACCATTTTGTTGACATCGTTCAATCCATTCTATCATCCAATCAAGATTGTTTGCAATATACAAATGTATTGCATCCCACTCTCGACCACCTATTTCAAATAAATACGCCAATTAAAAATAACTTATATTGAAGATTTATATGAATTAATTAACTAAAATAAAATCTTAGATTTACCTCTCACTTTCCTCGATCTACCTTTGCCCATCAAGTACTCCCCTTCGAATTTTTTAATTGAGTTGGGATCCAAAATACGATCTACATGGATGTTTGTTGCAAACTTAGGAAGATATTCAGTAATGTACACCATGGTCTGGTATACCATATATCCCTCCACCATAGAACCCTCAGAATGTGCTCTCTGTCGAACCAAGCCTTTCAAAAATTTCAAGTGCCTCTCAACCATCCACATTGACCTGGTTGGTACAGGTCCACACAATTCAATCTCCTCAACTTGATGTATGAGGTAGTGTTCTTGTGCATTGAAAAAACTTTGAGGTGGACACTTTTGCATTTCACACATCAGAAGAGGAATTTTTCTCTTCCAATATTTTATATCTTCTTTATTGATTTCTTTAGATGACAACCACCTCATGTATTTTCCAAGATCATATATAACCTATTTGACATTGTTGGCAAAGTGGTGTGGGAGAGATAGAGGTAGAACGTACTACAATATTTGTAAAATGATCTTGTCAATGTTTTATAAAAGAATGCAATTGAAACTACATGCAGTATATAAATATATAGTGAATACAAAATAACATGAATTACCTTAATAAATGTATGCCAATCGTGTGTTTTTAACCCTAGCCCAAATTCACTTTTATTTGATATGACATTGTTTATGTTCGTAGCAAATCCTATGGGAAATTGTATTTTTTTTATGACTTCTTTTATAGTATTGCTCTGCTGCTCTAACAATAACGAACTAAGGGCACTTGTACCAATCTAGTCTCCATTGTTATTTGGTCGAATACCATTTTTCATTGCATGGTTGGATTCTTCAATGTCACTACAAGTTTTGACAATTTGATCTTTGTCACGCCTTCCATCCAAGATTTTCCATAATGTCTCTGATACATTCTTTCCAATATGCATAGGATCAAACAAATGCACAATTGGGAGTTTCTCATAGTACGGCAACCTAGTAAATTGTGTAGGATAAATTTTTAGTCCTTTTGGAAGTTGGACATTGATGTCTTGATGACCTTCACAACCATCAATCACATCATCAGTAAACAAAACACAATATCAAAATATAAATTTGAAACAAAAAGCATCAAATGGAATGACATGACCTCGACGATTTATTTTATTGTATGCCAACTTCCATAGGCAAGGTGTCATACTCTGTGGCTTTGATGTAGTCTCTTCTAGACAATTGAAAACATGTTTTTTGGTAATTCGATACTTATGATTTCTATGCAGAAAGTGTCTATTCTCATCAAACACCTGCTTTCTTAAACTTTTTGAATGATGAGATTTCATCTTTGGACCACAAACTGGACATGCCAATTTACCCTTTATCTAAAGACCTACAAGATCATGTATAATTGGATTAAATGTGTTAACTTTGACATACCAAAAAGGGGGTGTCAAGAAGAGAACATAACACAAAAATGTGTCAACCCAAGGGCATCGTGTATTGTCCATACAAGCATTGCATGAAATTGAAATTGTCTTTGTCCTATTGGTCTACAAATGTCATACATAGTAACCCCATTCCATAACACCACCAATTTGTCGATAAGGGGTTCAATATATACGTTGATATCTTTGACTTGGTACTTACCTAGTTGAATGAGCAAAAACATTACATAATTATTTTGACCATTTGATGGATTAGTAATAATAAATTAATTTAGATGACCACTAAATCAAAAAATACTTGGAACAATCAATGTCAACATTATGTTCTCTCTCTTTATGGACAACCAAGGAGGTATGTTATTGTTGATAACAAAAATAGGCCACACTGAGTAAGTAGATCTCATCTCTCCATAAGGATTGACACCGTCTGTTGCCAATGAAAGCTTGAGATTACAAGGTTCTTCTTTAAAGTGTGGCCATTTTCCCTCTATTTACTTAAATACCAAACCATCTGCAGGCATTCGCATAATCTCATCTTGACTTCTATTGCGTGCATGGTAATCCATAAATTGTGCCAAGCTATTGCACTTGAATAATCATTGCAGACGTGGAATAATGGGAATATGCCGAAGAACCTTGCGAGGCACCTTTTTTGTTAATCGATCTGATTGATATCTACTGATATGACAAGTAGGGCATTGTGTTGCAAATTCATGCTATTTATAATATATAATATGATCGTTTGGACATGCGTCTATTGTTTGATACTCCATTCCAATATCTTTCATGATGGCAGATAATTCTCGGTACAAGCGAGGTAGAATGTTTGATGGTGGTAACAAACACTCACCTATCAATCTATGACCAAAAATATAATTTCTTAATTTAAAGAATATTAATTGCTACACAAACCCAATGTTAATTGTAAGGGAACTACGAGTAAAATAATGAAAGAAGATGTCATACCTTAACATACGTGTCATTGCTACATTGGATAAACCATTCATTTCCTTCAAGTTCACCAATAGCAATACAGCGGCAAGAAGAGTTGTTTTGGAGCCTTCATATAGGGGCTGATCTGCCTTCTCAAGTAAAGGTACATCAAACTCTACGCCATCATCACCATCATCATTATCATCATTATCATCTTGATCATTATGATCATTTTGATCATCCTGATCTTCTTCCATGGTATCATTACCTTCTACTTCAATATTCACACCTCCATGTTCCCTCGTTTGGAAAATCACATTCTCTGAATTGTCATGGTCCATAACATGAAACTCAAGGATGTTGACCTATATGAAAATGATGACCTTATATTAACCATGACCATGATGTCATCATCAAATCATGTCTCATGTAATTTATAAACTATTAAAATACATACCAATGGGCGATACTCATTTCCCCCTTCAATGTGACCATGTTGCCTACGATGTTGCTCAGCTGTTGTGATTAGATATCTTCGAGTCTTTAAGCCCGTACACATTTTGCAAGGACAATGATATTTTCCATCACCTTTTCTTTTTAAGTTAGACCACAGTCTAGCAATTGTCTCCCTATTTTTTTGTGCATTGATATCGTTAGACATGGTCTTTCTTGAATGGAATGACTCGTTGGTGGAAGAAGGATGATTTGTTTGCAACCTGCAGATGGAGTAGTAAGAGGAAGACACATATAAAAAGGAGTTAGGTCTCTGAACTAAGTAGGAGTTAGGACATGCTGGAGTGGGGTCAGCCCAAGATATTTTGGAATCTTGAAGAACCTGGTAAAGGGTATCTGGAAAGGTGAAAATAAACAAGTATTTTTACAGCTACAAAGGAGGAATCGAGAGCATTATAAATAATGAAAAAGAAACTCAAATCCATACAATTTCACCTCTATTTACAATTTGACCTTTCTACAAGTGAAATATGACATTATACAAAATTTCCAATCACATTTTCACTTAAAAAAGAACACCAAATATACCTTTGCTACAATATCTTCTTCAAATTCTTCACTATCAGATTCTTCAGAACTACAAGCTCCTGTGCAGAAAAAAGATGAGATGTACTAAGTAATTTTTGATGGGCAATATTTAAACAAATCGACTATCAAAATTTTTTTTTATGAAATTTAGTTGCTTTATTATGTACTAAAGACTTGGCAAGATGTTCCCAAGTCTATCTATAGAATGCCTATTTGCATGGTTGTTTGCAAATAGTCTAGTATGGTGCCACTTTTGAACAAAAACAAATGTCACTGGGGCTGGTAATTTGGCTCAAGAGATGCACAAGCCTGTTGACACCACAAAACTTTTAGTTCATCATATAGCATTCAGCTGTCTTCTTTAACAAAATCCAAAGAGAATACAAACAAACTAATGAGTCATGTCTATCTCAATTCAATAGCAAGTACTATAGTGAGTATTAGAAAACTGACCTTACGAATAGCATCCAGTTCATAAAGTATTAGGAAAGTGACCTTGCTGATTAGTTTAACATAGATTGGTGAACAGAAAATTCATAATAAAAATCTGATTTTTTTCCACACTTGTTCAAACCATATAATGAAACGACAAAAAATGAATTGTATACAAAGACCATATTGTAGGCTGTCCAAGTTGAAAGTGAATAGATGACCTTTATGGGGTGTTGTACCAAGTGGAGCAAGTATGTGAGAGCTTGAAGATGAAGGGCTCCTATTTTGGGGCCAATATTTGGTGGTTTCGAGGTGCCTAGGGAGAACCTTTGATTCTAAGTCTTAGTTATGTAGACTCTGGTGAATCTAGTGAGCTTTCTACGAGTTTGTACCTGTTGTATCAGCAACCACTATGCCCTATTCCAGACCTTCAGTATTCTGATTGACATCAATTATAAGTGTGCATCCAGATGTTAGCTACAATTGATTGGGGTGGCTTTTAGTGTGTATCAATCTAATTTGACATGTGTGATGCTAGTATCAATGTGTTATCAGCATCTTACATTATTTAGAAGAGGTGTAGTTCAGTGGGTAAATGTTCGATCATTGTGGGAATGATATTCTATGCTTTCTATTAGGTTAATTTGTGTTGCTGCAGTAGTCTAATTTTATAATCTGAATGTTGTATCAGTTTGTTTCAATAATGTTCTTGTTATTTTGCTATATTGTAATGCATCTCACTATAATGCCCCCTTTTTGACATGACATTCAATAATAAAAATAAAAAGTAAAAATATAAAAAATTAAAATAACATGTAATATAATTATAATTTAATTAAGTTTAGTGAATGATCAAAATGAATGCAATAAAGAGTTATGAGTATTGAAGGATTAAGATATAAAAGAGAGACCATTCAATATTTAAATTTATATTGGAAAAGGTAGAAATGAATACTTATTGATTTAACTCAATTTATAATTGTTATTTAAATATTTCTTAAAATAACATAATCCTTAATCTTTTTTTTAATTCTCTTCCAACTATCTCTATTTAGTGCCTACCATGTTTATGTGCATGTTTTTTATGTGTTTTGGATTATAAGTCTAATTTAATTTGTCTATGGACTAAGACCTTAAATTATTGAGCTTCTCTTTGTTTTGTGAAAACTATAGCATTCTCTACTTAACAGGGCCAACCATGTGAAGGTGGAAGCTCATCATGGCCCCTCCTAGGAGTCTCTTATGACCCTTTATGACATTTTAAGAGCTCTAAGATTTATTCTTAGGGATCGTAAACAGTCGTAAAGGGTCATAAAGGATCTTAGGACACAAAAACTAAGAAATATAATTGTAAGCATCATGGTCACATTTTTTTGGAATCAATGTAATTGAGTTGTATACCTAAGTGACAAAGTGCATCTAGAAAATGAAACTACAACCTATTGGGATTGAGACAAACCTTATAAAACAAAAGAAACTAGGAACGATCGCTTGCTAATATCTATTAAATAGATTTGTTGGAGGACCTTGTATTCATGAGCTAGGAATGATCGCTTGCCAACCGTTGTTGAATACATTTGTTGGAGGACCTTGTATTCACAAGCTACAGATGTATTCAGCAACTGTTGGCAAGCGATCATTCTTATAGATGAATTCGACTTGGAATCGAAGGTGTGGAAGTTGCTTTGCATTACTTGGGTACACAACCCAATTACGTTTCCAAAAATATGTGACCACGATGCCTACAATTATGTTTCTTAACTATTGTGAAATCTACATATTTGATAGGAGAAGCATTTGAAGTTTATTTTGTGAATCCACTAAATAGGGTCAAGATTTGATTTGGGAATGTTGGTCAGATGATATGAGAGAAAGAATGGACAGACAGATGGAGAGAGAGATAATACAAGTGGTAGAAAGAGCCGTGCCATTTGCAGGATGCCACCATCCTTTTGGTAGATCAAAGGAAAACATGGTAAGGACTATAATACACATTGTCCTCAAGAATATTATCTAGGAGTCTTTCTATCACTTGTATTATATCTCTCTCCATCTGTCTCTCAACTCTTTCTCTCAAATCATTAGACCATCATTCTCAAATCAAATCTATTAAATCAACAAAAATAAGCTTGACCCTATTTAGTGAATTCATAGTTTCTTTTGCATTCAAGACCGGGATTAATGCATATGCAGTAGCCTGACACCAATCACCCATTACATGTCAACTATTAAAGCTTGTCAAACAGTTGCTGAGTTGTACTTCATAAGAGTTAGGTGCTCTTGTACCATAGATGGAGATGCTGATGCAAGGTATGATGTTACTGACTTCCCTCTTAGCACCATAGTCCACCAACTCATACATGAAACCAATGGAAAAAAAAGAAAAAATGTTGGATTTAAAAGCTTTTTTGATTGGTTATTAGGAGTATGAACGAGGTCTCCATGTTACATTCAAATGAAGCCCTAAGATTCATTCAAAGCCCGCACACCAATATCAGCATGGAGGCTTTGAGTGAAGCCCCTTGAGACCTTCATTCAAATATTTGGCTTCATTTGAAGCCCCTAAAATTTAGCTTCCCCACTTTCCATGATGGAAGCTAGTTGTTTTACAAAAGTCAAAAATAGTTTGTCCTCCATTGTAGAAGCCACTTGTAATACGCAGTTGTTTCATGCAAATTAGAGTCCATAGAATTTACCATCAATCTCTTTCAATAGCTTAGTCCATCTTATCCACTGCACAATAATTCAGAGGAATGTGCCAAGGCATTCCAAATCTTTTCCAATGTATAGACATGTGTCTTAAAATGGACCCACATATAAGATAAGATTCAATGTATATCTGCACGAAATGAAGTTGAATTCTGAAACCATTTAGCTTTCATTTATTTCAGTATGGCCCATTTAATTTGCTATATAAATGTCAAAATGCAAGAGATATTGAATTGAGTATAATAAAGTAGAGAGGAACAACCAATGTCTTTGGTAAATGCAGTGAAATTGAAGTGTGTATCATTTGTTGCACTGCCATTATTACCAACACAAGTATCTCAGTGTGAAAGGAAGAGAAGGAAATCAAGAGGTCAGGTGAGGTATGCATTCAATGTGAGTTCAAGTAAAAGTGTGGAAGTGGAAAGAGAGGAGAGGATTGAGATTGTGGAAGAGATTCTGTCTGGAGAGTGGCCTAAAAGTCTTTCTATACTCAATTTTGAGGATTTGTCAGTTTACTATGAACCACTTGTCTTCAAAGCTCAAGTAGATTTTGTTATAAATTTTTTTGTTATTATGTATTAAGTTTCAATAGATTCAAATCTAAGATTTCCAAGATGAAAAATTTACAATTTAATTTGATTGTCTCAAATTGCTTTTATCAATTTTTGAAATCACACCCATCATTAGAATTATATAGATCTCAAAAAGTAGAAAAAAATTATGAACTATAATTAATTTTCATGATTCTTAATTTAGATATATAAATCAGAATTGAGGTGTTTGTAAGTGTAAGGAAGCCAAAACTTATGGACAAGAGATTTTTCTATTGAATGTTTATGGTAGAAATGATCAAAGCCCCTATATATGACAGTCACAGGTTTTTGACAATTTGTATAAAGTTTTCCCTTTTATCTAATACAAGCTTATGAATTTTGAATCTATTTTAGTAAAAAGAACAGCAATACGGGCATCCATTTTGGCTTCCAATAGAATCCTAGGTGGATCCGTTTACCACTCAAATTTATGTTTTCTCACTCCTTAGCTTTTTCCTTGGAGTCGAGATAAATTTTAAAGAAAATATTAATAGATTATATAAATAAATCTTTTAAATTCACATATGTGCTAGTTTTAAAATCTGGAAAATTTAGTTAATTTTTTTTACATTTACACTAGCCTATATCTTTTTCATAAGAAATATTTTGGTATTAATTTTTTTTTGTAAAGATTTAATTTTTTCTTATAATATATTACTATAATAAAAATATATTAAAGTAAATATTAATTGACATTGTGGTGATCTATTTAGAGCTGGGTCAAAATAGATAGGTGAGGCTGTCATCAAGGTTCAAATTTTCACCGGTCCATTGTACTTATAGATTAGTGTCTATGTTGGGTGGCTATACTGAGGAACTTGAATGAATGAAGTGTTTGGCAGTCTTAAATTGAAAAAACAAATGAGTAGTGTAAAGTCTTAAACTAAAAAATAAACACAATTGAATTTATAAAATTGGCATTGAAAAATGTTACCATAGTGACCTTACTTTGTATTAAGAATTTTGTTTTGTCCTGATTAGCATGCAATTACAAATTCTCAATAGGTGGTAGAATTAAAGATTTCTCCAGATAAAATGACAAGAATTAGATGGTAGGTTTCAAGGATTAATACAGGCCGCCCATGTTGCAGCCCTATATGATTGCTTTCACAACTTGCCATCTCCGTGCATTTTTTCTATATGTATGCTAATTTGATTTAAGGAACTATCAGGCTATGTAATTGTATGATTTGATCATGAGCAAAACTTTGTGGAATAATCAAATATGATACAAGAAACAAGGAATATGCACTATGTTTCAATGAATTTTTAAAAATGTCAAGGTTGATTTTGCAAGATGAGCATCATAGAACTTTACAAAATTATGAAGACAAGGCAGATTTTGTGTTGCTAAACAAGAAAGCATATTTCTAACTGAAGTATTGACATAAAAAGTTTAGTAATTGTCCTAGAAAGTAATCTTGACGAAAGAGAGCATATTATTAAAGTAGTGACTTGGTAGAAATCCATTAAAAGTGTCCATTAAAAAACACAATACAGCCTGAATATGTCAGTATATGGCAAAGAGTTTTACATGGCATTCTTGGGATAAATAGAATAGTAGTCAAGCCCTATTCAAGAATGAAAAAGCTTGTTATTTTCCAAGGAGAGGGCTTCTATCAAGATGAATCATTAAATGTGGAGTGCACTTTGTAACAAACACAAAAGATTGCATGAAAGTTGTGAAAGGGGTGTAGAAGATGCTCACTTTTTCCTTGCAGAGTAACAAGTAGTTGGTGTTGTTGTTTCTATTAGTGTGAATTATGCAAAGTAGCCAATTGCATTTGATAAGAAACTCAGTGTCAATTCAGATGACATCCATTTCAAAGGAAGAAGACCTAATAAAGATAAGGCTCTTCAAGCCATAAGGAGATCAAAAGTGTTCAAAATCATAGAACCCTACATAGTCGAGAGAAGACAAAGTGTGTAGAGTTTCCCCTAATAGTTGAGATCATGAACATAATCCAAATAGGCAGTTTGTGGAAAGTCGCATAGTATGAGTGAAGAATCTAATGAGATGATACACTGCATATCATAAAAAGGATGCCCCAAAAAAGAGTTACAGACTACAATCCTTATCCCTAATTATGTAATCTGATCTATGCTGGAAGCTAATCATGTCACTAAACATCTCTTTGACTCCCTACAATCTCTACCCTTAGTTTCACCATTTTAAGATTTATGTATTCATCCATGTTTTATACAATTTTTTACATTTTTCTATGCAATTTTCCAATCATTCCCTCAATAGACATACCCATAGTATATGTTAATAAGTTGAATGATTGACCACATGATGACCGTTTTGACTGTGATGTTAAACAATGTCTTGCATGAGCTATATAATTGAGATATTGAATAAGTTTCAGGAAGGTCCATTTTTATTATGGTGTGTGATGTGGTCTTGTTGAATAAAAGATTTGGAAAAAGATGTGTGGTGTAAATGGCATTCAACTATGAGTGTTGTGGCCTGCCACCCAACTCATTTGTTCCCCAATACTATGAGAAGCAATCTCTTCAAAGATTTGTGTAATGTTGTTTGGCTTCCTATAAATGCCTATGCAACCATCTAATTCAAGTAAACTATCAAAAATTCAGAGATAAAAGCTGTTTCTCTGAAATGCAAACATATTAGTTCCTGCCATAGGTAGGATACTAATGGAATCACATAGAACTCCTCAAAATTTAAGACGTTCCCTCAAAATTTCTACAATCAAACAAACCAGATCAGACGTGCCCTCATGCCAAGACGTGCCCTCACGCTAATGTTGATGGAGACCCTCATGCCAATGTTGATGACCCTCGCACCAATGTTGATGGAGACTCTCACACCAAAGCTAGATGAAAATGATATGTAGCAGAGCCAATGTTGATGGAGACCCTCGCTCGTGCCAAAGCCAAATGAACCTCACGCAAAAGCCAAATGAAATGTTTTTCCCTTTTTTTTTGTTTTATGCTTCCCTGTGTGTCGCAATTCTGACAAAAATAATTGGTCGCAATTGCAACAAACACGGGCTAGTTATTAAAAAAAAATTTTAAAAAAATGCCCATTTAAAAAACTTGGTCGCAATTTTTGGGCCCAAAATGACCTTAAATGCTTAAGTGCCTCCTCTCAGAAGCATTATTCCTATTTGAATATTCCAACATACTCAAAATCATTAGTTCATGTCATCTTGAAATTATTTATAGTTTTCGAGATATAGTGACTTGAATGTGATGTTTGTTGCAAAAATATTGATTTAAGTGTCAAAATTGGTCAAAAAGTGGAGCCCATTATTGTGCGATCACCCTGATGTGAGTTTTGTATCACTTACATAACATATTAGCAATTGAACATTTGATATGGAGTATCGAACATAAAATTCCTCTCTTGAAAAGTCAATGCTCATGAGACATGAGTATAACTCCAATGTTCCTTACACCGTTGGATACTCACTCAGTTTCATCGATGTGATTCAATGATAATCATGTAGGCAACCTTATGCTATTCATTAAAGGATGACTTGGAATTTGGCGGAATGATGGAGATGATGATGGGTTTGTGAAATGTGTGGAGGCAGATAATGTTGATGATGGTGGTGATGGAGTATGTGTCTACCGATGATGATGTTGATGGTAAAGTGATTGTGGTGGAAGGTGAGTGGATGTGTTTTGATACCTGATCTACTCTAACTTTCTCCACTCTAAACTTCAACTATCCAGCTACTCACTATTCTACTCCTACTCCTATGAATGGAAGGTTAGCAAACGGACGGGGATCAAATTTAATGAGAGCTGACCAGTAGCCTCACTCCCATAAGTGCAATGATTCGAAGGAATAATAAACTAGTTTACCACACAAAGCTTCCCAACCAGCCACTAGGATGCTAGTGGCCTAGTATTGATCCCTATCAAACATTTATCAATGCTACCATACAACTATCCACCTACTTTACTTTCACTTGAACAACTTAAAGAACTTGAAATGAAATCTAACTAAGTGGAAGTAGAAAACATGCAATAACACCCAATGTTGTTGATCAACATGCCAATTGCAACAATGAAAAAGAGAGCAATTTTGGTATTATTTTCACAACAATTTCTCTGACCCTTTACAAATGAGATAAAATGGCCTTTTATAGGGGCCAAAAATACAATGGACAGTGGAGATCAAAACAAGATCAATAATCTAGATTGGATCCTCAAAACCCTAATTACGGTTGCCACCCCATCGACCAATGAGAAGATGCCACCTCATCAATGAATGAATGAAAAAAGTGCAAGAAGTGGCAACTAATGAGAAGGCATGAAAATGGTGGGCAATCAGAAATAGACACGTTTCCAATTCTAGAAGAAAGGGAAATTTGACTCTTGGGCTTACATCAAATGATCTTCTAAAATAACTCTTCCTTTTTCTTTTAGTTTCTTAGCTAAGGCAATGAACTTAGCCAACCTTTCATTAACTTCTTCCATAGGAGGAAAAGGTGTGTGCTTCACCTTGAGTTCTACTGACTTCGCCACATTGTTCACTGCTTGTAGTATCTTTTCATGATCCTTCTCATATTCCATATCATCTATATTCCTTCCCAAGTTATGTTCTACTATCTTGTATTCTTGGGCCACAATCTCATTCACTGCCTTGTTGACTATTAGAATAGCAATCTGAACCTTTCGGTGATTATCATTGTCACTCCTGATTACCCTTGCCACTATTCTTGTCATTTTTTTTTGGTTCTTGCTATCACCCTTTTCCATTAACCCTTGGATGTCCTCAGTTGTATGGGCTGTTACCACCTCACCTCTTGGCATAAGCATTTGTCTTAACCATAGTGGTGTAGTGCATCTCCCCAAATCTAGATTTGGTTCGACTAATAAAGCACCACCAACGGCCTTGGGTTCCTGACTTATTGCCTCGATGTTGATTGGTCCATCTTCTTCTCTACTAGTTTCTTCCATATCATTTCCTTGTTGGTTCTCCGAGAGAGGGGAGTATTCGGTGCTTTTACTATAGCCACTTGATTCTGAATCAGAGCGCACCTGCACCATGGCCCCTTTATCATTTGAATTGACCTCTTGGTCTCTAGCTTCAATTATACTCTCTCTTGACGACGTTGCATGCTATCTCTTGGTTGGAGGCTCTGGATGTTCTTTTCCCTTCTCTACCTCCAAAATCTTCGTCTTGCCATTTCTAATTATTTCCTATTGCCAGCCATTTCCTTCATTCATGTGCCAAACTAATTCTGTTTGTCTTTCTTTTGGCTTCATCATCTCATAGGTAAGGGGAATCCTTTTCCTTTGTAGCTTCCTTAGTCCTTCATTATAACACAATTTAGTATGTAAATCCACTACCCTCATAACTACTTCCAAGGAAGGATCCTGATGGTCATCCCAATCCACTGGATTCAATTATGTTCCTTCTACTGTATCATAGTCTTTTCTCAACACATTTCCATCATCCTCCAGTTGATCTGAAATATCAAGGCCTCTCCATCTAATAGCCCTCATCATGTTCACCACCAGCCTTGAGAAAGCTAGCTTTCTCACATGAAAGTCATCTTTGGCATTAGCCCAAAAGTCTTCTATGGTGGGAACATGCTTGAATTCATTTCCATGAGATTCCTTGATAAGACCATTAGGGTCAAATCCTTGCCTTGCTCTGTACCATCCTAGATGATAACATTCCAATTCCTTTTCAACAGCTTCAAAGGAGGCTCAATTTGGGCAACTATCATTGCCAATTATGATTGAGAATGAAATGCCCATTTTCTCTTCGTTTCTCAATATTCTATCATAGTGCTTGAGTTGTCTAGCCAATTCTAACAATACTACCTTGTCGGGTGGGTACCTTGGAAGCCTCTTGGGACAAACTGTACTTCCTACCACTCTAATGTATGTAAACTATGGAAATTGGATGAACCAACTCCCAAACTTCTTAATTCTTGCTTTTTCTTCTGATGAAAGTCTCTTAGCAGGTGTCCCTTGTAATACCCTTACTGTCTTCATGGCGAAGGCATTGCAAAATATCTTGTAATCTTTGTTATTATGCAAATGGACCTGCGAATAGCATTCATGTACCAAATATTGTCCCGGTCCGCTACCAACTTCTCCTAAGGCCTTAAGTCCCAGACTTTTGTACAATCTAGCAATTAGGTAGAATAGATAGTAGCTCATGTAGAATTGCCTTTGGTTTTGAATGGTTCTAAGTTGTAATTCTAAGTTCGTGCTTATGATCTTGGCCTAATCAAACCTTCTTTTCCCTTTCTCAATCTCATCAATGAAGAAGTACATCTAGTTTTAAAATCTCATCCCTTGAGCTAGGCCCATGATCTGACTGAGCAGAACAATGAGATAACCATATTCTAGTTTGAAATCTACCATTGTAAGCCTCGATGATCTGTTAACTCCTTTTCTCCCCTCACATATCCAATTCTGCTTTAGATGCATGTAATAGGCTCCTTGGTTATCTTGAAATGACTTAGTTGCTTGATCCATCATTACAATCATCATGCCCTTGTATTAGGGAATGTTAAATGTTTCTTCAATTGCTTGTTTGCTAATGCTGGCCAAAAATCTCTTCCCTTCATCAAAAATGATGGAATTACTATTTAGATCAAATCAGGATGCACATTCCATAATCAATTCTAGACAAGGCAATGTGGGAGGAAAGGCTGTTGCGTGTACAATTCTACTCTTGTAAATCCTTTTTGCCAAGGGGGATAGTCCTTCCTTCAGTCTATCCCTCATCCGTATCATGTCCACTGTACAGATATTGGTGTCAGTTATTCTCTTCATTTTAGAGAAGAAGGAAGTATTGGGCATCATATCCTCTTTGTCTTTCTTAGTGTTTTCCCGCTTGGGATTCTTACTTGCACTACCATCCTCCATGCTCATCACCCTATTATGGGATGGTAGAGTGGTGGACCAAAAGGCAAGAAGAACTAGGCAGAGCAATCCTTAGAATATAACAAAAGATGGATATCAGCTTAAGCACTCCTTGCAACTCTAGATGATAAAAATTCACCTTAACCGATAAACTTACAGCGACTTTTCAGAACCTAGGATATCACTTTCAAGTAGTTCAAATCCCTTTGCAAATTAGAAATTTACACTCCTAAAACTATCCAACACTTGCCTTCTATGCCAAAATAAAACTTTCATATGTATCTCTTCTCCCAACAAAATTGCCAAAATCTGGTATAAAATGCAGTCCTAAATAGGAAAAAATCAGACCTTCACCATGAATTGCCCAAAAATCAGAATTAGATATGTCTCAATAAAATGCCAAGATTGGAAGATTTTGCCTTTGTTTCAAATTTTCCCATGCATGAAGTCTAAAATCTACCCAAAATGCTACCTAGGGCACAAATCATAGCCCACAAATGGAGGAAAAAACAACCAAAATATGCAAGAATCTACCCACAAGAAAACTTGCCAAGGTCTGAAAATGGAGAAATGCAAGCAAAAATTGCCCAAGCGTGCAAAAAATTGCCTTCCACTAAATTCACCCAAGTCTGGAAAAAAATCTGCTCCTCCACAAAATTCGCCTAAGTCTAGAAAAATCTACTCCTCCATAAAGTTCGCCCACATGGAGAGGAAGAAATGATTTGTGAAGATGAGATGGGGAGGAGACTCCCTTTATAGCCAATTTTTTTTCTCCATAAAGCTGGCCTACATGGTCTAGGAGAAAACAAAAAACAAAAATTAAATTCAAGTTAAGGCCCATAATTAAATACTTAGCTCAAAAAAATTAATTTTGCCAAAAGAAAATTGCACTTTTAAATTTACCAATTAGCTCCAATTGCAAAAGGAAATTAAATGGCCTTGAGGGTGTTAAATATTTCCATTTAATGAGGGTTTAGTAATTAATACGTCATTAAATTTGGGTTTTGGCTGACCAAAAGCCATTTTTTTCAATATTAAATTACTAAATTCATTAAAAACTTACAAAATTTCAAGGCAATTAATACGATTAAAGCCAATTTTTTGTAATTTTCTACCAAATCGATTTTGCCAAGCTAAAAATTAAAAAATTAAAATGGCATTTAGAACCAAAATTTGATTTTTTGCACTTTTCCTCATTTCAACAAAATTAAAAATTTTCACCAAAGACAAATTTGAGATTTTCCAAAAACTTAAGTCTAAAAAATTTCTCTTTTGAAAATTATCCAAATTTATAGAGTTAAAACTAAATTTTCAAAAAAAAATTTCTATGTGCAAAATTCACAACTTTATCCTACCAAGTTGAAATTAACTTAGAAAATTATTCAGCCTAGGGATAAAATTGATAGCTCTGGAAAAATCAAGTTAAGAAAACTGGGTGAAAATAAGCTAAGCTTCTCCATATCTGTCCTGAAGCTGCCAAGGCGTGACATTTTCAAAACTCAAAAATTTTGGTCAACCCAAAAATTTGCTGAAGTGATTAAAAAAAAGGGGAGCTGCCCAAAGATTTGGGGTGTGTGTGAAAACCTCACAACATCTAGTGACTCCATGGGTGAAATGTTCCTAAACGTTTCAAGAATAAAACAACTTAGAAAAAAATCTCAAGATGAATTATCTGAAAACCTACTTAAGGACAAGCACTCAACAAGGGAAAGAACTCTCAAGTTGAACCTAAGCATCCTGACCATAAGTTACTCATGTGTGTGCAAATGATTTATTCCCTGCTCGACAAGAACTTGATAATCTCTTAGATCTTTTAAACTTAGCTATTATAATATCCTTACTTCAAAAGCAACCTGGATAGAGCCTCGCTGCCAGTCAAGTGTTTATAGCCCCGACGGAGTTATCGTTGTGGCACCACAATCATGATTCTACCTTTAGTGATTATTTTTATAGCACCAGTAGAGATGATTGCACACCCTTTAACCAAATTTCATTTTATTTTCACTTTGATACTACTTTTTCTCTTTTCTCATGATATTTTCTCTTTTTCCTTTTCTTTTTTTTTTTGTTTGGTTTGTAGGAAATGAAGCTTGCAGAGGGTTTGGAAGACCACAGTGGTGCTGAAGCAGGTGTATGATTTTTACTAGGTCAATTTCTCTTTGAGACATCAAGAACTCAGAGCAATTAAGTGTGAGTAGACTGTTGTAACCATGTCGAAGATAGCTCAAGAACCTCTATCAAGTTAAACCCAAGTTTACTACCAGTCCTATCATAGACCAACAACTAAATACATCCTTAAATCTCTAAACCTTGTTAAATGTATTCGAGAAATAAACAAGACAGACTCCATTTTTTCACCAAAAATGTAAAATCTACACACCTTGCCCATGAGTGACAACATGGACCCCTTTTTTGCGCTTGCAAAGGCCCAAAACCAAAACCAAAATGCTCTCTAACTAAGGAAGCTAAAAGATTTCAACTAAAATGACCTGATGCAAATCAAAATCAAGCTCCCTCACAACATCTAAACTAAGCAACTGAAAGAAAACTACTCTAAAGAACTAAAAGGGAAACTACTCTAACCCCTTGGGCCAAATGGTCCAAGACAAACTCTACTCTAAAGAACTAAAAGCAAACTAAACTACTAACTGAAAGAAAACCTATTCTAACTATGTACAAAAGGGCTTCGGGTGGAGTCCTAGGCTTGGAAATAATGCTTGAGGAATTTTCCATTAACGGGCAATAGGACATCCTCACCAGTGAGTGTCTTTAGTCTAAACGCATTATCTCTGATGATCTCGGATATCTAGAAAGGACCTTTCCATAGTTTGCCAAATTTGTCATGTTGTCCCTTCCTTTCATGGGCTTTGTACCAATATAAGACCAAGTCTAAACCTTAAAGGCCTAATTTTGTGCTCTCCTATTGAACCAATCCTTCACTACCCCTTGATGTTTTGCAAATTTATCTAGGGCTTCATCTCTTTTCTCATCCAATTGCATCAGTTGAGTCAACCTAGCCTAGATTCAGTCTTCATTCTCATCATAGTGCTCCTATATGAACCTCAAAGTTGGAATTTTTAATTGGATCGGCAATACAGGATCTTGTCCATAAACCAAATGATTAGGTGTGTTTCCTATGGACTCTTTCACTCTAGTTCTATTCGCCCACAAGGCATATCTTAGTTGCATGTGCCAATCTTTTGGGTTCCTATCTAAGAGTTTTCCAATCATAGTTAGAAGGTTCTTATTTGTAGATTTTGCTAGGCCATTACCCTAAGGATAATATCCTAATGAAAATTTTAAAATAACCCCATGGTCAAATTCCCAAGTATGAAATTTGAAAGAAGTAAAAGCTGAACCATTATCACAAACAAAAGTAGAAGGACAACCAAACTTGGTGATGATCTTTACCTCTAAGAACTTAATGACAATCTCAGCAGTACAATTCTTGAAAGCTTGGGCTTCTGACCATCGATTACAGTAGTCAGTTGCAGTTAGAATATACCTATGTTGTGCTGAAGAAGGTGGATTGATGGTACCAATGAAGTCAAGTCCCCACATTATGAAAGGTCTCACCTCAATGATTGGCTGCAAAGGCATCGCTAGGTTTCTCTATTTCTTTGCCACAATTTCGCAAACATGACAAGTCTTCACATGCTTGTGAGTGTCTTTGAACAAAGTTGGCCAATAGTATCCAACTCTTAGTATCCAATGTGTTGTGGCCAAATTTGATCAATGTCCTATTCCCCATTTGTCATGAAAATTTTCTAAAATGTTCCTTGCTTCTTCCTTTCCAACGCATCTCAAATATAATCTTTCATGATTCTTCCTGTATAACACTGTTCCTTGTAGCATGTATTTTCTGCTCTTAAATCTTAGCGCCCATTTTTGCATTGGGTTCAAATGTGAAGGACATTGGTGATTTAAAAGATAGTTTATTATTTCTTGGTACCATTCATTGGGATGTACCTCCTCCAATTCATAAACTTGTTGTACAAGTCCAGGTCCTTCTGATGCCATGGTCTGCGCTAATTGTTGTCCTCTGGCTAGTTTCATTGGTTGGATCTCTATGTCATATTCCTGAATAATGGCAACCCACTTGCCTCTTATTTCTCCAAGTTCACTATGCATTAATAAAGTTTGTACTGCTATATCTAGCATGATTATGTGTACTTTGCTTATCAAGATACCTAAATTTCTTTACTGCTTTCACCAAGGCATAGGCTTGTTTCTCCACATTTGGGTAGTTCATTTCGGCCTCCCTGAAAGGTGCACTCATGAACGCAATTGAATTCTCTTCACCTTCCTTATTCTTCTATGTTAGAATGGCCGCACATGCATGATCAGAGGCAAAATAATATATGTTGAATGGCCTCTCATAATCTGGGCTTACCAGGACTGGTGCATTGATAATAGCATGCTTTATTTCCTCAAATGCCCTTTTTGCTAGTGGAGTCCAATCTACTTTTGCATCCTTCTTCAACATGTCATTCATCGATTTCACAATCTCAACAAACACAGATATGAACTTCCTCACGAAGTTGATCTTTCCAAAGAAAGATTTGAGCTCTTTCTTGCTACCTGGTAAACCAAGTTTGGAAATTGCTTCCACCCTCTCTGGATCTATCATTATACCCTTTTTTGAAATCACATGTCCCAAAAGCTTTCCTTTGGTAACTCCAAACATACATTTCTTCGGATTCAAGGAGATCCCAAACCTTTTACATCTTGTGAAACTTTCCTTAAGTCCATTATGTGATCCTCTCTATTCTTTGAAAATATCATTATGTCATCCATGTAAATGATAATGCATTTATCTTTTAAGTCCTTTAAGGCATAGTCCATAGCTCTTTGAAATGTTGTGCCAGCATTAATCAAGCCAAAAGGCATCCTTCTATATGCAAATATTCCCCATTTCATGGTGAATGTCATTTTCAATCTGTCTTCTTCTTCAACAATCACTTGATTGTATCCTGAGTATCCATCCATAAATGACATCAATTTAGCCCCATTTACAATCTAAAAACCCTTGTCTAATGATGGCAATGGGTAATTATCCTTTTCTGATGCTCTATTCAAGTTTTTGAAATCCACACACAACCTTATTTCTCTGTTCTTCTTTCTAACTGGGACAAGATTGGCGACCCACATTAAGTGTCTCACTGGGAAGATGATTTGTGCATCAAGAAGCTTCTTTACTTCTTGATATATCAATGGTTCTAATAAAGGGTTGACTATCCTTTGTCACTGCTTGAATGGCTTACTCCCTTCCTTTAGTGGAATCATGTGTGTAATGATGGTGGGGTCATATTTCTTCAAATCCTCATATCCCCAAGCAATCACATCAGGGAATTTCCTCATCAAATTCAAGATGTTTGCTTTCTCCTTAGGTGTAAAAACTTTTCCAATGTGGACAATCTTGGGACAATCCTCTGTTCCCAAATTAACCTTTTCACACTCATCACCTCCTGTAGGTTAATACTACATTTTGTGGAATTGGTCCATGTCAAATATTCTTTCTAGTTCAATCATTCCTTTTGGAATAGTGTTGGTCTTTAGGCTCATAATTCCTTTGATGTTAATCTCCACTTCTTCATCCACTTCGCCATCTATGATCTGTGCTGTGAAGATATCTGAATTAGTCAAGAATTTAAGAATATGCCTATCATCCTTGAACACTTGGAAATTCTTGACGTTGTCTGGTACTGATGGAACTGATTCCAATTCCACTCTAAACTTCTTCAAGCCATCCAATTTTATTAGTGCTAGTGAGCTTGCAGTCTGCACAAGGGCATTCTCCACCTAATTGTATGCTCTATAACTGAACTTGATGTTGAAGGCATCAAAGCTTTCTATCAGATCCCAGACTTGGTTTCTATAATTCTTCAACCTCTTGTCATGGCAAGTGAATTTTTTATTTATTTGTTCAATTATTAGATATGAGTCCCCTAGTACATGAAGTATTTTGGCACCTTTCTTAATAGCACACAACAAGCCCAAAATCAATGCTTCATATTCTACCATGTTGTTGGTGCATGGGAATTACAATCTGTGTGCCTCCAAATATGTTGCCCCTATTGAGCTGACTAACTTGAACTCAGCTTTAGCTCCTTGCTTGGTTTTGGAGCCATCAAACCTTAGAGTCCATATTCCATTTCTTTCTAAATACTTTTCCTCTTGTAAATTCTTTGACTTATCTGATTCATCATCTTCTTTCATTTCTTCATCTGGTGGTGTAACTTGGTTCTTTGTTTCTCCCATCATGCTACTTTCAGCTTCCTCAACTTGTTGGATCTCAACTTTCTATTTGCCATGTTGATTCTCATGTTTTAGGGCCCTTGGGATAATCTTTTCTACTTGTTTTAAGGCCACTGTACACAAAGAGCAAGATAATTCTGAGTGGAATGCATTGTGGATTCTGCACCAGTTGGGTAATAATAAGTCTCTTACTGGCGTTTGGTCACCCAACTCCATCCCTTGTTGCACAGTTCTAGTCACGAAATTCTTAAATTTTTCAAACATGCCTTCACCCTCATTGGACAAAGCATTTAGATTTGACTCAATCAGGATCTTGGTAGAATCCTTTCCTTTGCTCACAATGTTCATAGTCAATACTTCTACTTTCTTTGGTCTGTAGGTGCTCATATTTGTTTCCATGAACAATATTTCATTTGGTTTGTCCTTTTCTGTGATCGTCAATCTCAACCTCAGGGTACTGTTGATTCTAATTTGATTGGCTAGTCTCTTCCATGGGAGCCACATGTGAGAGAAGTCAATTGCCATATATCCATTCAATCTTCTAGCCCAATCTCTACCTAGGATCAATCCATAGGTATCGGCCACATCTACCACAAAAATGTCTACGATGTGTTCCATTCTTGGATTAGATGCCAACTGCATGTGTATGTTATGTAGCTCACCCACTACTAGTACTTTCATCTTATCCAATTGAGTAACTCTTCTATTGGAGCCCAAAGGCATGAATCCTAATATTCTACAAATGTTCAAGGGCATAACATTACTTGATGCTCCTGAATCTATTAAGCAATTGTGAAGCAATTTCTCGAACATCCTTACTGATAGCAAAAATGGGGTTGGCTCATCTTTTCCTTGGTAATACACTACAGGTGTCTTATGTACTTGTTTTGGCTTCACTCCAAAATCTATTGGCTAAGTAGCCTCTTCTTTCTTCACTTTTTCTTTATTGTTTATCGAGTCTTGACGCCTTTGAGTTTGTTGTTCTACAGGTGTTGATCCTTGAGCCACATAAACTGGTTGAGGTCCCAAATGTCTATTGAATTCATTGATGTCACCATATGCAATTTCTTGTGTAGAAATTCCTATTTCTCCAGATGGAATATCTTGAGATGAATTTGTAATATTCACTCCTAGAGCATCCTGGATTACATGCACCAAATTAGGAGGAGACCTCCCTTGAGTTTGTGTTGTTGCACCTTGAGTGCAGAATCCTTTTGATTTATTATCTTCCAAACTATCAAGGAACGTGTCTCTAATCTCTGCTACCTCCAATAATTCGAACAAAGGAAGATTTATTTTAACCTTCTTCATCTCCTCTGTCATGCTTTGTCCTAATCTCTTCAACTCTTCATTGTTCATGGCATTGTTTCCAGTCCTTCCTTTACTTTTTTCTTGTGTTTACTGGACATTTTGCATTCCTTGAGTACCTTGATTGTTTTGTTGAAAGCTCAGTTGTCCATTTCCACTACCAAGGTTGCCTTTCCTATATTCGAGTGCATCCCTCGAAGGATTTGGTATATTATTTGCATCTAGGTGTGGAGGTGTATTGAAATTGTTTGGGGTTATGGAAGATGTGAAAGGTACGACATTTCTCTTGTTCCTCTAATAAAACCTAGCATTGCTAATCGGTTGTTGAAATGTTTGGTTCCCAACTGTTCCTTGAACTAAAATAGTATCTTCCAAAGGTGGGAAAGAAATATCCGACCCATTGTCATATTTTTTCTGATCTACTACCTCATCAAGTGGTCTGTTTAATAACTCAGGAGGAAATCTCCCTTGGGGTTCTTCATAAGCCTCAAATTCTGGTGGGAATGAAAAGACCTCCAAAGTCAGACATAGATCATATCCTAGGGAAGGGACAATCTATTACCCTATAACATTAACATCTTTTTGGTTACTTGATTCATCAATTATGTTTTGGAACTTGTTAGATTCTCTCTTGAATTCTGCAGATGGTAACTTCGAATGTTGATCCGTCTCATGGAATCTGCAATACTTGGACATGGTGAACTCAGCCAAGAATATTCGGTCCACTGGTCTATTGTCTGTTGAAGCTTGATTATCAAGTGGCGACACTACATATCCATTGTTTTGACCCGTATTCCAAGTTCTCCTCTAGTTGGACTGATTGTTGTATCCTTGGTCTTGTGACTGGTTATTACCTTGATAGTTATTGTTTTGGTAGTTCCTTTGATAGCTACCACCTTGGTTATTCCTTTGGTAGTCTCTGTCTTGGTAATTTCTTTGATAGCCTCCTTGATAACCTCCACCTTGATTTGGGTAATTATTCCCTTGATTATTTCTTTGGGAACTTTGGAGTTGGTTGTTCTGGTTTCTCAAATGGGTGACTTCCGTAGACAGGTTCTTGACTTGGTCAATCAATTCTATCATCTCATCCTTTTCTTCTTGTGTCCTCATGGAGGAACTCATTCCTTGTAGATAAATTGGTATCGATGGTGGTGCTTGAGATAATGGAGGCCTTCGGTGTACTACCAACTGATTTGTAGGCACCTGGTATGCAAGCTATGGAATCGAATTATTTGGGTATCTTGCACCTTGGGGTTCGATTCCTTGTTGACCTAATTTCCTTCCTATCTCAATTACCTTAGTGTAGGCCTCAGTTAATAATGTGGGAGTAGGATTCATCATTCTTGTGAACATAGCTGTCTGGTTGTCTAAGGCACTGTAGTATGCTTTCAATGCACTAGCCTCTATCATTGTGTAAGGGGCTTGCAATCTTGTGTAAGCCTTATGGAAATGATCATTGAAGGAACTTATCATCTCCCTATCATGCCTCCTTATGTCCAAAAACCTTCTATGTAACTCCTCCACTGGTGTGATGGGCATACCAAACTTTGCGAGAAAGGCATCCTTGAGTTGAACCCATCCTATTATTGATGATGCTAGTAAGTTGACAAACTAGTAATAAGGTTCTTCACTTAGTGAATAAGGAAAAATTCTACATGCGACATCTTCCTCCCAAATTATTCTATTATACAATGCCTCTTGGAATACCTTGATATGCTTATCCGTTGTACAATTAGGATCATTGACAAAAAGCTTGGTACAGAATACTGCCCAATTATTTGGTAGATCATGGTATTGTTGGAATAAGAGTGGTGAGGCATTGTTTTGGATCCATGGTGGTTGAGCCATTATTGTTTGATTGATTTGAGCTTGAGCTAGCTGACTGAATAGGGTCTAAATTGGTGGATTAATTTGAACTTGAACCAGTGGACTACTTGGAGCCTGGACTAGTAGATTGCTTGAAGCTTGGACTGATAGACTACTTGAGGGGCTAGCTAAGTTTGAGGTATCAGCCACCTAACAATTTCTTGGTTTCTTGGGAGATTCTAACACAACTAAGTCTTCCTCTTGCTGTGGTGTATTTCTCAATATCCTCTTCCTCCTATTAGATATCAATCTCTCAAATCTTTCAGGGGAAAAAGACCCAATCTTTCTATCCAGCTTGAAAATGATCCCGACCCAATTGTCTCTAACTTGAGTTCTCTTCAACAATAGCTTGACCTTGTCTTTGTGCTTTCCTTTCTCTCTCAAGCTTCCTTTCCAATTATCTTTGACGTTCTAACCTCCTTTAAATTCTCCTTTCAATAGCTCTTTCTTTTCTTTCCTCTTTATTTAACATGTCAATAGTGTCAAGGTACTCTCTAATGTTCTCACTTTCCTCCCAAGCAGTTCAGCACAAACTTGCTACAATGTGATCTTGAAGTGTTCTCCAAGTTGCTTTAGGTTGTTTTGATCTAGGGAGCACCATTCTTCTTCATAATTAAATGCCAAAAAATCCTCAAAATAAAAATTTTGGGGCCCTCCTTCTAGCACCAGATAATGTTGATGCGCGATGATGGAGGGTATGCCCAACAATAATGCTCCAATTTTCCTAAAATGAATTTGAATTCATGCCCTCCTTCTAGAGGTAGATAATGTTGATGTGAGTTTTGTATCACTTACATAACATATTAGCAATTGAACATTTGATACAGAGTATCAAACATACAATTCCTCTCTTGAAAAGTCAATGCTCATGAGGCATGAGTATAACTCCAATGTTCCTTACACCATTGGATACTCGCTCAGTTTCATCGATGTGATTCATTGATAATCACGCAGGCAGCCTTATGCTATTCATTCAAGGATTACTTGGACTTTGGTGGAATGATGGAGATGATGATGGGTTTGTGAAATGTGCAGAGGCAGATAATGTTGATGATGATGGTGATGGAGGATGTGTCTGCCGATGATCATGTTGATGGTAAAGTGATGGTGGTGGAAGGTGAGAGGATGCGTTCTGATAATTGATCTACTCTAAATTTCTCCTCTCTAAACTTCAACTACCCAACTACTCACTATTCTACTCCTACTATGAATGGAAGGTTAGAAAATGGACAGGGATCGAACCTAATAAGAGCTTACCAGTGGCCTCACTTCCATAGGTGCAATGATTCGAAGGAATAATAAACTAGTTTCCCACACAAAGCTTCCTAACTAGCCACTAGGATGCTAGTGGCCTAGTATTGATCCCTATCAAACATTTACCAATGCTACCATACATCTATCCACCTACTTTACTTTCACTTGAACAACTTAAAAAACTTGAAATGAAATCTAACTAAGTGGAAGTAGAAAACATGCAATAACACCCAATGTTCTTGATCAACATGCCAATTGCAACAATGAAAAAGATAGAAATTTTGGTATTATTTTCACAACAATTTCTCCAACCCTTTACAAATGAGAGCAAATGGCCTTTTATAGGGGCCAAAAATACAATGGATGGTGGAGATCAAAACAAGATCAATGATCTAGATTGGATCCTCAAAAACCTAATTAGGGTTGCCACCCCATCAGCCAATGAGAAGATGCCACATCATCAATGGACCAATGAAAAAAGTACAAAAAGTGGAAACCAATGAGAAGGCACCAAAATGGTGGCCAATCAAAAATAGACACATGTCCTATTCTAGAAGAAAGGAAAATTTTCCTCTTGGTATTACATCAAATGATCTTCTAATAAAACTCTTCATTTTTCTTTCATTTTCTTAGCTAAGGAAATGAACTTAGCTAGCCTTTCATTAACTTCTTCCATAGGAGGACAAGGTGTGTGCTTCACCTTGAGTTTCGCTGACTTCACCATGTTGTTTGCTGATTGTAGTATCTTTTCACTATCCTTCTCATATTCCATATCATATGTATTCCTTCCCAAGTTGTGTTCTACTATCTTGTATTTTTGGGCCACAATCTCATTCACTACCTTGTTGACTATTGGAATAACAATCTGAACTTTTTGGTAATCATCATTGTCGCTCCTAATTACCCTTGCCATCATTCTTGCCATTTGTTTTTGGTTCTCGCTATCACCTTTTTCCATTAACCATTGGATGTCCTGAGCTATATGAGCTATTACCACCTTGCCTCCTGGAATAAGCATTTGTCTTAAACATAGTGGTGGAGTGCATCTCCCCAAATGTTGATTTGGTTTGACTAACAAAGCATCACCAATGACCTCGGGTTCCTGAGTTATTGCCTCGATGTCAATTGGTCCATCTTCTTCTCTACTAGTTTCTTCCATATCATTTCCTTGATGGTTCTCTGAGAGAGGGGAGTATTCAATGCTTTCACTATAGCCACTTGATTTCGAATCAAAGCTCACCTCCACTACGGCCCCTTTGTCATTTGAATTGACCTCTTGGCCTCTAGCCTCAATTATACTCTCTCTTGATGGCACTGCATGAGGTCTCTTGGCTGGAGGCTCTGGATGTTCTTTGCCCTTCTCTACCTCCAAAATATTCTTCTTTCCATTTCTAATTATTTCCTATTGCCGGCCATTTCCTTCATTCTTGTGTCAAACTGATTCTATTTGTCTTCCTTTTAGCTTCATCATCTCATAGGTAAGGGGAATCCTTTTCCTTTGTAGCTTCCTTAGTCCTTCATTATACCATGATTTGGTATGTAAATCCACTACCCTTGTAACTGCTTCCAAGGAAGGATCACAATGGTCATCCCAATCCACTGGATTCAATTATGTTCCTTTTACTATATCATAGTCTTTTATCAACACATTTCTATCATCCTCCAATTGATCCAGAATATCAAGGCCTCTCCATCTAATAGCCCTCATCATGTTCACCGTCAGCCTTGAGAAAGCTAGCTTTCTCACATGAAAGTCATCCTTGGCGTTGGCCCAAAAGTCTTCTATGGTGGGAACATGCTTGAATTCATTTCCATGAGATGCCTTGATAAGACTGTTAGGGTCAAACCCTTTCCTTGCTTTGTACCATCCTAGATGGTACCGTTCCAATTCCTTTTCAACAGCTTCAAAGGAGGTTCGATTTGGGCAACTATCATTGCCAATTATGATTGAGAATGAAATGCCTATTTTCTCTTCGTTTCTCAATATTCTATCATAGTGCTCGAGTTTTCTAGCCAATTCTAACAAAACTACCTTGTCAGGTGGGTACCTTGGAAGCATCTTGGGACAAACTGTACTTCCTGCCACTCTAATGTATTTAAACTACAAAAATTTGATGAACTCCCAAACTTCTTAATTCTTGCTTTTTCTTTCAATGAAAGTCTCGTAGCAGGTGTTCCTTGTAATACCCTTACTGTCTTCATGGCGAAGGCATTGCAAAATATCTTGTAATCTTTGTTATTGTGAAAATGGAGCTGCAGATAGCATTCATGTACCACATATTGTCCCGGTCTGCTACCAACTTCTCCTAAGGCCTTAAGTCCCATACTTTTGTACAATCTAGCAATTAGGTAAAATAGATAGGAGGTCATGTAGAATTGCCTCTGGTTTTGCACAGTTCTGAGTTGCAATTCTAAGTTCTCGCTTATGATCTTCGCCCAATCAAACCTTCTTTTCCCTTTCTCAATCTCATCAATGAAGAAGTACATCTAGTTTTCAAATCTCATCCCTTGATCTAGGACCATGATCCGACTAAGCAAAACAATGAGATCACCATATTCTGGTTTAAAATCTACCGTTGTAAGCCTCAATGATTTGTTAACTCATTTTCCGCCCTTGCGTATCCATTTGTACTTTAGATGTGTGTAATAGGCTCCTTGGTTATCTTGAAATGACTTAGTTTCTTGATCCATCATTACAATCGTCATGCCCTTGTACTGGGTAATGTTAAATGTTTCTTCAATCGCTTGTTCACCAATGCTAGCCAACACTCTCTTCCCTTCATCAAAAATAATGGAATTACTATTTATATCAAATCTGGATGCACATTCCATAATCAATTCTAGACAAGGCAATGTGGGAGGAAAGGCCATTGCGTGTACAATTCCACTCTTGTAAATCCTTTTTGCCAAGGGGTATTGTCCTTCCTTTAGTTTTTCTCTCATCCATATCATGTCCACTATACATATATTGGTATCAGTTATTCTCTTCATTTTCGAGAAGAAGGAAGTATTGGGCATCATATCCTCTTTGTCTTTCTTAGTGTTCGCCCGCTTGGGATTCTTACTTGCACTATCATCCTCTATGCTTGTCGCCCTATTATGGGATGGTAGAGTGGTGGACCAAAAGGCAAGAAGAACCAAGTGCAGCAATCCTTAGACTAGAATGAAAGATGGATGTCAGATTAAGCATTCCTTGCAACTCTAGATGATGAAAATTTACGTTAACCAATAAACTTACAGCGACTTTTTGGAACCTAGGATATGACTTTCAAGTAGTTCAAATCCCTTTGCAAATTAGAAATTAAAACTATCCAACACTTGCCTTCTATGCGAAAATCAAACTTTCATATGTATCTCTTCTCCCAACAAAATTGCCAAAATTTAGTATAAAATGTAGTCCTAAATAGGAAAAAATCAGACCTTCACATGAATTGCCCAAAAATCAGAATCAGGTCTATCTCAATAAAATGCCAAGAATGGAAGATTTTGCCTTTGTCTCAAATTCGCCCATGCATGAAATCTGAAATCTACCCAAAATGCTACCTAGGGCACAAATCGTAGGCCACAAATGTAGGAGAAAACTACCAAAATATGCAAGAATATGCCCACAAGAAAAATTGCCAAGGTCTAAAAATGGAGAAATGCAAGAAAAAATTGCCCAAGCATGCAAAAAACTACCTTTCACTAAATTTGCCCAAGTTTGAAAAAAATTTGCTCCTCCACAAAATTCGCCCACATGGAGAGGAAGAAATGAGTTGTGAAAATGAGATGGGGAGGAGACTCCCTTTATAGCCAATTTTATGGTCTAGGAGAAAACAGTAAACAAAAATTAAATTCAAGTTAAGGCCCACAATTAAACACTTAGCTCAAAAAAAAAAATATTGCCAAAAGAAAATTGCACTTTTAAATTTACCAATTAGCTCCAATTGCAAAAGGAAATTAAATGGCCTTGAGGGTGTTAAATATTTCCATTTAATGAGGGTTTAGTAATTAATACGTCATTAAATTTGGATTTTAGCTAACCAAAAGCCATTTTTTTCAATATTAAATTACTAGATTCATTAAAAACTTTAAAGTTTTCAAGGCAATTAATCCAATTAAAGCCATTTTTTTGCAATTTTCTACCAAATTGATTTTGCCAAGCTAAAAATAAAAAAATAAAAATTGCATTTAGAACCAAAAATTGATTTTTTGCACTTTTCCTCATTTCAACAAAATTTTCACCAAAGAAAAATTTGAGATTTTCCAAAAACTTAAGTCTAAAAAATTTCTCTTTTGAAAATTATCCAAATTTACAGAGTTAAAACCAAATTTTCAAAACAAAATGTCTAAGTGCAAAATTCACAACTTTATCCTGCCAAGTTGAAATTAACTTAGAAAATTATTTGGCCTAGGGATAAAATTGATAGCTCTGGAAAAATCAAGTTAAGAAAACCGAGTGAAAATAAGCTAAGCCTCCCCATATCTGTCCTGAAGGTGCCAAGGTGTGACATTTTCAAAACTCAAAAATTTTGGGCAATCCAAAAATTTGCCGAAGTGATAAAAAAGAGAGGGGTCCCCAGAGATTTGGGGCAATGTGTGAAAACCTCACAACAACCATTAACCTCTCTTAAAGAAAAAGAGATTAAGAAAAGATTGCAAGATTAACATTTTGAAAAGAGGTTAATGTTCAAGTTCAAAATACGTGTTTCTAAGATGGTTATTAACCTTTCAAATGATAAAGTGAAGGAAATGAAAAGTAGAGGTAATGAAAATGGTGTTACAGTTTTCAAAGTTGAAGGGCATTCAAATATGGAAGTAGTAACTGGCACTCTAAGTGTGTAAATTATCTGACATAATAGTCTCAGCACTTGGAATGGAAAATCTAAAGTTTTAGAGGACATTCCATACACTCCCCAGCAAGATTGGACATTCCACATGAACAAAGATGATAAATAATAACATCCCTTAGAAGGATGAAAATCACAAAGTTCGATTTATTCTTTCAAGATAATGGCGATATCAGTGATTAGATAAAGTCTAAATATGGGGTGCCTCTAGTTATGAGAGCTTCTGAATTGGCCATATACATGATTACAATGAAGGTGCAAACTTCATGCATGGAAACACAACAAGTGTTCGAGCAAATGCTTTGGAAATATTGACTGCTAGAATTGCCTTCATTCACCTTTGCCCATGAAATAGATGCATTTGTACTTACCAAATACAAAACCTCTAAGTGTTCTATGAAATGGCTTAGCTTTGCCATTTCCTACAAATCAATGGATATAGCCACAAGCTAGAAATCTGTTGCATGGGCATGGGAAATCAGAAAGGTTAATGTAGTAGAAAATATGAGAGGACCGGGCATCACAGTTAACTTGTTCCCTAAGATTTTTGTGCAAAACAACAAAGTCTACTATTTTAAAATACATGGAGAAAGCATGGTGACATATGATCTCAATGGAGATAACATGAGTATGTTTCAATACAATTTAGGGAAAATGGGCAATATGCACTATAAGATCTTGGGAATTGTTATGTACAAGGGTAGAATAAAAATGGTATGTACAAGGACATAGGATCTCCTAGCATCGACACATACTTTGAGTTTTTATATATTTGATGAGCTTGGTTTGAAGTGGAGATCTAAGCATGCACCAATTGTACTACCTCACTCTTTTTTCATTTCTAAAGTGAATTTTCATGGGGTCTTTCTTTGTCTATGTCTTTTTAGGGCTCTTGACAGGTCTAGTTGTAGATTCGAGAGATGGAGTCACAAATATTGTTCTTGTCATAGGTAGATATTCATTTCCTCATGCAACCAGATGAGTGAACATTGTAGGGTGTCACTTACTTGATTGAACTTCTACTTCAAAGAGAGTATGCTTTAAACAGAACATATGATTTTGAAACAACAAGAGAAATTAAAGAATCAATTTACTATATCAACTATGATTTCATAAGAGAGATTCAACTTGAATTGGAGACAACTGTATTGGTCAAGCATTATATGCTACTAGATGGAAGAATTATCAAAGTTGTCTTAGAACATTTTTAGGCACCAAAGCTTTTTAATTTGAGTTTTGCATCCTCAACTTACCATAGACAAGCAAGTGAATTGCTTGGAAAAATGCTCTCATAGCTCTAGCCAATAGCATTAAGTGATTTTCAATTTTGCAACCTTCTTCAAATGGGAGTGTGAAATATAGGTGAACATTCCATGAGGGATATGGGAGATGATGTGTGTGGCATGAATAGAATAGTGCCATGAAACCAAGATGGAGTTGTAACAGCCTCAAAGTCATCTGACTTGTTTGATCAAATGTATTGAAGGTCATATTATCACTGTTTGAAAAAATGGCTTAGAGATTCATAAATTTTGTCAAGAATTCCTCTTAGGAGTTTCTAATGATGGAAGGGTTGAATTAATGCTTGTGCAAAGAAGATAGTGACAACTCTCTTGGGTTTCAAGTGTTGAGAAAATGCCAACTATGTCTTCTAACAATGTTCTATATTTAGCAGATTTGAAGATATAATCCCAATTGAATTGGGAAGTTCGTGCTCTTACATAGTGGGGACTCATCTCTCTAAAGAAGAGAGATCTTCTTGTACATTCCATTTTGATAAGCCCAATACCTTATCCTTTATGCCATGTGATGGTTTTAATTCTCTATCTCTATAATCAGTGACTTTTGTCATTTAGGGTTAATATTGTAGAGGTTAATTAACCTCACCCAAATCACATATTTGGGAAGTAGTTATTAACCACAGAGAGGTAGTTTTAACCTTTGTGTCCATACAAAGAGTCTTTTTGGTTTTGTAAGGGACTTTTTAGATTTTAGGAAAAGGGAACAATATGCTAAAATTTTGATCAGAAGATGATATTTGGAAAGTGTGTAAAATTTTTATCTTTGTAATAAAAAATTCCACTTAGGTTGTTGGTGCAAGAAAATAAAAGAATGTGCAATTTGAGTTCTCTCCTTCCAAATCTAAATTGTTAGAAATGTTGATTCTCTTTGCAATGAGCGTTCTCACAGTATTGTGTAGATGTTTATGAATCTTTGGATCAACATTGTGCTAGTAATATTTTTCAAGTGTAGATCTTGATTGTTGTTATTAGTGGTTTTAAGTAAGTCTAGAAAATCTTTGAAGTCATGTGGTGCATTTGTCATCATGAAATTTCTTATTTTTTAAAGTTTGATTTCATCTTTTATTTAAAAAACCTCAAAATTATATCATACGAGGGAGCTGCCCTTCTAAATGTAGAGGAAGGTTGCATACCAAGGGCCTATCCAACTGTTGTGAACAGTTTCCCACATACACTCCATTGGGCCATTTTCAAGTGACAAATCTATTAACCAACAATAATCAACTCCATAAAATTCTAGAATTTGTAAATTATTTTCCATTCTGCTACCTTCCAAACACCTTCAACTCTGATACCAAATTTAGAAACTAAACAACAATATCAATTAGAAAAAGAGAAACAAAAGATAAAACAAAACTTTGTACAACAAATTCTTTCTTTTGTAGTGACAACAAAAAAAATAACTTATGATTTTCAGAAAAAAGAATTTGATTAATGAAAAACTAACTGCATAAAGCACTGAGAATATATTTATTATCAACACCTATATTTCACCTCAGAGAAGTAAATGAACGATATTTATCAGAATTTACATGCATTCGGATGCATTATTAATTGAAAGATAAACTCGTCAAAAGTGTCGGTTAACTAATGTTTGGATAGTTAATCTTATTTGATCCTCACTTCTAACTATGCCATGATAAATTGGGAAGACTTCACTAAACTGTACAATTCATATGATACTATTTAATATTGAAAAGTTTTCTTTACAAGATAGATTCTTCTCAAAACTTATGAACAGGAGAAGACTCTTAGAAGATTGTAAAATATAGTTCTTGTTGGACAACTAGTGAGGATTAAGAAAGAAATTTACAAGACTAGTGGACTATAAAGGGCTGGAAAATCCTAATTCAAAATGTTTCAATTCTAATTTCAATTTTGTAGGATAATAAAAAAAAAATCATCAAATTTAAGGTGAATTAAACGAGTCTAATACTAGAAAATGCAACTCTAATTTTGGAGAATTTAGCGTATGAAAAAGTGAAAGATGGAAAATTATTTTGCACTTCATGTATTGTTGGAATATTAAATACTATAGTCATTTTCTCCTGGAGCCAAATGCCCACCTACCACCTCTGACAACCTACACAATAGATAGAAATTTGAATGCGGTAGGTGAGTTTCAAATTTGGAAAACAGGGAGAAATATTTTTGGAAATGAGACAAAAGGAATGTACTGATTCATTCACTCAATTTAGCAGTTCAGAGAGAGCAGCGATTTTGCAGAGCTGAGCTGACAAGGAAGAAGGAAAGAAAGTGATTAGCAGATCCAGTTGTGCAGAAGACAAAAAGAAATTTGTTTCGTGCCTGTAGTTGCACGCATTTCTTCTCTGATCATTCTGTAAGTCTATTGTTTGTGAGATTTGTCCTGC
Source organism: Cupressus sempervirens (assembly GCA_028749045.1). Classification (NCBI taxonomy): domain Eukaryota; kingdom Viridiplantae; phylum Streptophyta; class Pinopsida; order Cupressales; family Cupressaceae; genus Cupressus; species Cupressus sempervirens. The sequence continues at coordinate 828,346,544 of CM053790.1, read as the reverse complement.
AAAGTAGTGATTGCTCCAAGCACTATTGTATGTAGCCATTAAAGCTGTAAGTTTAAAGTTTAAAGTTTTTAGGGTTATATTAGAGTCTTTTGGTTGAACCCGAATGCTCCCAAATTTTGTAATAGTTTTAATCAAAGTTGAATAGAAGGCAAGCAGGCATACTTGAATATATTGTTTTTCCTCTATTCATTGCATTTGAGAAATTTTCTTCAAGCTTTTTCTTTTCGATTTTAATGGTGAAAAATTTAGTTTATCATATTTTCACTCGGCTTGTTTTTTGACTGCGTTATAAGTTTTGTTGTGGTTGCCAAGCTTACTAGGCGTTGCTTGTGCCGAGTTGCCCTTTTGAGTGCCGAGCTTACTCAACTTCCTCTTGTGCTGAGCTCACTCGACACCTACCACCTGCCACTTGGCATTCATTGGTGCCGAGAAAAAATTGCCACTCAACACTTTCACATGCCGAGCAAAATTGGCACTCCGCAATAGTTGTTGCCAAGCAAATATTTAGGGTTGTGAATAATTTTTCACATGTATAATAAGATTTTAAAAGCTGAAGTAAATGTGTCTGAGGCGCCAAAATGGTCCAGGGTTGTGAATAATTTTTCACATGTATAATAAGATTTTAAAAGTTGAAGTAAATGTGTTTGAGGCACCAAAATGGTCCAGCATTATAGTCTGACAATGTGAAAAGCTTTAAAAAGATCCAGTGTTCATCTATGAATGAGTCAAGTACTCTGAAGTATGAGTCAATGAGGTCCACATAGGCCATTCATGCCAACATTTTCACAAATTTAATATCCACAAACATTGACGTCAGGTTCCTGTGCTTAATAGTAGTCAACAATGAAAACAAAATGAATAGGCATAGAAGAAAAATGTGGGAAAGAATAGCTTCTTCTAAGGGAGAGATTAATATTGTAGGGAGTAATTGTTGGAATATTTATTACGGTAGTATACGTTTGCCCCTTGAGCCAAACACTCACCTACCACCTCTGACGTCCAGAACAAAAATAAACATAAATATGGTGGGTGAAATTTTTGAAATCAAAAAATGAGAGGGAAAATAATTTTGCTGAAGACAAAAGAAATTTTTTATCATTCATTCGATCAGTCAGTTGATATAGAGAAAGAGCTTAGAAGTTTTAGAGAAGAAAGAAGGAAAAGTGATCAGTAGATCCATTGGTGCAGACACATGAGGAAGTGTTATTCATGCCTCTAGATGTACGTACTCCTTTGTGTCATTCTATAAGTTTATAGCTTATTATTTTTCATTCGTCCTAGTGAAGCAGTGATTGCTCCAGGCATTATTGTATGCAGCCATTAGAGCTACAAGTTTGAAGTTTTATCAGTTTAAAGTTTTTAAGGTTTTCTAGTTGAAGCCGAATGCTCCCAGATTTGTAATAGTTTGAATCTAAGTTGAATAGTAAGTAAGCAGGCATACATGATTCCATTGCTTCTTGTTCATTGTATTTGTGAAGTTTATTGTTGAATATTTCAAGCTTTGGGTCTCTGGTTTTAATGGTGAAATCATTCACGTTGGAAGTCTGTCACTCGGTTTGCTCTTTAGCTTGATTTTTAATTTTATAGTCATTACTGAGTTCAATCAGTGCCTTCATCTATCGGGCTCCTCTCTGCAGTGTCTACAGAGTTCACTCGGTGTCTTCATCTATCGAGCTCCACTCTCTTGTGGCTACCGAGTTCACTCGGTAATCACACCCTCTTTGGTTACCGAGTTGTGAGCTCTTCATTTACCGAGCTCACTCAATATCCTTTGGTTACTGAGTTGTGTGTTTACCAAGCTCACTCGGTAACCTCTCATGCCACCTTTTTTTTTTCTTTGGTTACCGAGAAAAATTTATCACTCGGTAATAGTTGCTCCTGAGCAGTTTTTAGGGTTAGGTTGTTTTTGTAATTGAATTTTTTTTTTAAAAATATTTCTCACATGGTATCAGAGTTTTGAGGCCCCACATCCATAGTGAGTTAGGGCATTTATTTTTTCTTGGGATATTTGATCATGGCAAGAGATGAAGTAAAGATATGGCAGTAGCCACCATCATTTAATGGACAGAATTATGATACATTTGCAAAGAAGATGAAAACCATTATGGTTGCAAATGATTTGTGAGAGTTTGTGGTCAATGGATTCAATGATGTGACTGATCCAACATAGTATGCTGCTCTCACAAATGCACAGAAGACTCATTTGAAAGAGTCAAGGAGGAAGGATGCTAAGGCATTAAGTCTTATTGAAGCAACAATGACAGAGACTATATTCCCAAAGATTGCAGCAGAAAATTATGCAAAGGAAGCATGGGATATCCTTGAGATGAACTTCAAGGGGACTGATAAAGTTCACACAGTTAAGCTACAGAACATAAGGAAGGAGTTTGAGAACTTTCAAATGAAGGAAAATTAATCAGTTGCAGACTTCAGTTCAAGGACCTCCAATGTGATTAACCAACTGAAGTCAAATGGAGAAGACTATCAAGAGCAGAGGATAGTGGAAAAGATATTAAGGAGTTTACCTCATAAATATGACCATTTGGTCATGACCATAGAAGAGGCAAAAGACCTCACTACTTTGACAATGGATGAGTTGATGGGTTCTCTTCAAACCCATGAGTATAAGATAAATAAATCCACATCTTCTTCTACCCAAGAGCAAGCATTCAAGGCTCAGTCAAATTCAAGAGGAAAGGGGAGAGGAAGAAATGGCCCAAGAAGGAACTCTAGAGGTAGAGGCCGAGGTAATGGAGGACAAAGAAATGCTGCAATAGAAAGTTCAGGAAGAGCAGATGGAGCAAGTACCTCACACAATACTTCAAGAGGAGGTAAGAAAAACTACAACTCAAATAAGAGTAATGTAGAATGCTACTACTATCATAAATATGGGCATTATGCAAATGAATGCTGGAAGAAGCAGAAAGATCAGTCAGGACAAGCAAATGTGGCTGATGTGAATATGGGAAGTGAAAAAACTGCCTTCATCATGTGTAATGTTGGTAAAGAAGGAAGCCCTGAGGTTTGGTACCTCGACAGTGGATGTAGCAACTACATGAGTGGTACTAAAACCTTGTTTTCATTTATTGACAAGAGTTTCAAATCAGAAATTAAAATGGGTAACAAAGGAACCCTACCAGTTGTTGGCAAATGATCTATTATGGTCCACACCAAGAAAGGTGAGAAAAGAGAAATACGAAATGTGTATTTCACCCCTGGTATGAAGGAAAATTTGATGAGCATTGGTCAGCTCATTCAAAATGGATACAAAGTGTTGATGGAGAATGATAGTTGTATCATTGATGAAAAAGATGGGAGTAAGAATCTACTTGTAGCAGTTCAAATGACAAAGAACAGAATGTTTCCCTTGAGGATTGAGACATGTTTCTCATCTCAAGTTAGTGTTGCACCTCCCACATAATCAGCTCTAAGGAGTGTGATTGAAGACCCCTCATGGCTATGGCACCTCAGGTATGGTCATCTTGGCTATGCGGGTTTAAATTTATTGTCAAATAAAAGAATGGTAGAAGGTTTGCCATGAATAGGAAATTCATTTGACAAGTGTGAGGCTTGTATTTTGGGTAAGCAACATAGGCTTCCCTTTAATTCTAGAAATTCTAGGAGGGCTAGATATCCATTAGAGTTAGTGCATACTGACCTAGTCGGTCCTATGCAAGTTACTTCCATTGGGGGGAGTACTTATTTTATGACATTCATTGATGATTTCAATCATAGGACATGGGTGTATTTCTTAAAGAATAAATCTGAAGCATTTGATAAATTTGTAGAATTTAAGGCCCAAGTTGAAAGAGAATGTGGACACTATATCAAAGTCCTAAAATCAGATAGAGGAGGGGAGTATACCTCCAATTCTTTTGTAAATTTTTGTAGAAAACATGACATAAAGAAAGAGCTCACAGCCAACTATACACCACAACAGAATGGAGTGGCTGAAAGAAAGAATAAGACCATTGTTGAAATGGCAAGGAGCATGATGAAAGAGAAAGGTCTCCCAACTAAATTTTAGGGAGAGGTTGTGGCAACAGCAGTTTACCTAATTAATAGGTGTCCTATAAAGGCAGTCCGTGACAGAATTTCAATGGAATCTTGGTCACGAATAAGATGGAGAGTTGAACACTTAAGGGTGTTTGGATGTGTTGCATATGCACATGTGCCTAAAGAGAATAGGCAAAAATTTGATGACAAAGGTGTCAAATGCATTTTCACAGGGTACAGCCCAGAATCAAAGGCATACAGATTGTATGATCCATTGAACAACAAGATGATGCTTTCAAGAAACATGGAATTTCTTGAAAATCAATCTTGGTATGGTTCAATTGATGAGTCACTGAGCACTTCAAGTAAAGTGCCAATTATGAATGAAGAAGATGCTAATGAACAACAAGAAGAAGGAGCAAATAGAAGAAAAGGCAAGTAGGTTTCCGAGCTCCTCTAGGAGTGTCAGTGCCAAGTACCAGTGAAGACCGAGCCAGTTGGAAAAGCAACAACAGTGAAGATTCTAATTCCACACTCTCCTCCCTGTTACCAAGAAAGACCAAGAGTCTTAGGGAGATATACCAAGATGAAAGGTATGAAGATTATGATGAGAGTGTTAATTTTGCATTATTTTCTCATAGTGGTCCAGTATATTTTGAGGAAGCTATCAAGGAGAAGAAATGGTGTAATGCCATGGATGAGGAAATAGATGCCATAAAAAGGAATGAGACATGGGAGCTAACTGAATTGCCTCCAAAGAAGCAAGTGATTGGAGTGAAATGGGTCGATAAGACCAAATGCAATGCTGAAGGCAAGATTGATAGGCATAAGGCAAGGCTAGTAGTCAAGGGCTACAAATAGCAGTATGGAAGACATTATGATGAGACCTATGCCCAAATTGCAAGAATGGAAACCGTGTGTGTTGTCATAGCAATTGCAACTCAGCATAAGTGGAAGGTATTTCAAATGGATGTGAAGTCCGCCTTCTTTAATGGTGTATTGAAAGAAGAAGTGTATGTGGAGCAGCCACCTGGTTATGATGTTGCAGGTGAAGAGAATAAAGTATATAGATTGAAGAGAGCTCTTTAGAGGCTCAAGCAAGCTCCATGGGCATGGTACAGTAGGATTGACTCATATTTGATGAGCAATGGCTTTAGCAAAAGCAATGGTGAGCCCACTCTCTATGTCAAGGCAGCAAATGGAAATGTTTTGATTGTTGTTTTGTATGTAGATGACTTAATTTTTGCTAGAAATGAAAAGGCTCTAATTGGTGAGTTCAAAGAGGTCATGAAAAGTGAATTTGAAATGATAGACCTAGGTCTCTTGAAATACTTTCTAGGCATAGAAGTAAAAAAAATGCATGATGGAATTTTCATCTCTTAAGAAAAATATGCAGGGCAGATCTTGGAGAAATTTAAAATGCAGAATAGTAAGGCAGCCCCCACACCAACAGTAGTAGGTCTGAAGTTGAGCAAGGAAGACTTTAGCAAGAGACTAGATCCAAAACTATACAAGAGTATGGTTGGAAGTCTAATGTATTTGACTGCAACTCGGCCAGACCTAATGCATGCAGTAAGTCTAATTTTCAAATTTATGGAAACACCAAAAGATTCCTATTGGCAAGCGGAAAAGAGGATCCTAAGGTATGTGAAAGGTACCAAGGGATTTGGTATTTTGTATACTGCAAATGATGATTTCAAGTTGGTTTATTACACAGATAGTGATTGGGCTGGAAGTTTAAATGATAGGAAGAGCACTTCCGGATACATGTTTCATATGGAATCAGGTGCAATTTCATGGGCATCCAAGAAGCAACCTATTGTTGCTCAATCTATAGCAGAGGCTGAATACATTGCAACAAATGCAGCAGCATGTCAAGCAATTTGGCTAAGGAGGATCTTGACAAATTTGAATGAAAGGGAAGAGGATGGAACCACAATTTATTGTGACAACATCTCATCAATTGCATTGTCCAAGAATCCAGTCTTCCATACGAGAAGCAAGCATATTGAGATCAGATATCACTTCATTAAAGCACTGGTGGAGAATGGGGATATCAAGATGAATTTTTGCAAGTCTGAGCAACAGCTAGCAGACATTTTCACCAAGCCTTTGGGCATTGGATCTTTTGTACACCTAAGAGAGAGTCTTGGTGTAGTTGATGTGGATCAGTTGTGATCTTCTTCTTTTTGTTTGGCTCGGGACAAAGGGGGAGTGTTGGAATATTTATTACGGCAGTATACATTTGCCCCTTGATCCAAATGCTCACCTACCACCTTTGATGTCCAGAACAGACATAAACATAAATACGGTGGGTGAAATTTTTGAAATCAGAAAATGAGAGGGAAAATAATTTTGCTGAAGACAAAAGGAATGTTTTATCATTCATTTGATCAGTCAGTTGAGACAGAGAAAGAGCTCAGAAGTTGCAGAGAAGAAAGAAGGAAAAGTGATCAGCAGATCCATTGGTGCAGAGATAGGAGGAAGTATTATTCGTGCCTATAGTTGCAGGTGCTCGTTTGTGTCATTTTGTAAGTTTATAGCTTATTATTTTTCATTCGTCCTGTTAAAGCAGTGATTGCTCCAGGCGTTATTGTATGTAGCCATTAGAGCTAAAAGTTTGAAGTTTTATTAGTTTAAAGTTTTTAAGGTTTTCTAGTTGAAGCCGAATGCTCCCAAATTTGTAATAGTTTGAATCTAAGTTGAATAGTAAGTAAGAAGGAATACGTGATTCCATTGCTTCTTGTTCATTGTATTTGTGAAGTTTATTGTTGAATATTTCAAGCTTTGGGTCTTTGGTTTTGTTGGTAAATAGATTTGTCACAGTAGAATTGCCCAACAAAATGTGTGGCAAACCGTTCACAACAGTTGGATAGGCCCTTGATATCTGGCCTTCCTCTGCGTTTGGAGGGGCAGCTCCCTCGTAAGATATAATTTTTAAAGGGGTTTTTCAATTAAAGGAATCCAAAACTTCAAATTTCAAGAGAAGGTCATTGAGGACGAATGCACCACACGCCTTCACAACCTTCTTCGGTAAACAAAATCAATAACAGAGGCACTCAAGAGCTAAGCTTGAAAGCAACTAGTATTATTAAGAACATTAATAATCTTTCATAAACACTCGCATAGCACCATGAGAATGTCTACTACAGCGTATAACAATTTGGATTTTAAAATAAGAAACCCAAAGAACATCTCATTTCTTTTCCTTGCACCAAGAAAGCAATAGAGATTTTTCAATTCAGAGATAAAAAGTGTACATACTTTCCAAAATTTATCCCTAGATCAGAATTTCAGCATAGTGTTCCCTTATTTTTCCAACCCAAAAAGTCCATTACAAAGCCAAAAGGTGTCCTTATATAGACATAGAGGTTAATAACTAACTCTCCGTGGTTAATAACCACCTCCAAAATACAAAATTTTGGAAGGTTAATTAACCTCAAGAAAATTAACCCATACAAGGAAACTCATAAAAAAAAAAACTTTAGCTAGAGTTCCTAAAAATGTTTGCATATACAATCACTAATTCTTCTAGCTACTAGCCCTATCTATCTGGACACAATTGATCTATCTTCAAAAGCCCTATAAGCATCTCGAATGAGCATCATTGATTCATAGTTCGGAATGAACACATTTTCCATCCTGAGTTTGGCTGTGAGGTATCTATCTTGGATTTCTTCTGACTCCTATCGATAGGCTGAAATGTTACAATCTCCCAGCGTGACTGCAACTAGGCTAAGCTTCATCATAGTTTCAACATCTGATACACGGTTCTCTATTTCTGAATGAATCTGAACACTGAAGGAATCAAGGAGAAACTGACAATCAACATGCTGAAGATCACTTACTGGCACCCCACCTGTGATAGTAGAGGTTAATTCATCTGTACTTTTTTTTTTCAATTGCTCCAAAGAAGTTATTAACTTTTCGAACTCAGTGATCCCTTTGTTGATGTTTATCACCTTCCAACCAACACTTTTACTCTAGATACGTATTTGGTTATCACTTGGATTAGCAATAATTTTCTCAAGGAGTAGGGTGCTCGTATCCAACTTGGTCATTTCTTTTAATTCATCAGCTACTTTTTGCCAGTTGGATTTATGTTCTTTGCTAGTTTCCAACTCCTTAGAAATTTCTTGTATTTGCGTGATGGCTTTCCCATATATCTCTTTTACTCCAGTTATAAGTTTTGAAGCATCTTCTATCATCCTATTTATCCAAGCCTTGATCATCATACTATGTGACTTTTGTTGGTCGATTCTTTGAACAACAGTATGATCTAAAATACCATCAAGACCTGTTAGAACCGGCGGGGTGGCCACGACTTGGGTATTAGAAGGATTGCTAATCGAATTAACATAAGCTACCATCATCTGAAGTTGTTCTTTGAGTTGCTCTTTGGCTCTTCTCTCTTTCTTCGCTCTTTGCAACATCTGAGCGGCAATCAATTCAAAATTTTGAAACTCTATTTCTGCATTAGAAGGACCAAGGTCAACATTTTCTAGAATGAAATCTGATTCAGATGCTTCATCAACATTCTTTTCAACTATAGGCTTGGCTAATTCCACACACAAATTGCCTGAAGTTTTATCAATAGCTAACCTGGACATCACTTTGGTCTTTCTCACCTTAGGAGGCTTTTGAAGAATGCTAGAGACCATATCAAATGGAGGTGGAACCATTTGAACAACTTTCTTCCTCTTCTGAAGACTATCCTGGAACCATGAATGTGTAACTTTTGAAACTTGTTCGGCACCTATTACATTTTCAGCAACCATCATAAAGTCTTCTGAATTAGATAACGGGTCATTTAACTGTGTAATGTCTATTATGGGCATATCAGGAGGAGGAAGACTCAAGTGAGGAATCGCTACATCACGAGGCAATGTAACCAGAACATGTGATTCAGCAATTTGAGGGCTTCTTTGGTCTTTTTCATTCCTTCTACCTTTCATTCTTGTCCTTTTCCTTTGGACTATAAACTTATCTGGCTGATTCAAATCTTCATCTTGATCTTGAGCATGTATATCCAGTTGTTGTATCTTCTCACTAGAAGTGGCCTCTATCGCCATCTGAGATGATTCCCCTATGTTATTTCTCCCCTCTTTATTTTGAGATTCACCAGTTGCTTTTTTGGTTCTGACCTTACTGATCCAGTCTCTTGTTCTTTTAAGAACATAGGAAGACCTCTCTTTCAAGCTTTTCAATTCGGGAATCGACCAATCAATAGGAGGGAGCTCTAGCAATTCAATTTTCTCATAATAATAAGGATCAACCAAAGAAACCACATCATCATCTATGCCTGTTACATCAATGTCTAACTTAAAGTCTATTACCTGTCGTACTGTAAGCCGCATCCAATTACTCTTCCTGACTTCGAAGTCATTTTCACAATCCTCCCAAAAGTCTTCTAGAGTCGGGAAGTGACCAAGACTAGGATTTAACTTCAATTCATTCACAGCATAGCCCTTACTGTCATAACGGAAACGCATCATGTAAGGATGCAAATTTATCGTGGCAATAGATCTTTCAATGTTCCTGGCATCTAATGCAGTGTCACAACTATAATATTCGATGCCGATAGGAAAAGTTATTTCATCTGTCCTCCTGTTCTTGCAAAGTTTATTGATTTGATTAATTTGCCTGCACATTTCAATTAAGACTAATTTATCATTAGCAAATCTTGGTAACATCAGTGGACATCCATCATAGGCAGCTAGCCGGATATAAGTAAACTTCAAAAATTGTATAAAAACACTTTCGTATTTTTGTACTTTCATCGCTGCCTCTGGTGAAATTCTGAGCCCAATGTTCCCCTAAATTTTCCTTACAGTTAGCATGGTGAACACATCATTCACTCTCCTGAAATGGTGTAGGCTATTATCATACTGAATTTGAGGAAGATAATTATAAATGATGGTTGTGTCATCATAAATGCCCTGTCGGTTAAGTCCTGGCCAACTTTTGGTACTTGCAATGGCATAAAAAAGGTATGAAGTCATATAAAATTAGTCATTTTCCCGAAGTCCCATGAGCTGTCTGTGCAATGAGTCACTGATAATTTCAGCCCAATCAACGTATTGTTTTCCTTCACAGACCATATTAATGAATAGAAACATCCAACCTTCGAACTCATGTGAATCTTGAAGACCAACGATCCTGCTCAACAATGTTACCATGTTCGCCACATCCTCTTTCAGTGATGATCTGTGAATGGATTTGCCTAATTGAGATTTGTCTCTTCTTGGTTGGAAGAACCACAATCTTGCCACAGTATTTAAACATTGAGTTTGATTGGTAGTAAAATATTCCTTGGCAGTTCTTAGATTAATGTTGGCATATTGCATCCTAGCGGGCAATCAAAAAATGATAGCAATAGAGGTAGGGTCCAAGCGGGCAATTGTTTCATTGTTCGGTGAAAGAACTTCTCTAGTGCTGGGATGATAAGCCTTCATGCACTCCAGCACTAATTCTGGGAATTGTACGAAAATGGGATGTCCGCCTGCTTGGGCCAAGCCACTTTCCAATATTTTTCCAGCTAATGGAGTCCTTTCTTCATTTACAAGAGATGACTAGAAGTCTTGAAGACAAACATTTCCTAAAATAGTATCACCGATATCTGGAAGCATACTTCTTAAAACAGGAGCATAATCCAGCCTCTGATACTTGTACTTCATGGTTTGATTTCTAATCCTTTTCTCAAATATGTCGAGTTACAAAGAAAATAAGAATGCTGATTCGAACTCGGGTGACTTAATGAGTGGAGCTTCCAAAGCTGCAAGTCAGGAAAGAGTATTTTGTCAAATGTTTTGCCAACACCCCATATGTTCGGTTTATGTTCACCACCCTTTTAATTTTGGCATTGTATCAAACAAATCAGGGGCGATCTCAGGAGTTGTTTGCATTCCTCATTGCATGTCCATGGATTCATATCTTGTCTTCACCAACACTGGAGCTAGATAGTTCTCCATTCATGTTTGTAGATGGACGCTATTCACAAATTATATTTTAATGACTTTAGGAAATTGAAGGCATTTTGGGCTGAGTCGATATGTTATGCTTGGACCTGCGGCTGGTACCATACCTTCACCAATCAAGCTATGGCATCATCTATCTCATTTCAATGCCTATGAAAACCCTCTATTCTTCTCATCGTCAGAAAGGCAGAAGAGACTCCGTAATGAAGGCGTACAAGTTTTCAGTTTGGATATCATACGTTTCTACTTCCCTTGACTGTCACTGCTTATAAAATGATTGAATATGAACCGTAGGTGATTCTTGGAGAGGATGCCCAAATGCCGATGCACGACACAAACACAGAAGCGTCTACCGTGAGTTAAGGTGACGAACATCAGGTTTATCCACTGGTGCAGTTAGAGTAGACAAGGTGGCACCGAATGTGACCTGCAATGAGATCATTTTTCTTGCTCACATGCAGACAATAGCGTGCTGCTTTCTAAAATTTGAAACTTGGAGTGGTAGTCATGTACTGTTGACAGAAAACATTCGCACATTGCGGGAGCATTTCAGTTGCCATGGATTACGCTATCTGCACAATCCGCTTTTTTATTTAGAGGGTTATAGACTCCCACTCTCATTGAAACTAGTTTGATGCCTATTGATCATCTTTACTGTTCATTCAAGAACCCCGAACATGTAGTCAAGAAACTCTCCATTATTTATACAATTTAAATTGCCTTTCACCGCTCATGGTGAATTATTAGGGACTTGTATTTGATTCATTTCCATTGTTGCACATCACCTTCATGTACATATTTGAGTCTTCATGAAAGAAATTTGAACAGGTTAATAACTACCTTATAAAGGTCAATAAAAATGTGTTTCTAATGGCTATCGTTAACCTTGTGAGAGGTTAGGAAAGACACATTTTTAGTTGTTAACATTAACCTTTTTAAAGGTTAGGAAAAACGTATTTTTAGTGGTTAACATTAACCCATTCTTTGGAGGTTAAGAAAAATGTATTTTTAGTGGTTAATATTAACCCATTGAGAAGTTAAAGGTTAAGAAATACGTGTTTGGGTGGCGATCATTAACCTTTTATAACTTGAGGCTCAGAAATTGGATTTCAACAATTTCAAGTGTTGCGCGGAGCTGCTAACGAGCAGGAGACATGGAGGCTTAAAGACTCACAAATTTCACAGATAGAATGATCAATTTAAGGCTTAAAACCAGGCAAGTTTTAAATATTAACCATGGCTCGTAAAATTGAAACAAATTCTATAGTCAGGCAACAACTGGCTCTAACTGGGGACAAGGACTGACAAGGACGAAGCTCGAATCCAGAATGAATAAAGTAGTGCTTTATCCATTGGGCTGTAAAATAGAGTCATTTGAGGGACCAATTTACAAAAGAGGGAATGAATACCAAAAATAGGACAACAGAAAGAAAGACTAAAACAACACCAACTAACAGGAGCACACCAAAAATGGGACAACCTATATACAAAAAGGTGTACAAACACTTTCTACTGATGATAATGTTTTAGGTGTTGCCCATTATAAGGTAAGGGCAACTGGGTACCACTAAGGTATGACAAAATAAAAGAGTTCTTTCCGCATACCTCTTTGATCTAGAAAGGGCCTCTCCATAAGGAGTCAAATTTTCCATGTAATCCTTTTGGCTCTCTGCGCTTATCCCAAAGCAAGACAAGATCGCCTTCTTGAAACGTCCTCTGCTTAGCCTTTTTATCAAATAACTTCTTCACACGGGATTGATGTTCCTGAATTCTATCAACAACCATCTCTCTTTCTTCTTCCAACTTTGTCAAATACAACATTCATTTCTCAAGAGCATCTTTGAATTCAAGATTCTCAATGGCACTCTATAATTTCAAGGTGGATACCTCTAAAGGAAGAGGAAGAGTTGGCTCAGTTCCATACATGATCTCGAAGGGAGAAAATCCTGTTGCTCTTTTTTTAGTAGTACGATCTGCCCATAGTGCATCGTACAGGTGCTTGTGCCAGGATCTTTGATTAACATCTATCAGTTTTCGCACAGTGGTCATAATATTTTTATTGCTTGATTTCGTCTGACCATTTCCTTGTGCAAAATAATTAGAGGAATGAGAGATAATAATCCTGTATTGATAGCAGAATGATGATACTTCTTGGGAAGAGAAGTTGGTAGCATTGTCAGTAACAATTTTATTCGGGACACCAAACCTAACCAGAATGTTTTGTTTGATAAAATTGCACACCACTTCTGAAGTTGTTTGTTTGACTGGGATCGCTTCCACCCACTTGGTAAAATAGTCAGTTGCCATCAAAATGTGAGTGTGTCCAGCAGTGGATGAAGGATGAATAGGACCTATGAAATCCAAACCCCATTGTTGAAAGGGTTCTTCGATCACCACTGGCTTCAAGGGCAATGCAGCCAATTGGACTTTTCCTTTGAAGTATTGACAAGAATCGCACTTCTTCACCCATTCTTCTGCATCTTTGAACATCCTAGGCCAATAAAAACAATTTCTCAAAATTTTGTAAGCCGTTACTGATGCCGAGTAATGACCTCCACATGCTTCGTTATGAAATAATTGGAGCAACTCCTTTCTTTGTTCAGAATCAACACATCTCAGAAAAGTCCCATCTATCCCTTTCTTGTATAAAGCATCACCCCAAAGAATGTATTTTGCAGATTTCAATTTTAAGGTCCTCTTCTCTTTAGGTGATAAATGAGTAGGACATTCTCCATATGTCAGAAAATAGGCAATATTTGAAAACCAATCATCCACATTGCTAATGAATAAAACTAAAGGCATTTCTTCCTTTGTCCCTTCTTCACCTTTAGAAGATCCTTCCACAATTGCCTTACACAAACCTTTTCCCCTGAAAAGCTTTGTAGGTTTGATATCGAGATCATATTCTTGTACTTTAGCTATCTAGGAGGCCCTTTTGTTCACGCCAATTTCTTGTTGTGTCAGAATAGTCTTCACTGCTGAATCAGGAACAAAAACCTTCGAGTGAGAGTTCAGGATGTAAAACCTAAATTGTTTCACTGCTCTAACTAGAGCATAAGCATTCTTCTCGATCAAAGAGTATTTCAATTCATGTTTCTTAAGAGGTATACTCATGAATGCTATTGAGCGCCTTTGTTATTGATTTTGTTTATTGAAGAAGGTTGTGAAGGCGTGTGGTGCATTCGTCCCGAATGACCTTCTCTTGAAATTTGAAGTTTTGGATTCCTTTAATTGAAAAACTCCTTTAAAAATTATATCTTATGAGGGAGCTGCCCCTCCAAACGCAGAGGAAGGCCGGATATCAAGGGCCTATCCAACTGTTGTGAACGGTTTGCCACACATTCCGTTGGGCAATTCTACTGTGACAAATCTGTTTACCAACAGGTATTAATGGTGAAATCATTCACGTTGGAAGTCTGTCACTCGATTTTCTCTTTAGCTTGAGTTTTAATTTTATAGTCATTACCGAGTTCAATCAGTGCCTTCATCTACCGGGCTCCTCTCTGCAGTGTCTACCGAGTTCACTCGGTGTCTTCATCTACCGAGCTCCACTCTCCTGTGGCTACCGATTTCACTCAGTAATCGCTTTGCCTACCGAGTTCACTTGGTAATCACACCCTCTTTGGTTACCGAGTTGTTAGCTCTTCATTTACCGAGCTCACTCGGTATCCTTTGGTTACCGAGTTGTGAGCTCTTCATTTACCGAGCTCACTCGGTATCCTTTGGTTACCAAGTTGTGTGTTTACCGAGCTCACTCGGTAACCTCTCCTGCCACCTTTTTTTTTTCTTTGGTTACCGAGCAAAATTTATCACTCGGTAATAGTTGCTCCTGAGCAGTTTTTAGGGTTAGGTTGTTTTTGTGATTGAAATTTTTTTTAAAAAAAATTTCTCACAGTAATCTCAATAGAAAAGCCCAGTGCAATGTGTCCATGCAAGTGAAGAATAGTGTTATAAAAGAAATACCGTCTTCTTCTTCCCTAGATTATGGCCCTTATGAAAATGAACAAGAATCATATATGGCTGCTGCATATTCAGAAAGCATGAATTCTGACCAAGAAGTGACTTTCTAGTTTTAATATTTATACACAAGAGACTGACTGTTTTGTGAAAGCCTGTAAGAACCTTTAAAAAAAAGTAAGCACAATATTCATTAGGCATGAGCATTATGTGAGACTTGGTTTGGTTTAGTGAAATTGGGTATTCTAACTCCTTGTTTCGTTTTATTACCCTTTAATTTCTGTAACCACTGATTTCATTATAATGATAGTTTATGAAATATGATTTGAAATGATAGAAGAATGTTTGAAATTAGTTATACATCATTCTAGTTTCAATAATTCTTGTAACTCACTTCATTTTCATGATGATTATGGAATATAAGTTTTAATGAATGAACTTGTTTTATGCACAATCATATTTAGAAGCTCTCAAACAATTTCAAAAGGAAAAAATTGATATTCTTCAACAAATGAGTTAATTCAACGATCTATTTCCCTGCATCATTCTAGTTTCACTGTCATCCAATCTTTCCCAAATGTGAGTTGGATTTTTGACCTTCAATTCCTTTGATTACTGATGAAATTCAATTGAAGATATCAATTTAAATAGTTTGTATTAAAATTGCTTTACTAGCTCATTTTTTCTGGTGACAGGATCATGAGATATAATTATAAATGAAAAGCTGTCAATTTTGTTTTGTAGAAAAACTGATTTGAGTTTAGTGAGATAAAGTATTCAATTCCATTTTTCTCTACACTTACGATTTTTTTAATATGAGTTCCCTTAGAACTCCTTTAATTTCTTTTTCGACTGATATGTACAATTGAAAACATCAAAGCTAAATAGTTTGCAATAAGCTTTTGTTTTTTCACTTGATTCTATTGATGGACCATGAATATGATTTATATCCTATAGTTTTCCCAAGATAATTTACTAATATAGTAATGGCTACGGATCTCCTCCTGAATGTCATTCTTCAACCATTTATCCTTACTATCCTTATTATAATACTTATGACTCATATCTTTTTCTTCTAACTACCTTCACCTCCTGCAATTTCCATTTTCTCTTGATTCCTGTCATTCCTGCAGTTTCTTCGTTTACAAGCTGAATGTGTTTTACTCCCTCAATGGCTGCCTGTGCTTCCCAAATGCTTTACTTGGATCACCAATAATTATTTGATAAATAGCCTAAATTTGAAGAGTGGGATTATGCGGATTGTGTTTTTTCTCAATGGTTAAAGTTTTACCAATCCTTTGCTAAGGTTAAAAAAAAATTCTGTAGCATCTATAGTTACATCTCCTGGAGCAATTGGAAGGGTGCATCTGTGCAGAGCTTGGGAGGTCACTACCAGGTCTCCACTTTCAAGTTGAAATGTGAAACTGAAGTTATGTTGCTGGACAGGAGATATGAAGACTATGCATCCATCTCTCACTACTAAAAATCTATTAACCCGCAAATTGACAGCATGACTCTGTCTCTTCTTTTCATCAATCCTCTGGATTTGATTAGTTTCTTAAGTGCTGAACTTCAAATTCTATTTAAATTTTATCTGACATTATCAAAAATTATAGTCTATACTGGAAGAATCGTTATATTAGCTTCTCACAATAGTTATTTTCCTCTTTCTAGCTTTATATTGTTAATCTCTTCATGTAGCTCATCCTATAATTCCTTAAAACAGCCCGTTTCTCAGAGTAATTTTTTTAACTCTTATTCCTATGTTTTCCACTATATCCACAAGTTTTCCGGAAATTTTGGTGAGAAAAGATTAAATAAGGAAAGATACAGAGAAGTGCATATATGTTCAGAAGATGGAAACAACAAAAAGAATTCTGACCTGAAACCAAATTGAAGTATAATCCCTAACCATAAACCTAAAACTAGTAATAAACAAAATTCAAATCCTTATGCCAATAATATGGTGACTAGTAATAAACAAAATTGAAATCCTTATGCCAATAATATGGTGATGGGCAAGGTAGGAAGACATAATGATAGATGTAATTATAGGGGAAGATGTGAGAGATGGAGTGGGATAAACGTAGATGCTTTTAGACATAGAGGGAGGTCAAAAACATGAGGTAGACTAAGGGGAAAAATAAGAGAAGAGGACATACATTAGGAAGAGAGAGAATGGGGAGAAGGATATAAATGAAATAGATTGAGGAGGAAAATTAGCACTTAGAAAAATAATTCAGATATATGATGTAGAAATAGATTGTAATATGGGAAAGATATTGTGAGAGGGAGAATAATGGGAGAGATGGGAAGACCATAGATATAAGGTAGAGATGGAAGAAGGAAAAGGAGTGTCTACATCTGCAGGTGCATGTGTGCATGTCTATGTGAGAGAGAGAGAGTGTGTGTGTGGGCATTTGTATGTGCTTTAATAGTAATTGGAGTCAGCAATGTTGCATCAAATGAAGCAGCAAGATGGTACTCTAATGATAAAAAAAAATATTATAAAAATTAAAGCCTTCATAGCTCTCGGCTTCCCTATATATATTATATATATAGAATATATATAAACTAGTTTCCTTTATATTCAAAAGTTTTTGGCAAATTTTGGTGAAAAATTAAGTTATAATTCAAAAGAATTAGTATTTCAACTTTTATTTATGTCTCTGTTTGAGAGCTGCTATAACTCACTTGAAAAATTTAATTCCAAATAATTTGTAGTAAAAAAACAATTTTGATCAATTTCATTATAATAATTAATTATATAATGTAATTCAAAATATCTAATAGAAAAGGCTTATACAATTATATCCAAACGCTATTAGAATTTTTTATTTTAATGAAATCAGTTATTTGGTTCTATAATTTTCTTTCTTTGTAGCAATTTAATTTATTTTTATCTAAGATGTCATCCTCTTTTAGAGGTCTCCAATTTCTTTGAGAACTAATATATTACACTTCAAAAATCAATTTGGAATAATCCGTATTAAAATAATTTCTACTTAGACTTTACTTTCATGATGGATTATAGAAGACGATTAAAAATATTTTGGTTAGATAAAGTGGGAGAAGACTACAATTCAATAGTTAAAATAACATAAAGTCCTCAAAAAAGAGAGAAAAAGGAAGAATTCACAAACACAAACTAATATATATAGGGTGGGAAAACCCTAAGAAAGACTTCGCACATTGGCTTTATGTCTAGATTATATTTAAAATTAGAATTTTACCAGGTTACTTATAAAATAATTTTAGATTAAATAACTAATTTAATATATGGATTAAGATTCAATATTATTCAATTGGAGTTTGGGTTATTGTTCAATTTGCTTTAGTATTCAATTAATGTTAAGAATTAGTGTTCAATTTGCTTTAGTGGGCTCTTTATTATTGAAGTATGTTTAGGGAAATTGTTGAATTGTATTTTAAGATTAAAATATAATTTGGCTTATTTTTTTCATTATTATTATTGTAGTGTAAGTGTAAGTTTGATTAGGTTTATAATTTGTCTTCATTTTGGTTTAATGCTAAACACAAGATTCTATTTGATTTAAAGTTGGGTTTTCAGTTCAATTTAGTTTAGCATTTTATTAGGTTGAAGGCTATGATTTGATTTGGGTTAGCAATTAATAATTGGTAAACCTCACTTTGTGCTATGGTGTTCTAGACTTACATAATAAACTTTCAAAAATATTCTTCAAATTTTTTGTTTAATTTAATGAAATTAGTTATTCAAATCTTTCTTTTGTATCGAGTCTATCTAAATCTCTTTTAAATGTGAATGAATTTTTAGAAAATTTAATTGTTTAAGAGATACACTTCATTTGGATCATTTTTTTTTAAAAAAATTAACAATTTTTTTTTCTGTTAGATATAAGAGAATTAGAAAATACAAAGCAACCAAAGTACCACCACGAAAATTAACAAGGAGGCCAAGCCTTGCTAAGGAAGAATAGCATCAGCTATACACCATAACAAAAAAGATGAGAATAAGGACTATCTAACTAAGAACATCATAGTACTTGACCATCCAAGCAGTCCAACCTAAGGGGCCCTCCATCCAAATGACACTTTTACTTTCTTGAATCTGCATCAGCTTGAATAAATCTTCTTTTCTATCATTCACTTTCTTACTAATTTCTTTGTTCAGCCTAATGCAAGCTTGCTCAAAAGCTTGCAAATTAGCCAGGGTTCTGCGTCATTGGTTTCTGTTGATGTGTGTTTTATGACTCACCAAATAGTAGAAAAAAATACCAAAATATCTTATCCTCTATTGAATAAAGTCTTGTGTATGCTAAGATTGCTAGAAGGTCATACAATGACTTCAAGGTTCCTTTAATGCTAGGTCTTGATTGTGGATAAGATTGGTGATTGATGTGATTTGCTGATGATCGCAAGGGGCCTTACATGTTTATTTAGATTCATTTCAAGCCATACTAGATGTGGGAGCTATCCTAAGGTTTTGTAATGAAGTGTTTTTTTGAGTTTTCACAAAATATGTAGAAATTCAATAGGATAGGGTTCAGGAACTCTATTCTAATCCTAAGGGTAGTGACAACAATAAATAGTATTCTAGTGGACAAATTCCTTAATTTACAAAATTCTGCTTCACCAAGTTATACTACAACTATGCGTGAATTGGTGCAATCTTCAAGGGTTATGCCAAAGATTTTCATATCACCACATACACCATCATAAAGAAAAATGTATACGAATGATAGAAGTTGAGCATATGCATGAAAGGGGTTCAGGCTAACTTTACACAATGAGTTAGAATCACTAAAATGTCAAAAGTATGAACCAAAGGAACTCATCAATACACCATCATATTCTTCATTGTAATCACTACACATTGACTATGCTAAACTCAATCTAATTGAAGAAATTTTAGGAGAACAAGCAAGCACTAAGACACATCAAGTATTCACCAAACTCCAATGAAAACTTTATTATCTCAGTAACTCATAGCAACAATCTCATAAAAATCTCCCCTTACAAATGAGAAATGAGGCCTTTATATAGGCTCTCGATTACAATAGGTGGCCCAGATGATCACAATAACCGATGGCCAAGATTGTGCCACATCAGCCCTAATTAAGGTTAGGGAAATGGAAAGGAATCTACATTAATGCCATAAGGAATCCACTACTATAGTGGGTAACAAATGCCCACTATGCATGCTTGTTTAAGGAGTGGGGTGTAATAGATGATCCCTATGCACACCCACTATGCATTTAATGCATCTATCCTTGATTTTTTCACTTGAAAGATCAAAATCGATCTAACACTGTTCCCAACTCCTCTGTACTAATGCTTGGTGCAGATTCTTGGTTGGATTCTAGAATTGCAATTGCTCTTTCTGTTTTTCCCAAGCTTTCATCCCAATCTGGTAGTAAGTCCTTAGTAGTGTGCATTGTATTTGAGAAGATGGAGAAGTTCTCAAAATCATCTCTTCCATATACATTTAGCTGAAAGAATTCCTCTAACTTGACTTTCAGATTATCAGTTTTCATTTCTTCTTCCCCCAATCTTTGTGATAACAAGGATGCAACTGCATTTGATATTCCTTACTTGATGTTATCAAAAATATTTTTCCATCTACTGGATTCCCTGGTAAAACTCTCAAACATTTCCTTAGCCATGATCACTGCACTATACCATCGAACAAAATCATAGACATCCCCCTCATTGATAACTTGACCATCAATCAATTCTTGCTTTGGGGTATCCATTAGATTTTGAATGTTGACAATCACCTCTTCTTGGTAAATATGCTCATCCACCCATGATTCCTCCATGCACTGGATCCTAGAGATTGCAGCCAATGCCCTATTGTGCACTTGCACTAATTCTTCTGCATGTTTGAAGGCTACCTCCTAAATTCTTTCAATCCAAATCTTTGCACCCTGAGCAACCTGCTTGATTCTATCAATATCACCTACCACTTCACTGGAAACACCTATTGGAGGGACAAATGATGGACCTTCCTCTCTTACTAGATAAGGCAAGTTATTGATGTACTGACATAAGGCCCAAATTTCTCTTTTCTTCTTTTTATACCCTTCTTCTACTTTTTTCAGCTTATCCTTCAAAGCCTGTGTGGAGTCATCAAATTCTTTCAATATTTGCTCTCGAGAGGCCCGACCAAGATTTACTTCTATAACATGATATTCATCTAGAGCAATCTAATTTTTTCCTTTGTCAATTGTGGGAGTCGCAATCTGCAAGATTTTGGATCCTGATTCGATCCTCTGATGAATTTAGTATATCTTTTTGCTTTCCCTTGTTCTTTTGATCGGTTTGATTGGTCAAAAATTTTTTGTAATTCAATTGCTGGATCAACCTCCCTTTGTTGACACAATTGAATTTGTTGCCTCAACCATTCTAGAATGGGTATACTTTGGTCCCTTGGAATTACCAATTGTTCTTTCCTTTGGACTGCCCAAATGTCAATCTCCTCTTCACCTCCTAGACTGTCCATTGTAACCTAAGGAACTATGGCCTCAGTACTTGGAAGATGTATTGCTACTCCTAGAGTTTCTTCCTCTAGTGGACCATCTCCATCGTTAATCATTTCTTGCTCTAAGATCGTAGCGAGACTTTCTTCTATAGCAATATCTTGATCTCTCCCTCTTTCTTGCATGGACTTTTCATAGGCATTTATACTTAGCCTATCATGATTTGGCCTATCCAAATTCTCTTCTTGCTCAAATCTCCTTATACTTGTCCCTACATCCTACCTTTCAAATGTTACTATCTCTTCGACACTTGGAGTTTGACTCAGAGAAGAGGGAGCATCTCCATGTTTCGACTTCTTATTTTGAGGTTCCTGGATGACTTCCTCAATTTTAGAATGCTTTTCTCGACGTACCTCTTTCCCTTTCTTGGTTCCTACATCTTTGGATGGAGTTCCTCTTTCCTCAATAGTCCCTTCAGATATTTGTCCTGATCTTTCATCCCTAAGTGGTCTATGGCCAAGCAACCTATATGTGAATCCATTAGCTAGTGCAACTAATTTTTCAAGCTTACACTCGATCCACCACTTTGTAAAATCTAAGACTAGTTTTGAAAGAGCTTCAAGATCTGTAATTTCTTTCTTTTTCCAATCAAATGGTGGAGCTGTCATTTTGGGATTGAATCCCTTTCATATCACATTTTGGTCCTTCTCCATTTGATCAGGAACCTTGAATATGTTGCATGTTCTAATAATGTTCAATGGTAGTCTTGAATGCAACCTTTTTCTAATCTCGTTCTCGTTTTCTGCATTTGCCCAAAAGTCTTCAAGGTGAACCTTGTGTTGGTACTTTGATCCTCCCACTGGTGAGATCTTTTTGTAAGGATCAAAATAATTACTCTTTGGATAAAGCAAAAGGCAGAAGAAGTGGAGCTCATCTGATGATTTCTCTGCAGCTTTTAGACATGGGCATACCACAATTTTCCCTTCTCCTATGAAAATTGGAAACTGCAATCCCAACTTCTTCTTCCCTTTTTGAATCTTGTCATAGGCTGTAAGTTGTCAAGTAAGCTCTAACAAGACCATCTTTTCCGTTGGATACCTGAAAAGTTTGTATGGCTCTGTGGAGAATCCTTGAACTCGGATGTATGAAAAGGTAGGAAACTAAATGAACCAGGTGCCATATTCCTCAAAAAACTTCATTGCACCCATTGACATTCTTATATGTGCCCTCTTTTGTAGTGTTCTTACTATGTGCATGGTAAATATATCATTAACCCTCATGCAATCATCTTTTGAATACAAATGCAACTATGGGTTACAATCATGGACTTTGAGGTGTTGGGTTTCGCTTCCAATCAGTCCTTTGCATTGTAGTCCTCCATGCTAGCATGTAGATGATATAGGGGCTCATGTAAAATTTTTGAGTATGCTCCAGATTCATCAACTATTCATTTAGATTATCACTTATGAGCCCAGCTTAATCTATTATGTCGCCTTCCTCCATTACCTGCTCAAAAAAATACCACATCCAAGATTCAAACCTATAAGAATAAGGCATGCCAAATATGTGACTCAATATCATGACCATGTCACTATATTCCCTCTACAAGTCAAGCCATACTATTTCCTTACCAATCTTGGAATGATGTAATCTAGTCTTTTTCAACCATCTTTTGTTGACTATTTCTTCACAGAAATTGATTCCAGACATGTAGATTCTTAGTTCTTGATCCCATGTCTTTGTGACCATCCTTGGGTGAGAAGGAATTCCAAATGCTTCAGAAATGGATGCCAAAGAAAAATCTTCTAGAACATTTCTTTCAGAATCCCTGATGGTTCTATCTCTAGGACTGTAGTGTTTGGTACAGTCCACAATCAACTCTGGATGTTGAAAAGAAGGAGGGAAACCAGCTGCATCAAAAATTCCACTTCTCACAATTCTTGTGGCTAGGTGGGTCAGGTGATAGTCATTATATCTGAGCATTCTCCGATTAAAATCTTTCAAATCAAGGCTGCCAAGACTTGAATCTTCGATTTCTGCCCACTTTGATACAATTTTGGATTCAGGATAGAATCCTCTCCTTTCATTCTTTATTAGTTGTCCTCGCGGTTCTCTTGTTCTCCTGCAAAATCGAAAATGTACACACATTAGACTATGCAAGGAAAGTATTAAAAAACAACATATACAACTTGTCCATAAGACAAAGATTTTTGATTTTTGCCAAAATTTCCATACTCCTTTCAAGATTCACTTTTGAATACTTCCACAAGAAATATGCAATTTTCACAACTCGCTGCAAAAAAGAATTCCTTTCTAATAGGATTCAAAATCCTCTATCGTGAATTCCCAGAAAACTCCTCAACAATTTCAAAAAATTTCCCAAAAATCTGCTTTCTTGAACTCCTTGAATGTCACTCCTATTCTTGACTTGCTCTTCAAATTTCTGTGTCAGCCTAAATGAATGAGAGGGTTTTTTATATAAATCATCTTTCAAAAAAGATGCCTTTAGAGCTATAGAATAAAATTAGGCAGTTGCTTTACTTAGCCATCAAGGTTTTCATCTTTTGTGCCACTTGTCGCTTTTTTGCTGTTTGATTCAAAAAGTTGCTATTTTGATGCTCTTAGCTTCAAGATGAAGCTAGGTATTTCTTATCCCATTTTGAGTTTTTATTTTTATTAATTAAATATCAATTAAAAAAGCAATATTTAATTAATTTCCATAAACTTTTTTGCATTTTTTATTTTTGGATTTATTATTCAAAAAATCAAATTAAATATTAGTAAAACTAATATTTAATTTTTTAATTTAAATCCAAAAATTTTTTTGAAAGAAAATTGTTTTATCACGTTTTCTTTGAACCAAATTTTTATTTTTTACTTCACAAGGAATTTCATTCTTTTGTCTTTGCTTCTATTAAATTGTCTAACCATATTCCTGTGATCTGCCTCATTGACTCCTCGGAAGACATGGCATTTTGTAGCTCATTTATTTTGGGAAATACAACATCCTTTGCTCTTAAATGGCCCAATTCAAGGAGCACCTCTGCAATTGTTATTTGATTGTTACTATTCTACTTCACCCAAGGTTGTTCTTCTAGAGTTTCAAACTTCGCCATCCCCACAACAAGAGAAATATCATTCCAATCACATCCCAAGAACAAAAGAATAAATATCTATGAATGCATCCCGAGCTATAGGTGGAAGATTTAGAGATGATACTTCCAAGGCGAAGCTAAAAGCTATTTCCATTAGATCCTCCTCAACTATTAATTTTGTTGCTTGCCGAAATTTTCCTGTGTCCTCTCCTTTGTGACTTTCATCGTATGTTTTAAACATCTTTCTTAGAATGGGATATTCACTGAACTTGGGGTTTAATTCCTGGGAGTTTCCTTGACTAGATTCATGGTCTTCATGTAGCTCATGTTCATCCATTTGAAATTCAGAACATTCAAATCCTTTGCATTCCAACAGCGCCTTTACATTCTTTTCCATGATTTGTGGGGTTGGGATTTTTCTAAACTGGCAAATTTTGTCCTTTTCCAACATTCCATGACTCCTTTTGACTTGCGCTTAATGCTTCATGGAAAGCAAGATTTTGGTGGAATGAAGGATTTAATCCTTTGCGCAATATTTCCTTCCCATCTTCAGATTGCACTCCACATTTTTTGGGGTCAGGCTTTTTGTGGAATGAAGGATAAAATCCTTCATCAAAACATTCCATTACTAGCCTAAATCGGTGCTCCAAAATTCTAGGGAGCAGGCTTTTTATCAAATGGAAGATTGTATCCTTTGCAAAATATTTCCTTTGCTATCTTAAAATTTTGCTTAACGCTTTTATGGAAAGTGGGATTTCTTTGGAGTGAAGGATTTTGTCTTTTTCAAAATATTCCATGACTCCCTTAAAACTATGTTTAACGCTTTGCGAGTCAGGCTTTTCCCAGAATGGAGGATTTTTATCCATTCTGACCATTCCTTGTGTCCTGTTGACTTGCGCTCCATGATTTTTGGAAATCTATGGCTGGCATATGATTTGAAAAGAAAAGGGGGTCCCAAACTTGGGCGATGGTGATTGGTGGTCACAACAGTATCCATGCTTCAACTCATAGTAGAAAAAAGTAGTATGCCTATCATGAAGGAACCTTCTCATCATGTCTCACTCCATCACCATAGTAGCCTGCACTTGCAAAAAAAAATTTAAAGTAAGTGAGTTTTCAAAAAAAATCAGTAAGATCACTTGGCTTACCTTAATACCTTTCCTCATTCCTGCACTTCTAGATTTACCAAAGAATGTTAGATGAAAAAATATTCCAAAATAAATTAGTATCTTTAGGAAGACCATTAATATGACCATAATAATATCAAGAACATTAACATCAATAGGATAAAAAATGCCAAACATTCTCCATATTACTTTACCAAAAATACAATCTAAAACAATATGTCTACCAGTTTCAGGAACTTTGCATAAATTACAAATATCAAAATTAGATAAATCTCTCTAAATAGGCAGCTTGTCCAACATGACTAACCATCTGAAGCATCTAATTTTAGGCTCAACAAAATTCTTCCATAAGATATCAAAGTATTTTTTCCAAACATTAGCATCATAAGAGGAGTACCAAACAACATTGACATGATCAATAATATCAGTATTACAATCAAAGATTTTGTATATATTATTGGCCTTAAGTAGATTCGTGACAACTCCACCAGGCTAGTTACATTTAAGGTGCCTTTGAGAATCAACATGGCATATAGTGGGTAGACCATTAATAGCTTGCACAATCAGGCTATAAGTTCTTTTATGAGAATTAGGGATATCATATTTTTTTTAGCACATCCCAAGGAGATATATGATCCTGCTCAAAGAGATCTATGAATTGTTTAATACCTTTCTTAGCCCACAATCTGGTAGGACACCCTTGGGTAAGAGCCAAAGGTTTACCATTTAGGTGAAGATTCCACCAAATGGATCTTTCACCATGGAGTTGATTATTACAATGAAAATCCTTGTTAATAATGAATTTCCTAACATGGTCCTAGGCTTTCCAAATAGATCTGAAGACTGCAGAACCTTGGACCATGACAAGAAATATAATCCAAAATAACCTAGCTTGTAAAATATTAAATTTAAATATTTGAGTATTAATAATTATTTTAGATTTGAATATTTGAATATTAGTTATTGATTTGAAATAATATAAATCTATAAGATATTAAATTTAAATATTAGATAATTATTTTGAACTGGAACAATTTAATATTATTTATTATTTTGAAATAAAATAAATCTAATAAGAAAATAATTAAAGACTAAGAGTCATTAGATATAACAAATCTAAAATTCTGTAGACCAAATCTGCAAAAATATTACTCAAGATGATCCACCACTCTCGGTTGACACTGCTTTGGCCGCTTGGGTGATCCTGGCCCCTTTTTATCCAAGTATATTTTATTAATAGAAAAGGACACTATTCATCAAAAAATCTGCAAACATATTTTGAAACATGGTGCACAGCCTCACTCCCATTTCTTTTTTATCGTAGTGTGTTTAGTTGTCGGAATAGGAATAGGAAATTTCGAATATGTTTTCTATTCTTCTTTTGGTTCACCAATTAAAATAGGGAATAGGGATACATATTCCCATTTTCTACCCATTTCAAAAAAATAATTGCTATTAAAATAGATCATTCCAATGCTTAAAATACATTTCTATTCTCAATTAATATGCTACAACAAAACAGACTTATTATTTCCTTTCTTACTGTTTCATCTTAACACCTCTGACTACTACCTTTTAACTATATCATCTGCCACAAGGTTAACACTGTCTTAAACAAAATATCTTACCACCTCTGACTACTACCTTTTAAGTATATCATCTGCCACATTGTTAACATTGTCTTAAACAAATTGAATGAGCTAAAAAGAAATTTATTTAGAACATTGTCATTTTGACTTACAGCCAAAACATTTTATGCACAGCATTTTGTGTGGATTGGAATGCCAACAAGAGAATCTCAGTGACGGGTGGACAATAACTTCAGCGAGGGGTGGACAATAAGTTCAGTGTTGCAATGTTGAGTTCAATTCATTTTCTCATTCTTAATTATTTTTTAAAAAATTATTAAATTGTATTTTTCTTATATTTGTTTGTATTGTTCTTTCTTTATGAACCCTAGTAACTTAAATAAGACCAATTTTAATAATAGGTGGCCTGTTCTTTTGCTCATACATAGTATGTTCATTATGAAATTTTTAGAAATTTACAATTTATTTTCTCTTAAATCTCATTTATAAGAAGGGTCTCATAAAGTACAACTTTAAGTTAAACCAAACATACATATAAAGACAATAAACAAAGATATATGTTTTTTAATAACTTTTACAGCAATGAAACAAGTTATGAGAATTACAGAATCTATTAGCTACCAATTTAGAAATAGACCCTTCAACATACAATTCCATTCACTTTGTCCATCCTACTATTGTAATTTAAAAGGTATAGAGGAATTACATCTCACATGATAAATGATCTAATTAAATTTTTTAAGCTTAATGTATCTCTTTCTTATCTCCACTCTACAACCCAATCCTAAAGGCATTTATTTATTAAAACCAATTTAGAACTTATAAGAAAAAATCTATTCTCTACTAACCCTCACTATCTAAACTAATTTTTCTTTATAACTATCACCTCTTGCTCATGGCATTTCTCCTCCTATTTACCATGATTCTCCAAAGACTCCTATGCAGTCCTTTGAAATGTCCTAAAGTAAACACAAAAATTACTCTCAATAGAAAATCTCGTTTTGGTATTATCTTCTCACCAATAGTTGGTATAGTAATAAGGAAACAAGGACATGAAAAAAATGTTAAAATTTTGATCTATTTTGATGGGATCTATTTTGATGGTTAAAATTTAGAGTCATGGAAAATTTGAGAGCGCAACAATTTTGTTGATTCAATCTATGGAAAGTTCACATGAGTTTGTTGCTAGTTAAGCAAGACCTCTCATTTGCAATTGGGGGAAAACCAAGAAGCTAGTTGCAATGTCAAATGAAGATTGAGAAACTCTTTATGAAAAGGAAATGGTGGCAATCTTTCTTTTATTATCTCAAAATATTGTATTCAATGTATCAAATGAAGCAACAAAAAATGTATCAAATGAAACAACAACAAAGTAATTTTTTTTATGATGAAGAAGCTCTACGTGCTTAAAATGAAGGAAGCTACTATGATGTCAAATTATATAAATGAGTTAAACACCTTATTGTGTTACGAAACCTCGGTAGTATGACTAAAGATGACAAAACTAAAGCTATCATCTTGTTATGCTCTTTACTTGATAATTGGGATAGCATAGTTACAACAGTTGGCACTTCAAATTTTGTTAAAGAAAGTTAGTCTATGATGAAGTAGTGGTCACTCTACTTAATGAGGATTTGAGAAAAAACAACAAAGGATCTTTGTATGCTAAAGCTTTGACGATAGTCAACACCGAAAGTAGAGTAAGAAGCTACCATAAAATAAGAAACAACCATCATAGAAGATCAAAATCAGCTAGGCTATTGAAGTCAAAGGAAAGGAAAGGAGGAAATTAATGGTCTTGTGGGAAAAAAATGGCCACATGAAAAAAGATTGTAGAGGTTACAAAAGACCACAAGAATGAGTGAGAAAAAGTGAAGCCAACATCACTTATGAGAAAGATGATGGCGTCTTGATAATATCTACAACTAAAACAACTTTAGCCCCTTAGGTTTTGGATTCTGGTGCATCCTTTCATGGCTTTTCATGTAGGATAGTTCACAAATTATCAAAAAGGTAAGTTTGGTGAAGTATATGTAAGTAATAATAAAGCATGTGAAATAGTTGGCAAAGGAGATATTATGTTGTCTTTGAAAGGAGGTATTAAATGGTTATTAAAACATGTGTGTCATCCAAAATATAAAAGAAATCTGATTTCTATAAGTCATCTATATACACAAGGTTTCCTCACTTCTCTATCCGACTCATAGAAAGTCACAAAAGCATCCATGAAGACAAGATTGAGAGTTTATATATTGAAGAAAATATTGGGGGCATCCGTGACAGTTATAGATAATAGTTCAGAATTATGGCATCAAAGACTTGGTCATATGAGAGAATAGGGCCTTGGTTTCATGCATAAGAGAGAGAAATTACTAGCATTGAAATTAATTGATTTATAATTTTGTTAACATTGCCTTTATGGGAAACAAAAGTGGTTCAGCTCCTTGAGGACTGAGCATGAAAACAAGGGAACTACCTTAGCATTGATCTACTCTAATGTATTCAGACCTGCCAAGGTAACCTCCATTGGAGGAGAAAATTGTTTTCTTACTTTCCTTGATGATTGCGCTAGGCAGGTGTGGATTTATATGTTGCACAAAAAGTTTGATGTATTTAGCAAGTTTAAGATTTTCAAAGCATTCATTTAAAATCAGATTGGTCATGATAAATAGTGTTTGCAAATGAATAATGGTGGAGAGTTTTGTTCATTAGAGTTTGATTCATTTTGTATAGATAATGGCATCTATAGAATCAAGATTATTTTATTCACTCCTCAAGGAAATAGAGCAGTAGAGAGGATGAATAGAACAATCCTTAAGAAAGCTCGTTGTATGCTCTCTAATATTGGTTTGGGCAACGATTATTGTGTGGAGGCATGTAATACAACATTTTACTTGATCAACCAAAGTCCCTAATCTCGATTAGATTTTGGCATACCTAAGGAAGAGTAGTTGGGCAAGAGAATTTCATATTCTCACATCTGGGTTTTTAGATGTGAATCATATGTCCATGTTCCTAAGGAAAAGAGAACAAAGCTTGATCCAAAGTCACAAAGAGACATATTCGTGGTTTATGGAGAAGACCAATTCGGTTTTCGAATTTGGGATCTAGTTGATAAGAAGATAATAAGGATCAAAGATGTAGTCTTTAATGAAAAGTTGTTTCCAAGCATTCCATCACGAAGAAAAATTGGTATGTGAATATGCTCCATTCTCATTTTTTACTACAATATTAATATCGGTAGAAATTTGAATACGACTTCTGCAAATGGTCTTGCACCTACTTCAGTTCTAGAGTTCCAGTCCCTGTGTCTTCTTTGGTAAATGAAAGTATGTGGAGTTATTTATTTAATAATGGTGCAGATGGCTTAAACATCACAAGCTAAGCTTCATTCAAACACTAAAAATGTTAGATAGTAAAAATTAACTTCTTTTTTACAAACTTAATTTTCTTTTAGTATGTGATGTCTAAGGATAGTCATAATTATGTGTTGGAACCTAAAGATGCTTTTAAAATAGAGCAATCAAATACTGTTCGCAATGTCAATATAGAAATTGACAGTCCAGTTTACTCAAAAAGCGAGTTTATTACCACCAATACTCTGAATATTGGTAAAGTATGCGAGCATACTTTAGACTCACGGCGGCATAGTCTATATTCCCCTGTTCAAAGAGACTAACTGCCTTGTTACTGTGATACAGGACATTCAATCGCAGGTCATGAATCACTTTCAGGCCTGCATTCAAGATTTTGGTGATCAAGAATCTTTTCAGACATCTCCTATCTTGGAAAACTCTAAAAGCAATCTTCCTTCACATACAAGACCCTTCACTAAAAAACTCGCACATGATTCTAAAGTGCAAATAGAAGAACATGCCAATGCTAGACAGCGTGCTTCCCTCCAGCTTATTCCTGCACAAAATGATTGTTTGGAACCAATTAATAATTATGGCCATAATACCCAACTGCATTGCTCTTTTAGTCTTGGCACGTCAGGTCTTGACTGGCACACATCAGAGCATGGAAAAATGAAAGATGTCGAGCATGAGATGTGAGGTGGGCTTGAAATGGGAGCCTCACCCGCAGGTGCGTAACTTCTCTCAAGCCTGCATTCGAGACTCCAGCTCTCATGGTAGGCTGAGTCCAAACAACCAAGTCAATATAGGGTTCTCTCATTCGAAAATTGCTTCTCTTCCACATGTGCAAAATGATATGCAAGTTCCATTTGCACCTAATCAGTCATATCAGTGCTAGAATGCAGTAAACTGTGGTAAGTCTGCAGTGCATGGTTTTCAAATTCGCACAGGGGTTGGTTATGAAGACAAAATTCTTTGTCACACTCATGACGAGACCCATAATATTTCTCAAATTCAAAATTTACAGAACATTCGTATGGACACCAGCAATAGGAATGTCGGTAACATTCATTCAATTCCCAATTTGGAGACTGTTCACAGCATCAACATCAATCAAACTAAAATACAAAAGAGTAATCCCACTTTGTCAAGGGCCAATGACTATGAATTACAAAAACAAAATTCTCAGAAAATGGAGTTCCAAATAGTGGAAATGTGGATGTACAAAAAGGAAAAAATGCTCATGGATAGAGGAAATCCACCAAACAGAGAAGTCTTCTTGGAAGATCTGATTATGAACTTTTCTATTCTGAAGAAGCAGAGCCGGAATTATTATCAAACTAAGTTCAATCAGCGAGCTCTAAAGAAGCTTGCAGAGCATTAAAGGAGGCAACAATGCAAGAAGAGATGGATAAGACTTGGAATTTGGTTCCATAACCACTCAATTGGAAAATACTCAAATATTGATGGATTTTTTGGTTGAAAGATAAAGGCCAAGGTTAGAAGCAAAAAAAAGTCAGGCATGTTGTTAAAGACTTTGATCAACAAAAGGGAATAGATTTCAATGAAATTTTCTCACTCATAGTCAAGATGACTAAAATCCAGGCTATACTTGGTTTAGTTTTGTTTCATAATCTGGAACTTGAACAATTGGATGTCAAAATGAAATTCCTTCATGGTGAATTGAATGAAGAAATCTGCATTATGCAACCCAAGAGATTTGTCAAACATGGAAAAGAAAACGTATTTTGCAAATTGAGGAAGAGCTTGTATGGTCTCAAGCAAGCAACAAGGTAGTGGTATCTCAAGTTTGATGGATTTATGATTGAAAATAACTTGATTCAGTGTGAATCTAATTCATATATCTGCTGATGTGTGTTTTATGACTCACCAAACAGTAGAACAAAATACCGAAATATCTTATCCTTTCTTGAATAAAGTCTTGTGTATGCTAAGATTGCTAGAAGATTATACAATGACTTCAAGGTTCCTCTAATGCCAAGTCTTGACTGTGGATAAGATTGGTGGTTGATGTGATTTGCTGATGATCACAAGGGGCCTTACATGTTTATTTAGATTCATTTCAAGCCATACTGGATGTGGGAGCTATCTTAAGGTTTTGCAATGAAGTACTTTTTAGAATTTTCACAAAATATGCAGAAATTGAATAAGATGGGGTTCAAGAATTCTATTCTAATCCTAAGGGTAGTGATAACAATGAATAGTACTCTAGTGGACAAATTTCTCAATTTACCAAATTTTGCTTCGCCAAGTTATACTACAGCTACGCATGGTCTGGTGCAATTTTCAAGGGTTATGCTCAAGATTTTCATATCACCGCATACACCATCATAAAGAACAATGTATAAGAATGATAGAAGTTAAGCATATGCCTGAAAGGGGTTTAGGCTAACTTTGCATGACGAGTTAGAATCACTAAAATGTCAAAAGTATGAAACAAAAGAATTCATCAATACACCATCATATTCTTCATTGTAATCACCACACATTAACTAGGCTAAACTTAATCTAATTGAAAAAATTTAGGAGAACAAGCAAGCACTAAGACACATCAAGTATTCACCAAGCTCCAGTGAAAACTTTATTATCTCAGTAGCTCATAGCAACAATCTCATAAAAGTCCTCTTTACAAATGAGAAATGAGGCCTTTATATAGGTCCTAAATTACAATAGGTGGCCTAGATGATCACAATAACTGATGGCCAAGATTGTGCCACATCAGTTCTAATTAGCGTTAGGGCAAAGGAAAGGAACCTACATTAATGCAACAAGGAATCCATTACTGTGGTGGGTGATAAATGCCCATTACGCATGCTCATTTAGGAAGGAGTGGGTTGCAATAAATATCCACCATGCATGTCCATTACTCAACAAATGCTCAGTCTTCCTTGAATAAATTATTCTTAATTCCATTCTCTGAATGCATAGAAGTTTAACTTGGAGACCTCAGTTCTTCATCAAAGATAATTGGATACCATGAAATGATGATGGAGGCCATATAAGCTCGAGTCTTTTCCAACTACATCATTTTAACTAAGATCCAACTTCGACTGACTTTTCTGAAAATCTCTCTTCAAACATTCTCGTCTTCCATGTACTTGCTTGGAAATTTATCTCCCTAAAATGGATTGGAATCCCTTGCTGATGATTATGTTACTCTAGAATTTCTTCATATTGAACTTCCTTCTCCATGTTCTTGGATTTTTGGATTTGAACTTTGATCTTTGAACCTTGAATGTCTAGGACCGGATCACTTAGTACTTTGATCTTGGTACTAGAATTTTGGATTTGAGTGTCTTTCTTGAATTTTTAGAACTAGAGCTTTCTCCTCCTTTTTCTTCAAATGCCTTCAATTCAGTGTTATACCTTTTCTTACATTTTGAAGAATTCCTCATTTTTTTATCATCATCAATCATTTTTCCAATCTTGGGTACACACTTGAAGAGGGTGAAATTCAAGATCTAGAGGAGAAATTTCTAGCACTTAATCCTTTTTCATTTTTCCATGAAGGAGAAAGTTTCCAACACTTAGCCATTTATTCTTCCATGAAGGAGGAATTGCCAACACTTAGCCAGTTTTTCTTCCAACAAGGAGAAACTTCCAACACTAGCATTTTTCCTTCCATGAAGGAGGAATTTCTAACACTTCACCATTTTTGCTTCTATGAAGGAAAAATCTCCAACACTTAGCCATTTTTGCTTCCATGAAGGAGAAATTTCCAACACTTAACTATTTTTGCTTCTGTGATTTCTAATTCTCTTGCTCGTGGAAATTTTGAGTGGTCATGGATTTTGTCCATGATGGAAGAATTCCACAACAACCATTTTTCTCCAAGGCGAGATTTTTTGAGTGATCATGGATTTTGTCCATGATAGAAGAATTTTGCAACAACCATTTTTCTCCAAGGCAGAATTTTTTGAGAGATCATGGATTTTCTCCATGATGGAAGAATTCCACAACAACCATTTTTCTTTGAGGCTAGATTTTTTGAGTGATCATGGATTTTGTCCATGATGGAAGAATTTCGCAACAACCATTTTTCTCCAAGGCTGGATTTTTTGAGTGATCGTGGATTTTGTCCATGATGGAAGAATTCAGCAACAACCATTTTTCTCCAAGATATGATTTTTAAGTGATCTTGGATTTTTTCCATGATGGAAGAATTCTGCAACAACCATTTTTCTCCAATGTAGGATTTTGAGTGATCTTGGATTTTGTCCATGAGGGAAGAATTCTGCGACAACCATTTTTTCTATTATTTTCATGCCTTTCTACTTTTGGATATTTCATAGGTGATTCTAGACTTAACCATTTTTTTCTTGATTGACTGTCGTGCTTGCTCATTCTTTTGGATATAGACACATGTACCATTTTTGCTCTTTATCAACCATAGCTCACTTGTTGCAGAAATAGACCTACCAAAAATAGACATTCTAAAAATAGTAAGTTGTCCCAATGTCAAAATAAGGCCAATCTAAGAGGCAGTGAAATTTACTAAAAATAGACTTACTAAAAATAAACTTTCTAAAAATAGTAAGTTTCTCCAAAGGAAAAATAAGGTTAATCCGAGAGGCAGTGACATTTACTAAAAATAGACTTACTAAAAATAGACTTTCTAAAAATAGTAAGTCAAGACAATCAATTCTCAAACAAGAAAAAAATTTCCATTCTCAGAGCCATATGCACAACACTTTCCAGATCTGGCCAATTTTACCAATTCTCATTTGAAAGAGGGAATTTCAGAAGATTGAGCCCAATACTACCAAGAACTAAAGCCAAAAGGACAAGACCAAGAGACAAAAGGGGCCCCCCCATTTGCAATGGGGCGATGGTGTGAAAAGCCCACAACAATATCTACTATAAGAAGTTACTTGATGGATCCTTTGTTCTTTTATTGCTTTATGTTGATGACATGTTTGTAATTGGTTCCTCTATGAAGCTAAATTTAGAATTGAATGAAAAGTTGTCACAAAGGTTTTCTATGAAGGACTTAGGGGCAATGAGATGGATGCTTAGCATTAACATTACTCATGATAGACACAAAAGGGAAATCAAACTTTCTCAAGAACACTATGTTGACAAGGTGCTAGAAAGATTTGGTATGGTTGGTACCAAACTGGTCAAAACTCTTCTTGTAGATCACTTTTGTATATCTTCAACCATTTCTTCCAAGACACAAGAAGAGAAAAGCTACATCAAGAACATTCCATATTCTTCAGTAGTGGACAGCCTTATGTATGTGATGGTATGCACTTGTCCTGATATTGCCCATCCAGTGGAGATTGTGATCAAATTTATGAGTAATTTTCGTAAACAACATTGGGATGAAGTCAAATTGATCTTGAGGTTCTCAACGGTAGTTCTAGTTTTGTTTTGTGCTTTGGCAGAAAAGATTCTTCATTGAAAGGATATACTGATTTTGACATGGCTGGAAATTTAAATAATAGAAGATTCACTAGTGGTTATGTATTTATATTTGCTAGAGAAATGACTAGTTGGGCATCAAAGTTGAAACAAGTGGTCTCATTTTCTTCTACCAAAGATGAATATATTGCTCTTGTTGAAAGGAAAAAAGAGTTGATTTGATTGTAGCATTTTTTTATTGATTTTGATCATCCTCAACAAAGATCAATTTTTTTTTTATGATAGTAGAATTTTTATTTATTTAGCAAATAATGCAACATTTCATAGCAGAACCAAGCATCTTTAAGTTATTTAAAACACAATTATGAATGCAAGACACAATCATTCTATCAATCTTTCCAATGCTCCAACAATGCAAGTATACTCTCCTATAGGAATATCATCAACATTCGTGCTAACAACCAGTCATCACCACACCCTACTACCATCCTAAAAGGTTTAAGGATGAGATACAAAAGACAATCTAGGAACTCCTAGAGTAAAGATGGACTAGGCTTAGTTTGAGCCCCTTTGCATCATCAATAATGTTGATTAAAAATATTGATGGAACTCTCTAAATGTGTGTGGAGTATTGTGCATTGAACAAGAAAAATAGAAATTCATGACTAAGATGTGTACTAATGAAAGGTAATTCTTCTCCCATATAGAAATAGAGAATAGAGTAAGTTTGGATCTCTATCAATAAGGAAGAGTCATGCTATTCTAGACTCACATTTCTTTTGATTAAATGTGATTAGGATAGGACATGATTAAGTACAATGAAATAGGTTAAAGAATGCTAAATTAAATAGATTTGGTAGAATATAAAAAATTACAACACAAAACGGTGGAAGAGAGTTGAAAATTAATCAATGAGCTACAAATAAAATCCTACTGCTAAAAAATGGTGATGATTTATGTTTAACAATAGAGTGAGGAGATAAAATTCTCAACATTTCTTTATCACAATGTAACTCTCCTCAAAATTGAAGGAAAATGTGTCTAAAAACTAGTTCATGTCTCTATTGTCTAAGGGTTTTCAATTATTCAAAGTCTAAGACTATTCATTACTAACTACTCTAGCTACCTATATCAAATCTTTAGTGTTTCACAATGTTAAGAATAGATTGAAGAAGATTGTTAAAGAAGGAGATTGTTGAGAATCTTTCAATTATTGTTTTGTCACTGATGTCAAACTTACTATCTACTAGTAAGATAACTTCTTATATTATTTAACTACTATCATTTATTTTATTGATGAATAGGAATTGATCAAAAGATGTAACAATAACACCTAGAGGAAAGGTTGAGTTATGATTATGAAAAGGAGTACAAGAATCCATTAAGACAGTGATAACATGATGTATTGATAATCTACTTAAGATTACAAAAGGCTAGTTACACTAAGAAAGTTTAGAAGAATAGGTTAAACAAAGTTTATCTTTCAAGCTTGACCAAGTGGATAGTAGATGTTGATAAAAGTTAGTGCAAGTCGAGCAAAAAATCAGTTGGAACCAAGTAAAATTTTATTTTAGTGTATGGTAAGAAAAATAGTGGATGCCAAGTAAAGTTTAGTTGATGCTAAGCACCAATAAACTTTAGTTTGTGTCAAGTAATTTCATAGAGGATGTCGAAAAATGCAGTATGTGTTGAGCATCAAAAGCATGATCATGCCAAGTTGTTGCATTATTTTAAAGATCATGAATTTGATGAATCTAAGCTAACAAGTTTATTTTCTTGAATTGTGTGAACTAGGTGGAAGATAAAATTGATGAGTTGGAGGCATAGAATTCAAGGTAAATTTTTTTGAGGCAAATTCAAAGAGAAATGAAGGAGAAGTTTCTATAAGTGATATGAAATATGGGGTAGATTCATTATCCTACCTAAGCTTTCCTAACCCTCAATTAGATGATCAAGAATGAGCGACAAAAGATCTTAATTTCCTATTTATAGGAATGGCTAGTCATGAAGCAAGGTTGTTATGAGTGAAAACCTAAGGAAGAGAAGGATTCAAGGGTTTTTCTTCATCAAGTGACCTAAGAGAAGAGTTTGCATTGGCATGTTAAGCAAGAAGGCTTAAGGATATGAATGCTTGAATGATGAACAAGCTATCAGAGCTGAAATGTGTGAAGGCCAAGTAGAATGGAGGACTAAAACAAATATCTATAATCTACAAGTAGAGTTGTAAGTTGTTATCAGATCAAGCCTTACTGTTACTCTCTAACAATTGTATTAGTCTAGGGTAAATCCTTTGGATTGAGGTTGACGTAACAGTCATTTCTAAATTCTTTAATAGGATGAAATTTGAAATGAATGGTCTAAACTCCTCTAACAAGGCTCACTCCTAATAGGGTGATTAAAATCCTTTAATAGGGTCACATTTAACAATGTGTATTGTAACCTTTAACAAGGTTGACCTTTCATAGGGAATCACTTCAGAAGAGTGAAAAAGGGTAGCATGTTACCGGTGGTTTTTCCCAAATTGGGTTTTGATGTAAATCATTGTGTCAAGTATGTTGATGAATTTGTTATATTTCATGTTTACATTTCTGCAAGTTGATTTAATAGAAACCTACAACGTTTTAAGTGATTGCATAATCTTATGAATGCGTACATGAAAATAAATGTTCTATGGGTTCACCAAGTTGTGAAAGATTTTATTTATACATCTAAACCTTGGGTAACTCCCCCACTGTCAGTTATTCTAAAGTATTCCAATAATTGGCATCAGATTCATCTACTTAAGAGGACTAGTTTGAAGGTACTAGAAGCACAAAGATCAAAATATCAAAAAGAGAAGTACCCAAGCTTAATGGAGATAATCTTTTTCCATGACAAAGTTTGATGAAGCTACACCTTGGAGGACTTGGAGATCATGCATAATCTACCATTACTACTAAGCATGTTAATCCTATTGGAGCCCCTATTAATAAGGATATGAAAAAGAAGAAGGAACTCAATTAGGCAATGTTGGAGATTGCCTCTGCCTTAAGCTATGTTGAATTTGATGATATCAAGGGTCTTGATGTCTAGTGCAAAAAAAATGCGGGATGCCTTCACCACCATCTATGGAGGAGATGCAAATGTTCTAAGAGCCAGAACTAAAAGTCTCAAAGGTTAAGTTTGATGATATGAGAATGGAGGAAGGTGAAAATATTGCTCAATTTTTTGCAAAGATTAAAAAAATTGTTAATGCAATAAGAGGAGCTATTGGTAATATAGATGATGAGACTGCACCAAGAAAAGTTTTAATCACACTATTTCATGTATATTTCATTAAAGTTTCTACAATTCAAGAACTGAGATTTATACTAGGGAATAGTCTACCACTTGAAGGTTTGGTAGGTAGGCTCACTACTTTTGAACTATTTAACTTTGATAATTACAAACCTGAGAACATTGAATTTTCTTTCAAAGCTAAGGTGTCATTAAAGGAACCTAATGGAAAGAAGAAGAATAAAATGATAAAGTACATGTCTATTAATAGTGATATAGATGAGGAGGATGTAGAACAACTTGAAGCATTGCTGGCAAGAAGATTCCATAGAGGTAAAGGCAAGTTCAAAGGTAAATTACCTATCATTTATTTCAATTGCAATGAGGTTGGTCATATTACTGTTAGATGTTTAGAGAAGAAGAACTACAGAGGTGGTGACAAGTACAAATGTAGAAGAGATGAAGACAACAATGACTACAAAGTCAAAGGAAAGAAGTCTTTCTATATTACTGAAGAGGAAAAAAAAGATGATTCTAATGAACATGATGATGAAGTGGTGTGTGTTGCAATGAAAGATGAATCTAATAAAGATAAGGCAACTGCACTTGTGACTTTTGTGAATAAGAATGATAGATAGATCATTAAGAGTGGGTGTTCACATCACATGACTAGAGACAAAAGTAAGTTTTATTACCCTAAATTTTTATGATGGAAATAGTGTCAGATTTGGCAATGATACACCATGTTTGATAAAAGAAAAAGGTTCTATCAAGCACATAGATAAGATTTTATGTGACAATGTTTGCTATATTGAAGGTCTTAACTATAATATCTTGAGTGTATCACAATTGAATAATTTAGGATGTAAGGTTGAGTTTGAAAACAAGATTGCTAATATATATGATACTAATGAGAAACTAATTTGAAAGGGTGATCAAAATAGGAGTAATCTATTCTATCTTGATATTGGTGGTGTTGCTTGTGTAGTTGTAAAGTTTTATGATGTATGGCTATGGCACAAAAAGTTATGTCATGTCAATTTTGATACCCTGGTTAGTATCAATCACATGAAAAAAGTTAGAGGTTTTCCTAAGTTGAAGAAGCCTAATTATATAATGTGTAAAT
Source organism: Cupressus sempervirens (assembly GCA_028749045.1). NCBI lineage: Eukaryota > Viridiplantae > Streptophyta > Pinopsida > Cupressales > Cupressaceae > Cupressus > Cupressus sempervirens. The sequence continues at coordinate 828,306,220 of CM053790.1, read as the reverse complement.
AATGTTAGTTAGGAAAAATGACCAAGTCAAGTTTTAAAAGTAAAGCTCATACCTTTAAAGAAATACTAGAGATTGTTTATACAGACTTCCATGGTCCAATTGATGTGCAAAGCTACAAAGGAGATAAGTACATTATGCTTCTTGTTGATGACTATTCTAGAATGATGAAAGTTATGTTTCTGAAATAGAAATATGATGCTTTTCAAATGTTTAAGTGGTACTTAGCAAGAGTTGAGAAGGAAACATGAAAAAGTCTGAAGTGTTTGATATCTGATAGAGGAGGAGAATTCACATCAAATGAGTTTGAGATGTTCTGTAATGATAGAGGAATCAAAAGACATACATCTTCCCCTAGAACCCTTCCACAAAAAGGAATAGTTGAAAGCAGGAAAAGATCTATAATGCATTGTGCTAGGATACATGATGGAGAAAATATTACTTTCAAATATTGGAGAGAAGTTGCATGTACAACTATCTATACCTTGAACCATGTACAAGTCAAGAATGGTACCCATTCAACACATTTTGAACTATGGTATGGATATTCACCCAATGTAAAATATTTTAAGTTATTTGGAAGTAAATGTTACATTCTTAAACACTTCAGGAATGAAAAACTAGATGAAAAAAGTGAAGAATGTATATTCCTAAGATATTCCACAAGAAGTAAATCTTATAAGTGTTTAAATACTAACACTGACAAAGTTGTGGAGAATGTAAATGTGAATTTTGATGAATATACAGAAGTATATGTGACTAAACCTATGAAAGAACCAAAATAATACAAATCATTTGTATACTTTTATGAAGATGTTACAAATCTAGCTACAAACCAACAAAGTTTCAATGACTACTGAGTCACATACTATGAATGTCAAGTTGCATTCAGTAATGGAGCTACAAAATGAAGTTGAAGCATATTGTGATTCTATGATTAGTGTACATGAAAGAGATGTTGAGCTACCTAACAGAGTTGTACAGAGTGACTCTGAAGTTGAAAGGAAAATTGAAGAAACCAGAGCTGAACCAAGATTGTCCAAATATGTCTAGAGACATCATCTTGCTACAAAAATTATTGGAGATAAATATGCTAGACCAATGAAAAAAAATATATTGAGAAATGATACATAGTTACTAAGCATGAAGAAACCTAAATGAATGAGAGATACATTAGAATATATGGACTAAAGTAAAGCCATGGAAGAAGAGTTTGAAAAAATTAAGAAAAACAAAACATGAACTCTAGTTCCTAGACCAGAAGATAAAAATGTGATTGGCATCAAATGAGCATTTAGAAACAAGCTAGATGAAAATGGTGAAGTCACAAGGAACAAGGCAAGATTAGTCTACAAAGGATATGAACAAGAATAAGGAATTGAATATGGAGAGACATTTGCTCCTGTTACAAAGTTGGAATGAATAAGAGCTTTACTTGCTTATTCTACATACAAAGGTTTCAAAGTTTATCAAATGGATGTTAAATCTACATTTCTGAATGGCATATTAGAGGAAAAATTTTACATAGAACAATTAGAATTTTTTGTTGATATTAACAATAAGAACATGGTATGTAGATTACATAAAGCTTTATATGGTTTCAAACAAGAACCAAGAGCATGGTATGAGAGACTTCATAATTATCTTGTGAAGATTGGATTTGAAAGGGCTGATGATAACAACAATCTGTATATGAAGACAAAGAAAAGAAAATGTATTTTGTTATTTAAAATTTTTATTGATGGTATCATATTTGGAGGTCAAGATGCTTTATGTAAGACTTTTTCAAATGAAATGAAGCAAGAATTTGAAATGTTTATGTTTGGAGAGATCAAATTCTTTTGTGAGTTTGCAAATATATCAAATGAAATATGGTATATACATCACTCAATCAAAGTATGTCAAGTAAATATTGAAATTTTTTGGATTGGAAGATTCCAAACTAGTAAGAATGCCTATGGTGACAAGACACAAGTTGTCAAAAAATAATGATTCAACTAAGGTGAATCAAACATTATATAGGTCTATGATTAACAATTACAATATGTAATACATAGCAGACCTAACATTGCATTATCTATAGGGATAGTTGCAAGATTCTTAGCTAATCCTAGGGAGAATAACTTGATGGCTATAAAGAAAATAATGAGATATCTTAAAGGAACAAAGGAGTTTGGTCTATACTATAAAAAAATGAGAAATTTGAATTAAGAGCTTATACTGATGTTGATTAGGCTAGAAACACTGATAATAGAAAGAGCACTAGTGGAGAAGCATTTTTTTTAGGCAAGAGACTAGTTACATGGACAAACAAGAAACAAAATTGCACCACACAATCTATTGTTGAAGACGAATATTTTGTTGCTACTGTAAATTGTACAAACATTCTATGGATCAAATAGTTACTCAAAGGTATGAAGGAAGAGATCACAGAACCTGTAACACTTTATTGCGATAATACAAGTGCTATCAATATATCAAAGAATCATGTGATGCGCACAAAGATTAAGTACATTACAATCAAGTATCATTACTTCAGAGAATTAGTTCAAGATAAAGAGGTGAAGATGGAATATGTTAACACAAAAGAGCAAATTGCTGATATATTCACAAAAGAATTACCTAAAGATGCTCATGAGTGTCTAAGAGGTAAAGCAGGAGTGATACCCCTATCAAAGGCTATCTAAGTAACAAAAGGAGTGTCCTACATCAAACAAGTTGATTTTCATATTTTACAAATTGATGCAAAGGATTTTACTTTAGGATCTACCTAAAGTAATGAAACAACTAAAATCGCAAACCAGTTATAAGCAAGGTGAGAGAGGGAGAAACTAAAGAAGCTTATATCTGCATGTTAGCATGACAAGTATTTGGCATTGTTGTCAAAGAGGAAGATAATTGGTGAGAAAAAAAGTTGTTGGTCAAGTTGAAGTACAAGAAATAGGGAGATAGTTATTGATCAAAAGAACAAAAACATAGAAGGCCTAACATCTACCTAGTAAGAGGGAGATATAACCTAGTAAGAGTAACCTATTCAGGAGATGGAAGTTGCTGACAGCGGGAGAGACTTCAATACAAACAATGACTTTTTTTTTGGTATTTTGTTGATCTTACTATTTTAACCTAGTTAGTTTGGTTGATCAGTTTGGTTTTCCATCAATGCCAAAGAGGGATATTGTTGAGAAAAGATTAAAGAAGACTATTGTAGAAGGAGATTATTGAGAATAGATTGAAGAAGATTGTAAAAGAAGGAAATTGTTGAGAATATTTCAATCATTGTTTTGTCACTGATGTCAAACTTGCTATCTATTGGTAAGACAACTGCTTATATGATTTAAGTACTATCACTTATTTGATTGATGAAGAGAATTTGATCAAAAGATGTAACAATAACACCTGGAGGAAAGGTTGAGTTATGATTATCAAAAGGAGTACAAGAATCCATTAAGACAATGATAATATGATGTATTGATAATCTACTTAAGATTACAAAAGGCTAGTTATACTAAGAAAGTTTAGAAGAACAGGTTGAACAAAGTTTGTCTTCCAAGCTTGGCTGAGTGGATAGTAGGTGCCAAGAAAAGTTAGTGCAAGCCAAGCAAGAAATCAATTGGAGCTGAGTAAAAGTTTATTCTAGTATATGGCGAGTAAAACAATGAATGCTGAGTAAAGTTTAGTTTATGTCGAGCACCTGTAAACTTTAGTTTGTGCCAAGTAATTTTATAGAGGATGCCAAGCAATGTAGTATGTGTCGAGCATCAGAAGCATGATAATGTTGAGTAGCTGCATTATTTTAAAGATTGTGAATTTGATGAATCTAAGCCGACAAGTTTGTTTTCCTAGATTGTGTGAACTAGGTGGAAGACAAGATTGATGAGCTGGAGGCACAAAATTCAATGTAAACTATTTTGAGGTGAATTCAAAGAGGATTAAAATAGAAGTTTCTAGAAGTGATATGGAATATGGGGTAGATTCATTGTATCCTACCTAATCCATCCTAACCTTAAATTGGACGATGGAGAATGAGTGGCAAAAGATCTTAATTTCCTATTTATAGGAATGGTTGGTCATGAAGCAAGGTTGTCAAGTGTGAGAACCTAAGGAAGATAAGGAGTTGAGGGTTTTTGCTTCATCAAGTGACCTAAGAGAAGAGTCTGCATTGGCATGTTAAGAAAGAAGGCTTAAGAATATGAATGCCTGAAGGGTGAACAAGCTATTAGAGCTAGAATGTATGAAGGCCAAGCAGAATGGAGGACTAAAACATAGATCTATAATTTGCAAATAGAGTTGTAAGTTGTTACTAGATCAAGCCTTACTGTTACTCTCTAACAATTATATCAGTCTAGGGTAAATCCTTTGGATTAAGGTTGACCTAATAGTCATTTGTAAATTCTTTAACTAGGTGTAATTCCAAGTGAATGGTCTAAATTCCTTTAACAAGGCTCACTCCTAATAGGGTAACATTTAACAATGTGTATTGTAACCTTTAACAAAGCTGGCCTTTCACAGGGCATCACTTTAGAAGAGTGAAAAAGGGTAGCATATTACTGGTGGTATATCCCAAATTGGGTTTCCACGTAAATCATTGTGTCAAGTGTGTTGATAAATCTGTTATGTTTCATGTTTACATTTCTGCAAGTTGATTTAACAGTAACCTACAAGTTTTAAGTGACTGCTTAATCTTATGGATGCATGCATAAAAATAAATGTTTTATGGGTTCACTAAGCTGTGAAACATTTTATTTATACATCTGGACTTTCAATTCTAAAGTATTCCAACACATAATAATAATGTTGTACTATATAGGAGCTTATGTAAGAAAAACCTATGTTTGTGCTTACCTTGACAATCTAATAATGAATAATAATAAAACTATTGTTTGCTCTCCATGGAATAGAAGAAAATACATAACATACACTAAAATAGTTTAACAACTTAAAAGGCTTGCTTGAATCTAATGTAATGTTATCATTACTTCCTCTAGTGAATTACTACAAAATGTAAGGACAAAATGATGGTGGTGGTGGTGAATATATTTGACTTGAAAAATGGTAAGAAAAATTTGAAGGAAAATGGGAAAGACATCATTAATAGAAAAATAATGCTTTTTAATAAAATGAAATATAAATCAAAATAAATTTATTTTCAGTTATTTTATAAATAAAATTGAAAAAAGCGAAGCAAGGACTCTTACAATAAGACAAAATAAGCCATTCAAATTGTATTTTTGCAAGCATATATAAATGTGATAATTCAAAAGCTTCAATCGGGTTTCGAGTCGTTTTAGAAAGCTATTGCGGATCCTCAATTGTCACAGACCCACTATGATAAAAAATACCATTTGATCAAATACCAGAAAATAAAACACTAAATTTTTTCTTTTATTTTATTCCCTGAAAATAAAACCCTAAAAATTTTCTTTTATTTTATCACCGGAAAATAAAACCCTAATTTTGGAGCAATTAGCGAACTATAAAGCGATAGATGGCGTATTGTTTTGAAAAGTGTAAAGAATATCTGAAAAAAGTGATAAGATTTTAAAAAGTGAAGTAAATGGTCTGAGGCGCCAAAATGGACCAGCATTATAGTCTCACAATGCGAAAAGCGTTAGGACGATCTAGTCTGTATAAATCAGTAATGAGATCCACACAAACCATTCGTGCAAGCATCTACAAATTTAATATCCACAAACGTTGACGTCGGGTTCCTGTCCATCGCAGTCGTCAACAATGAAAACAAAATATTATTTCACAAGAGACTCGGTGTTTTAATATTTAGGCACAAGAGACTGGGTCTTTTGTAAAAGCCTGTAAGAACTTTAAAAAAAAGTAAGCACATTATTCATTGGGCATAGACATTCTGTGAGAGACTTGGTTTGGTTTAGTGAAATTGGGTATTCTAACTCTTAGTTTCGTTTTCTTACGCTTTTATTTCTGTAACCACTGATTTCATTGTAATTATAGGTTATGAAATATGAATTGAAATGATAGAAAAATGTTTGAAATTAGTTATACATCATTCTAGTTTCAATAATTCATGTAACTCACTTCATTTTCATGATGATTATGGAATATAATTTTTAATGATTGAACTTGTTTTATGCACGATCTAGTTCTCTGCATCATTCTAGGTTCGCTGTCATTCAATCTTTTCCAAATGTGAGTTGCTTTGCTAGTTCATTTTATTCTGGTGATAGGATCATGAGATATAATTTTAAACAAAAAGTTGCCAATTTTTTTTTGATGAATAGACTTTTTCCATTAATTTAAAACTATACAGATACATATTCACAAAAAAGAGGCTGGGGGATATAAGATCACCTCGCAAGTTCATACGGCTCAAGGCCGGGGATCAACTATTCATCAAAAAACAAACAGAAATATAAAACTTCTAGATGCAAGAGCAATGCCATCCAAAGGAGGGTCTTTGTCATCTAAACCCTAAAAATTCTTGGGGTTATTGATTGGCTTAGGGGGAGCCAACTGTTTGCAGTAGCAGCATCTTTATCCTTTTCTTTATCTTCCTTGGCCCTAGGAGGAGAAATGGCTAAATCCAGCAGGGGAAACATCCACTTGGGGTCACAGTGAGCAGACACCACATCAATGGCAACAGGGAGAGCCACCGGGGACCAACCTGAGCCTAACCTCCAAGGAGGCAAGGCTGAGTAGTGATAGCCACAAAAGCCACCTCTGGAGAGTGGCAACAAGGCTACGACTTGGGGGTCTGCGAGCAATGAGCAGAAATACTTCGGCCTCTCCAATGACCGCGAGGAGTATGGTCAATGGATAAAGCATGTGAAGGCACTTGGACAACTATACAAGGGGCATTTCCCTAGTGAGCAACTAGCTCTTGCAAGTGAGCCACTTCCAATGTGACTTTGTCAATTTGTACTTGAATCTGTATCATGATATTATTATATATACATGATTTAAAGTACATTACAACATAAATATCAAAAAATTTGTGAGAGAATAAAACAACATTGTGATCTTTCCAAATTGTGAACAATATCTCCATTCTAAAACCATGTCAAATTTGGGCATATCTAAAAGGGATTCTGGGAGCATCACCCATAACCACCATATGGCAAGTGAAGGCCTCTAGATGAAAAGGCCTGAAGAAATAAAAAATTTAGAGCTAGTAATTTTGAGCTCTTTTGTAAAACCAAAAAATATGTAGAAACCATAGAGTTTGGCCACAAAAAGGGCATCTAGGATCAGGAACTTCTAAATTCTAGAGTCAAGAACCCAAAGACAAGCCTTGGAAGAGGAGACACCAAGTGAAGTGAGCAATATTTGGCTTAGTGATAGTATGTTGGATAGTGGCAAATCTAAGACTCCAAGTCTTATGTGAAGAATGAAAATGCCAACGTTGATTGAGGGTATTAGCCATCAAAAGATGGGGCACCAACCACTAATATTGTAGCCTAGGCTTGTATCTAGTCATTAGAGTGGTAGGGTACCACTTCCAATCTTTCCACCAAGGGTGAGATGAGTGAATTCTAAGCTTGAGTAACAAATTGTGAGAACCTGCAAAAATTATAAGATTAATTATTTGTCAATATGGATGGATAAGCCTAAACTACAATTACAAATCCTCCCATGAGTGAAAGCTCATTGTAACCCTAGAGAATAAATATTTGGGTGTTTTGATACCCCTATGAAATAAATGCAAAGCACTAGTTCCTTGAATCTTGGCTAAAGGCACCCCTTGAGTGGCAAACAAGGGTGACCACCAAAGCTTTTGTTGATTCATCAAGAGTCCATCTTTAAATCCATTACTGGCCTAGTGAAGCCAAAGTTTAATGGCTTTCCAAGATTTCCAAATGCTCTTAGTAACAAAAGTGTCTTGAATCTGAATAGGTTTAGAAGTCACAAGCAGGGTTTGAAAACCAATCCCCTTCTAGGCTAGATGGTTAACAGAAAGCCTAAAGAAATGCAGTGACATAACAAAATTTTCCATGCCTCATCTCTAGTGAGAGCTTGTATGACCCATTTGGCATAGAAGGCTATCCCCTTCTTCCTCGTGAAAAGTAAGCCAAGACCACCAGAATCCTTGGGTGAATAATAAAAATTGTAGGACACTCTATGAATGTCATGATGCACAACATTAGAGGCCCAAAGAAAGTCCTTGAGAAGATATTCAAGCTTAAGGTACAAGGCTTTGGAGGGAGCCCAACAAGAAGAATAATAGACATGAGTAGCAAAAGGCAATTGAGAGCATATTTGAAACTTTTACACAAGTGAAAGGGGCTTAGTGATCCAATATTCCATCTTCTTCTCAATTCGAGCAAGCACAACATTCCACAACTCCACAGGAGATGCTTGAAAAGCAAAGGGAATACCCAAAAATTTACAAAATTTCACCATGTTGGTCCCATTTCCATCCATAATTCTACAATCAATTAGGGCCTGGCAAAACAGATTGTCGATAGCAAAGGGTTTTGTGTCATTTGATAACTGACCCTGAAGCAAGACACAAAGCATCTAAACAATGCAAAGCATTGGAAATATTCTCATCATCCTCAATCAACATGAGAAATGAATCATATGCAAAATGGCCAGTAAGCAATTGAGTGGTTGACTCTGGTAAAGAAATACCATGCATAAAAACTTGTGAGATGGCATTGGCTAGTAGATAACCAAAGCCCTCTACTGCCAAAACATAGAGAGAAGGTGCAAGAGGAAAACCTTGGTGGATAGATCTAAAGAGCACAAAAGCTTCAAACTAATAACCATTAATGGTGATGCAAGTAGAGGCATCCACAAGTAGCATCTACACCAATTGAAACAATACTAGGCCAAAACCCAGAGCTTGAAGCATAGCAAGAATAAATGGCCATTCAATATAGTCATATGCTTTGCCAAAATCAATCTTTAGGAAAAGGGCCTACTATTTGGATTTCTTGGCCCATTTCATTCCTTTCTAGATAGCAATGGTGTTGTTTAAGATATAGCAGGACTTGATGAAGCTTTTTTTTCAAGTCGAACAATCTAAGGAAGCAAATGTCAAATTTTAAGAGAGATCTTATAGGAGACATTCAACAAAGTGATGGGTCTCCAATTAAAAATCTCTTTAAGATCTCCAACATTAGGTATGAATTTAGTATTCCCTTTGTCAATGATGTTTCCAAAAGAATTCAAATTTTAAGCTTCAAGATAAACCTGAAGAAAATCAGGGCCAATGTCATCCCAAAGCATCTTGTATAACTCACAAGGGAAGCCATCACATCTAGGGGCTTTGTAATCAGCCATGGATAAGATAGCTTCCTTTAAGTCTGCAAGAGTAAGCTTTTTCTCACAAAAGGCATACTAGTTAGGAGCAAGCCTATTGGGAGTAATATCAAGGCATGCTTGCAATGCTTGATCACACATAATAGAGGGCCCCTAAGCCATAAAAACTGCTCATAATGACACACAAAATCCTAGAGAATATTTGTCAGGTTAGTGAAAACTTGCTAATCTTCTCGATGCATTTAATACACACAGTAGAATGACGAGCCCTCAAAGCAATAAAAAATTCATTGGAGATGAGCTTTGATCTAAGCTCCCCTAGTAGCATAAGTATCTACAACCTACTTCTAGTGCTAAAGGCTGGCAAGCTGAACGTAGAGATCCCTATCAAATAGATTAATGGAAAGAGCCTAAAAGGCCATATGTAGATCGAGAGTAGTGGCTTCATAAGATCTCCTATGGTACATGGCTAGTTGTCTTCCATAAATGCAAATAAATCTTGTAGTACGAAGGATAGAATCCTTCCACCATTTAATCCATCCAAGGTGATTGTAAGGTCGAGGCTCAAGATTCTATACACATAGGATGTGAGCAATAGTTGGTAGGTGGGATAGCAAAGAAGTGTTGAAGTAAAAATGAGTTTTATTTGGGTGAGGCTGAGTTGTCTACTAGGTGATGGAAAAGAGGATGGGGGAGTGGTCTATCAATGTCACATCAAGTAGAGGAATGAAAGGAAAGCAATGCGTTTGAGAAAAGGAAAAAAAGGACTACATAGAAAACATATCCCTATCAAGTATTTTAAAAACTTTGTCAAATCCAATTCAAAAATTGGACCAAGTGTGCCAAATCCCATCAGGGCGGTGACGAGAAACATTAGGATCAAAAAGTCCTAATTTGTTCCACATGTAAAACCATGCCTCCCATTCACTAGCTACCCATCTAAAGGACAGAAGGCCTTCCTTGTTAGAGTCCAACTCAACCATAATGAAGTCCCCACAAAAAATCCATGTCACAAGTGGCAAATGATCCACCAACCAATGCCACATATGTGAATGTTCAACGACATCATTGGGAGCATGAATGTTAATAATACCAAAAGAATGATTCTAGAAAGGAAACAAAATCCAAACCACCTTGTGTAAAGGGTTGGAACCATGCAAAACAATAGAGGAAATTAAACAAGGGGAGAGAAGAGTAACAACACCACCTTGACTAGCTTCATGCTGACAAGCAAAAATGACATTATCTGGCCAAATAACATGATAGGCTAGGGTAAGAAGAAACCCAACAACTTTAACTTCCTAGAGGCAAAGCACATCAAGAACAAATTGATGCTTGGTGTCATGCACAGAATATTTTCTAGGGAGGTCTGGCAGACCCTACACATTCCATGACATGCAATTCATTGTAACCCAGCTTGTATGTCATCCTCATCCCCAAGCAAGGAGAATTTGTTGTGCAAAAAACAGGGAGGCTTAAAAGAGGGGTTGTCAATAGCAATGACCCTTCGAAGCTTCTCCCCATCGTCAAAAAACTCATTGTGGTCATATAGGTTGCAAGACCGGTGTAGCTTTTGTTGGGCAATCATCGAAACCACTTGCGATGCTTGAGTCCAAAGAGGGCGCACATCTAGGGTATGAACACCCATTTTCCCCTATCTTCTAGGATTTGAAATAGGAGGTGGAGGGAGTAATGGAACTGGAGATTCAATGGATATCTTGGTTGATCTAGATTTACCATGATCTAGAGGCACAAAGCTCACTTTAGCTACAACCAGACCTTTCTCTTTTTTCACCACCATAGTCCATTCATCTTTCTTGGTAGCCAGAGCGAGCTTGGTTTTCAAAGAAAAGGGATGGTTATGGTCCAACAAAGGAAAATCCCTAATCTTATTCTCAGTTGACTAGCACTGGTAGCAGGTATTCAAAAGGTTAAGGTAAGGCATCTTCTAAGTGAAGGTGGTACCACCTATCTATGTATCCACTATATCTTTGAGTTCCCTAGATAGGTCAACCTCAACACAAACCCTACATTGGGGATGAGCATTGAAAAAAATTTCTAGTTCAAGGAAAATAACCTTGCCAACGGTTTACACAATAGCACGTAGAAAAGATTAGCAAGGAATGGGAAGCCCAGAGAACTCCACCCAAATGGGTACCTTCAGTTTTTGATCATCAAAAATAACAAAATCTCATGAGTAGTGCTAAAAATGTAGGAGGGAGGACCTTACAGTCCAAGGGCCTCTCACAAAAACATGTTTAGCTTGGCCTACATTGCCAAAGAAAAAAAGAAAAAATCCTTCAGTAAGGCTTTGAGCACTTTGAGGTTTCCAAACCTTGGAAACCCATTCCCACAGTGTGCTTTTAGGAGTATGACCCACAAAATACCTAATAAGGGTCTATTGTTCTAACGAGGTGCATTTACTATCAATCTCCTTATCATTCAAAATAATATCAGGAGAGGAATTATATCATGGAACACTTTGGGAACAAACTTGCCTAGGTGTTTGGTCGACAAAGCCATTATCTCTAGTAGCTACAACAACTCCAACACTAGCATCAACTATTGGGTCGGAGAAGGCCAAATTCATTATATATGAAAATATTCAAATAGTAAATGCGGTATGAAAGAATGGAAACCAACAAGGATTCAAATGGAGTCCGTATAAACCCTAGAAGAGCTCATTTCGTTCTTTCTTCAAGAGGTAATTCATAAAATAGATGTCAATTTTACTTTGCAAAAAAATTGATTTGAGTTTAGTGAAATTAAGTATAAAATTCCATTTCATTCTACATCTATGATTTTTTAATACTTGAGTTCCCTAATAAGTCCTTTAATTTATTTAGAATTGATATGTAGAATTGAACACATCAAAGCTTAATAGTTAGTAATAAGTTTTTGTTTTTTCACTTGATTCTATTGATGGATCATGAATATGATTTATATCCAAAAGTTTTTCCAAGATAAAAATTCATCCCACTCCTACAGATGTTTACTCATATGGTAATGGATATGGGTCTCCTCCTAAATGTCATTTTTCAACCATTTATCCTCACTATCTTTATTATAATACTTATGACTCATCTCTTCTTTTGTTTAATGGCTTCACCTCATGTGTTAGTTTTGGTAGCTTGGACAGTTGTTTGTCCATATGTAGTTAGAAAATAATTGTTTTGCTAACTAATTGGTTAGATTAGGGACAAATATTTATTAATTAGATGACCACTTTGAGAAGCAATTAGAAACTGACTTGGTTAGGGTTGTTAATTTTTTTTTAATCTTGACCATCGATTGACACTCAATCTCGGCCATTGGTTTTCCAACATGAGTAGTATAAAAGGGGGTCAGGGGAATTTGGAGAACAAGAAGTTTTATAAAAGCATTTGCAATTTTATCAAATAAGTTTGTAGTGGTAGCAAACTATCTTGTAGTGTTAGAAAGGGCACTGTGGCATTGTTGAGGATAATAGTGGAGGAATTTTAGTAGAGAAATTAGGAGGTTTTCTGAATTCTTCTAGTGAGAGGCAAGGAATTTTGAATCTCTTGATTTGTTGAAGTTAATATAATTCCTCATCTGTAGAACTGGTTTTCCCTTAGGGGTTTTTCTAGGGACGATTTGTCCAAAAATATTTTTTCTTTATGTTGTGAATTTCTTTCCGTATTTATAAGTGAAGTTGCAGTTGTGTTATTTTTTGATATTAGCTATGAATTTAGGTTCAACAATTTAATAATCATTTACGATAGGAGATTAATAATCACTGGCTACAATAGGAATTTTCACATGGTATCAGAGAGGTGTTGAGGGTAGAAGTGTTCTACTCTAGGAAAGAAATTAAGGGTTTATAGAACCTAGATTTATCTCTCTAGATTTATATTGCTTTAATTCCTTGAGATGGCTTTAGTTGGTCTGAGGGATTAGAAAATATTGGATGGTGCCTCAAATTTTGGTGTCTGGAAGGCCTGACTTTCTTTATTGTTCGAAGAGAATGGTATAAAGGATTATGTTACCACTGTTGTAGTTGTACTTACAGATGCTACATAGCTTGTAGCATACAAGAAGGAAGATGCCAAGGCGAGGAGGATAATCCTTGATGGTGTCAAGGATCATATTGTTCCATGAGTTAGGTATAATGAAGAAGATGTGGGATGTCATTTTGAATCTACATCAAAATGCTACCATAAATAGGAATATGACTCTCAGAGACAAGTTAAAGTATACCCTAATGAACCAGGGAGAAGATGTCACAAGTTACTCACTAGGCTTAGACTTGTCAAGGATGAGTTAGTAGCTATTGAAGATAGTCCCAGTGATGATGAGCTAGTGAGAATAGCCCTAAATGGGTTTACTAAGAAATGGGGTATCTTTGTTCAAGTTGTTAGTGGATGAGATACCTTACCAAGTTGGGATCAACTATGGACTGATTTCACTCAAGAGTTTAGACTAAGTCTTGTCAACGGTATTAACAAGAGTCAAAAAAGTGGTGGAATAGGAAAAAATTGCCCTATTTGGGAAAGGGAAATAAAAGAAGGGGTCTAGCAAAGGATCAAATTCACAAAGTGAGAAGAAGAAGAAGAAGGACGTTTCTAATGTCAAGTGTTTGGTTTTCATGAGTATGTTCACTATGTCAGTGATTGCCTAGAAAGGAAGAAGGCAAAGAAGTAGGTGGCAGCTTCAACAAGTGTAGAAGTACTCTCCAATAGAATGGAAGAGGAATTTGCACTTATAGCTTGCATGGTGAGCTCAACCTCATAGTGTGTTTGGTATATAGATAGTGGGGTGTCATTTCATATGATAGGAGTCACAAAGTACTTCTCCAGTTATAAGGAGGAGAACACCAATATCCAGATTTATATGGGAAACTTGTCCAAACTCAACCCAATTGGGAAAAGGACTATTTAGTTTTAGAGTGAGAATGGAAAGATAATTCCAATTCATGATGTGTTTCATGTTCCAAACTTAGGTATGAATATTATTTATGTATATATTCTTCAGGATAGGGAGTATTAAAGAATCATGTGTTGATCAAGCATAAGGATTCGAAGTCACCCATAAATATATGAGTTACAAGTGGTCATCTTTATAGATTGTAATTTGATACTCCTAAGAAACTCATGAGAAAAAGTTATCCTAGAGATCTTGGAGAGCTATGGCATAGGAGGATGGTCCATGTTCATCATGGAGCATTCAAACTGCTTTGTGAGACGGTGACATGTGTTTTGGAGGTCAGCACATAGCATGATGATGTATGTAAGGGATGTGTGTTGGGAAAGTTTGTAAAAGCATCTTTTCAAAGGATTGAGACTAGATCTAAGGGTGTTCTTGATCTAGTACATTCATATGTATGTGGAACAATGTCAAAAAAGTTTCTCAAAGGATATGAGTACTATATTACTTTTATCGATGATTTCTCCAGGAAGACTTGGATATAATTCTTGAAAAGCAAGGATGAGGTTTTCAATTGGTTTCAAGAGTTCAAGGCTCTTGTGGAGAACTTGACAGGAAGGAAGATAAAGGTTCTTTGGTCAAAAAATGGAGGTGAGTATAAAGGAAATAACTTCTAAGACTTTTGTACCAAAGAAGGAATCAAGAGAGAGTGGACCATTCCTTACAATCCACAACAAAATGGAGTTGCTAAGAGGAAGAATGATTCTATATCAAGGGCAGCAAGGACTATGCTACATTACCAGGAGATGTCCTATTATTTATGGGCAGAGGTATGTAGTATAGTAGTATACATTCAAATTAGGTTTCCACATAAGGCACTAGGGAAGATGACACCAGGGGAAGCTTTCACAAAAAAGAAGCTAGATGTTGGTCACTTTAGAATATTTGGAAGTTTGGCATATTGTCATATTCTAGGATATAAAACATACCAAGTTAGATCAAACTACAAAGAGCGGGTACATTTTTGGGTATAGTGAAACCTCAAAGGCATATAAGATTTGTATCCCTAGGACCAAAAGAATTATTGTTAGACATGATGTCAATTTCATAGAGGACGCATTTAGAAGGTCCAAAGATTTTTGAAGAGATGATCAGAGTGAGGAGCTAGTAGAAGCTCCAAGGCCTAGTCAAGGGTAGTAAAGCACAAGTGCAGTTACTAGTATAAGTTTAGGATCGTGTGGTGAGGTTTCATAGAGCATGGAGCAATAGGTGCATTAGGAAATGCATCTAGAAGACTTAGAGGTTGATATTTCATCCTCTGTAGTTGATAGAAGGAACTGTGAGGTTCAAGATGCATAAAGGGATGCTTAAGAGTTTGTGGGAGCTCCTAGAAGGAGTACTAGAGAGTGGAGACAACTAGTCAAGTTCAATGAATGGGTAAAAGAACAAACCTTTGTCACCTTTTATAAAGAAACGAGATATTAGAATGTGATAGTTCAACATTAATGACAAAAAAAATGATATTTGTGTTTAAAGTATGAAGATGATGCAAATTAATGAAATGTGTACAATTGGATGAATTTTATGCCTATAATTTTTATAATTTTTTTGAGTAAGAATTTATTCATTTTATCTTATTTTTAAGTCCCTTTTTTAACTGTAAAAAATATAGGGTGTAGTTCTTGTCAAACAAGTATATGCAAATCATCTTTTTTTGTTCTCATTTGAAAATATCTTATAGATGACATGTATAGCTAGTGAACAAAAAAAAAAAAATTATTTTTTATGTATATTTTCTTTGTTATAAGTACTAAAGTTCAACCTTATCAGAATCCAACAGTTCTTTCCTCCCATCAAAATTTCCCTATCAAATCTATACCTTCTTGAAAAAAATTACATATTCGTGAAGAGGATTCTCTCCTCTAGAGATAAATAATTTTTAAATTTTTTTTTGATATGATTTACTATTTTTTCCCTTTTTTGAGGGAGCATCTTCTGAAATGTTGAAATATCGACTTATAATATTTTGAGATTATAACATATTATAACTAATAAAAAAACTCAAAATTTATATAATGATGATATTGAATCTGAGATCTATAAAAGGATATTTTTATTTTTTGAAAAAAATTGAGTTTTGATAGAGAAATTAGATTTGACCAAAATAGGTTTTGGTATCATAAATGGTGACATAGATCTATGATTTTACCCGAATATATGGCATTAGTTAGTCAGTTTGTAGATAGTGAACCTTCTAGCTATTAGGAGGTTGCATGCCATTAGGTATGGTAGGATGCTATGACTGAGGAGTATAACTCAATAATGCAGAATGATGTGTAGGAGGTTGTGCCTAGACCAATAGATAGGACAATAGTTGGATCACACTAGATCTATAAGATAAAGCATGGTGTAGATGGTAGCATCCAGAAATACAAGGCAAGGTTCATGGCCAAGGGGTTCTCTCAGAAGGAGGGAATATATTACAAGGAGACATTTTCTACAGTGGCTAGGTATACTTCTATATGAGCTATGATCTCATTTGCAACACAAATGAGATGGAAAATATATTAAATGGATGTCAAGAAAACATTCTTGAATGGTGAATTAATGGAGGAGGTATACATAGAGAAACCAAAAGGTTTTGTAGAACACAACATGAAGACCCATGTGTGTAGATTGAAGAAATCCTTATATGGACTCATGTGGGCTTCTAGAGCATGGTATGAGTGCATTCATACATATTTGCAAGAAATGGGCTTTGTGAAAAGTGAAGTAGATGCTAACCTCTACTACTTAGTAGTTGGGGGTGAAGTTCTCATTCTTGTTCTTTATGTGGATGACCTATTTCTTATAGTTGCACAAGGGCTCATAGAGGATTGCAAGAGGGACCTTGCAAAAGAATTTGATATAAAGGATTTAGGACTTATACACTACTTTCTAGGCATGGAGGTGTGGCAGAAAGATGGAGAGATTTTCCTTGGTCAAGGGAAATATTGCATTAAGATCTTGAAGAGCTTTGGGGTGGAGGATTGCAAAGCCATGTCTACACCCATGATCAAAAATTAGAGGAAAGTCGATACATCTAAGGAGAAGGATGTAGATCCCACTTTTTATAGGTATTTGATTGGTTCACTTATGTATTTGGTCAACAATAGGCTAGATATTGCATTTTTAGTGAACTCACTTAGTCGGTTTATGGTGGAACCAAAGATAGTGCATTGGACAGTAGCCAAGCATGTGTTGCATTACTTGCATGGTACAGTTGAGTATGGGATAAGATATGTTTGAGGTGAAAGTATCAAATTGATAGGATATACTGATACTAATTGGATAGGAAGTAAAACAAACAAAAGGAGCACTTCAAGGTGTTGTTTTAGTTTGGGATGAGAAGTTTTATCTTGGTTCAATAAAAAGCAGAAATTTGTGGCTCTAAGTTTGGAAGAAGCAGAATACATAGCAGCTAGCATGGCAACATGTGAAGCTATATGGCTTCAAAATTTGTTATTATCCTTGTTTGGTCAAAAGGTTGAGACTACTATGATACACTACAATAATCATAGTTGTATCAAGTTGTTAAAAAATCTAATATTTCATGATAGGTCTAAACATATAGACATTGAATATCACTTCATCAGAGATTGTGTACAATGGGGAGTTGTTCAGCTATAGTACATACCTATAGAGGAGTAGGTAGCAGACATTCTAACTAAGGCATTGGGGAAGGAAAAATTCATCTTCTTCAAAGATAAGTTAGGTGTCATGTAGAGAAACTTCCTTGCTAAGAGGAAGTGTTAGTTTTGGTAGCTTGGACAACGGTTCATCCATATGTAGTTAATTAGAAAATAATTATTTTTCTAACTAATTGGCTAGATCAAGGACAAATATTTGTTAATTAATTGACCACTTTTAGAATAAACTAGAAGCCAACTTGATTAGGGTTGTTAAGTTGCTTTTAATGTCGACTATTGATTGAGAATTAATCTCAGCCATTGGTTTTCCAACAAGAGTGGTATAAAAGTGGGTCAGGGGACATTTGGAGAACAAGAAGTTTTGTAGAAGCATTTGTAGTGTTAGCAAATGAGTTTGCAGTGATAGAAAATTGTCTTGCAGTGTTAACAAGGGTGCAATGATAATGTTGAGAATAACAATGGAGGAATATTAGTGAGAGAGATTAGGAGGTTGTTTGAGTTCTTCTAGTGAGAAGAAAGGAATTTTGTATCTCTTGATTTGTTGTGGTTAATATAATTTCTCATCTATAGAACTAGTTTTCCTGTAGGGATTTTTCTAGCGATGATTTGTCAAAAAATATTGTATTTTTGTGTTGTGAATTTCTTTCGATATTTTATAAGTAAAGTTACAGTTGTGTTATTTTTTGATATTAGCCATAAATTTATTTTTGATAGTTTAATAATCATTTATGATAGGAGATTAATAATCAATCGCTGCAATAGGAATTTTTATATCTTGCAATTTCCATTATCTTTGGGTTCTTGCCATTCCTGCAGTTTCTTCTTTTATGCACTAAAACAAGTGTTTTAATTCAGCATTCATAAGGACTCCTCAATTACTTGCAAAGAATAAAGATCATTTCCTAACCCAATGGATCCATGTACTCCCCAAATGCTTTACTTGGATCACCAATAATTGTTGGTCTAGAAAAGGTAGTTTGTCAGTGCTTAGCTTCAAATTCTTATTTTAATTTTATTTGAAATTAAGATTGAAAAACACTTGCAAAACTTATATTCTATACTCGAAGAATCGTTATATCAACTTCTCACAATAGTTATTTTTATTTTTCTAGCTTCAAATTGTTAATCTCTTCATCTAGTTCATCCCATAATTCCTTAAAACAACATGTTTTTGAGAGTAATCTTTTCAACTCTTATTCATATTTTTTTCTTAGAAATTTTGGTGAGAAATTAAGTTATAATTTTAAGGAATTAGTTATTAGTACTTTCAGGTAGGCTAAGTGCTATTGTGATACTTTTTAGATTTTATGTTTTAAGTAGTGAATATTTTTTTTGGTTTCTACAACTTAAAAATTAATTGATTTTAAATTTTTTTATTGAGCTAATATGTTGCATAACATAGATGCATGATTGTTAACATTACAATTTTAAGAAATTATTTTTTGGTCTAATTTATTTAGCTTTGGTCCCGTGGATTGTAAAACTAATAATTTTTATGAGTTAGTTTTTATTAAGGTGAGTATGATTATTAATGTTTAATATTTTAATGTAAATAATTTAGTTCAATTTTTTTGTATTTTAATATTATATACTTTTATAATATAATATTTGTCATTCAATCAAAAAATACTAAAAGATATCTTTTATATATTATATAATAGTTTAAGAAATACTATTATATATTATTATTATAAAAATATTATTATTTTTCATATTTTAATATATTTCTAATATAATATTATGACATATATACAATAGAGCATGTATATTAATAATGATATTCAGAAATAAAATTTAAATTATAATTATAATTAATATCAATATTGAAACCTATAATTATCTAATACTTCTATTAATTAAAATATGTGGCACTTGTTCAACTCTTATTTCTATGGTTGATGTTTGATAGCTGATATAACTCGAAAACTTTAATTTCAAACAATTTCGAGTAAAAAAAAGTTTTGATCAATTTCATTGTAATAATTAAATATATAATGTGAGGCAAAATAGCTAATAGAAAATATTTATACAATTATATCCAGACCCTATTAGAATTTTTTTTGAGATTAGATTTATTTTAATGAAAATAGTTATTTGGTTCTATATTTTTCTTTCTTTGTAGTAATTTAGTTTATTTTTATCTAAGATGTCATCCTCTTTTAGAGGTCTCCAATTTCTTTGAGAACTAATACAGTACTGTTCAAAAAAATCAATTTGGAATAATCTGCACTGAAAAAGTTTTTTCTTTGAGTTTACTTTGATGGTTGATTATAGAAGATGATTAAAAATAGTTTGGTTGGATTAAAGTGGAGAAGACTCCAACCCAATAGTTTTTGAAATAAAAAGTGACCAAAACTAGGGGGTTGACCCTGACAAGAAAAATGCTAGTAGCCAACACATTACCAGCAATGTCCACCAGCAAGCAAAAAATTATCTAACACATCAAAAAGCATAAGAGTCAATAGCTAAAAACTAAACAACATAACACTAGGAACAACTAAACTAAAAAGTTCAAAAGATCTAATACTACAAAAGTTCAACCATATAACTATTGGTAGAATAGGCCAACACCAAGTCTTAATTATAACTAGATACCAGCAAAACCAAAAATAGCATATAAACATAAAATTCTTGGATCCGAGGATCCCATTAAACTAAAAAACTTAAATTTCCTTTTTCTCCTTCCCCTTTGTAGCCAACAGAATCTGAGACCAATCATCAGCAAGGAATTTTTGTAGTAGCTTATGGTCCTCCATATCTATTCCAGTATCCTCTTTTTCATGTGCCAGTAGTTGGAGGGTAGTGGTCGTGGCATGGGTGACTTTGAGGTTAAATTTAGAGAAGGTAAAGAACCCTTTCTCTAAAATTTTAACCCTCTTTTCTAGCTTGGCAAACTTCTCCTCAATCACTTCCTTGGTTTCTATTTCCATCTTCCTTGTTTCCTCCTTGGTATTCTAGATCGAGATTTTATCCTGCAAAACCTTAGGGTTAGTAAAAACCTTAGAATTTTTCCTGACCGAGGATGAAATGGTTATGGGGAGGTATCCATTTTACTGCTTTCTTCATAGAAGATTATGGGCTAGAGGGAAAAGCTTGCAGACACATGTGTAACCTTCTTGGTATCAACATTACCAGTAGATACCTAAGTCTATGCATTATCAATAGAATTATCTTCTAAGTTTATACTTCTTTCCACCTCCTCCTTACCTCTTTCTTCTTCCTACTCCCTTTCTTCTTTATTATTTTTTGAGTTTTCCTCCTCCACCTCCTCCACCCTAAATCTATTGGATTTTTGTTTATGCCTTGCCTAGGATTGGGCAAGTCTTCTAGATCTTCTCCTTGCCTTACCTCGAACTTCCTCCTCTAAATCCTCTTCATCCACCTCTACAAGTTTTTCAACTTTTATTTTCTTATTACCCTTTTGATTCACAACCATATCAATTTTTTTCTTTTTCTTATTTTCTCTACAAGGGGAGGGCTAGGGGATGTGAATTCTTGTACCAGTACTAGTGCTGGGGATGAATTTTGGCACTGGTGCTAGTTTTCAACCACCACCACGCTCAAGGGCATAGGGAAAGGTGAAACTAGTAGAGGTGGAAAATTAGGCCTTGATGGAATATGGTATAGTTTTTCCCTTTACTTCTCTTTTTCCTAATATCCACTACCATATCTTCAAGAGAATACAGAAGACAAATGGGATAGGAATGAAATCCCTATTTCTAAAATGGTTTAACAAAGGGAAATGGTAGTAGTAACAGACATCAAACCTGTCCTCCAATGTTAGATATCTCATGAGAACCAAGCACACATCATCCCATGGGGCTGGTAGCTTGTCCCTTTTAAACCCTCCTCTACATCGAACTGGCTCCTCATCTTCCTCAAAGAAATTGTTCATGTTGGCCTCGTTAGTAGTTTTAGTGACCTTTTTCCATTTTTCCCCCTCATTGAAAGGCAAGTCACCATGGCAATCACTTCCTCAGTCAATTGGAAGGTGATTCCATTGATGGTGACCTTTCTATCGTTCCACCAATTGACAAATTGGAGGGCACAATTCTCATCATAACCTGCCATCGACTGCATGTAGGGGAAAAAACCCCCCTTCCTTTAGCAAAAACTAGGTGACCATCCTATCTTTGAAGTTCTTAATCTTCATGAGCTCCAGCCTATTTAGGTCCCCACCCATCTCAATTCCACCAATTTTTGCCTCCCCTTCTTCAGTAATGAGCATTTGAACTTCCTCTTCTGCAGTATCTTTGCAACTACTATTCACCTTAAGCCCTTTAACACTAAACCAAAAAAATTTCTAGATCCGTGCTTGATAAGTTTCAAAATCCCATGTGAAATTATTGTGGGATTCATGATTACATAGCATCATTATATTCACACCCCAAAAATCTCTAATAGTCCGATAAATGATATCCTTCATACTTTTAAATGGGGTGTAATTTGAAATTTGCGATGTATTTCGATAATTATGAAATGACATCCCTCTTAATTTGCATTCACTCCTTATTTTGTTTGTATGGCCACGTCTCCTCATTCCTAATAGAGCTTTGTTAAATTTAGTGGACATCATCGCAAAATTGTCAAATTTGGTCCTAATTCTAAATTTAATAATCATAATTGAATAATATTCCTACCTCTTTCCTTGGTTATCAATGACATAATATCGTCATTGAGATCAGCCATATCCCTCTAGCACATGATTGTCATGGTTTTAAACCCCTCAGTAGTCATCACATCTGCCACCTTATTCCCCTCCCTATAAATGTGCTGCAAGTGGACACTTTCCATCCCTTCTAACATTTTCTTAATATCCATTATGATATTTTGAATATTCCATCCTAGTTGGGCAGCTCCCTTTACCATATCAATGATTAACTTGGAGTCCCCCTCAATTTTTATTTCCTTAATTTACATTTCCCTAATTGGCTGAAGGCCCCACAATAATGCCATTGCTTCTGCTAGATTATTGCTTCCATTTCCCACTTTCCCAGCATAGACCAACAATGCATCACCATTCTTGTCCCATAGCACTCCTCCCACTACTCCTATTCCTCTTCTGGAAACACCATTTAAATTTAGTTTAAAATGTGAGAGAGTGGGTGGTCTCCATTTCATTTTTTGTCTCTTCATCATTTTTGAGTTATCAAAAAGGAAAAAATCCTCATGACAGCCCCAATTTTCAGCCATTAGTCCTTCTTCTCTACTTGGATCCTTCTTTGGCATCTCACATCTAGCCATTTTTAAATTCTCCTTCAACAATTTCTCCATTATTCCAAAGACCACCTCCACCAGTTTATTCTCCTCCCTAAATATTATGTTATTTCTTTCTTTCCATATGTGCCAACATACATATGGTGGAACAATCTTCCATAGCAGATTTAATCTAGGGTGAGCAAAGGGATAGCTCCAATTCTCCACAAATTGTCCCAAATTGTCATTTATAACCAGATTTAATCCAAATCTCTCCCAAACCCTACTCCAAGTCTCAAAGGCATACTGGCATTCCAGAAATAGGTGAGTTATGGTTTCCTCCCTTTCCTTGCAGAGGCAACAACGGTTAGTAATATAAAAAACTCTTCTTTTCAAATTGTCCAGTGTTAAAATTTTAGCATGTTGAGTTGTCCACCAAAAGAAATTAATTTTACGAATTAGTTATTAATCCAAACTTTACTCCACAATTGCAGGCAAGGATCTTTGCTAAATAAGTGTATGTAAGCCAATTTAATAGTGAAACTACCACTTGGAGTTAAATCCCAAGCCGTGGTATCCTCCTAGAAAAGAATAGGGATTCTCTGTTTCCCAATCAATTCTTCTAATTCCTTGAGAAGTTCAATATCCTCTTGAGAGTAAGTTTCCTTAACAAGTTTCCTCTAGTTCCTCCCCTGATCAATATAATTTCCAACTCTACTTCCCACATCTTCTTTAAGCAACTCCATTAACCTTCTAAATTTGTTGAAGACCAACAGTGTCCCTCCCAGAATCTAATACTAAAACCATTTCCCACAATCCATTTTGTCCCTTCCCTTTACAAACCTCTACTTTTGGCTATATTCATCTAGATTTTAAACCCTTGTGGAAGGTCATTATTAAATAGATTCCCATAGCTTTCATAATTTTACACCAACCTATATTGTCTTGCCCTAATTTTCACCCAATCTTTGTGAGTACAGCCTTGTTAAGGTCTTGAAGTGTTCTCACTCCTTGCCCCCCCTTTTTCTTTGGTTTGTACACCTCCTCCCACTTGACTAGACTCATTTTATTTTTCTCCTCTGTCCTTGACCATACGAAGTTCGTTTGTATGTTCTCAATCTTCTCTGCCATGTTTTGCTTAATTTTGAATAGGGACAAGAAATAAATGGGGATACCCTAAAGAGCCACTAAAAGTAACTATAGCTTTCCAGCATTTCTTAGTATCTTCCCTTTCCATCCTACAAGTTTCCTCTGAATTCTCTCCACAATCGTATTCTAGAATTCATTGGTCACTTCCTTAGTCGTCAGTGGTAATCCTAGCTAAGTATCTGGGAGACTGGTAGATTGGCATTCCAAAATATTTCTTATCCTCCTTTGTAGTGAGGCATCAATATTAAAGAAATAAATCTTACTCTTATGATAATTTACTTGCTGACCTGAGCTTTCTTCATAATTGTGTAGAATAGTCTTCCAAGCTTGAGCCTCTATAACTAAAGATTCTCCAACAAGGAATGTACCATCGAAAAATGGTTGTAAGACTTCTATATCTACTATAGTAGCCAGCTTAACCCATTTAACACAACTAGTATTCACAAGTTTATAGAAAGACCTCCCTAGAACTTCAGTAATCATAATGAAGATGTACTGGGAGAGTGGGTCACCTTGCCTTAGTCCTTTCTCCACCCCAAAGTTTCCCCAAGGAAAACCATTTACAAGGATAGAGTATTGAATTGTGCCAACCATCACTTTGATTAGGTTTATTACTTTGTTACTAAACCCCACTCTTTCAAGCACCTCAAAAAGAAAATCCCACTTAACCTTATCATAAACCTTGGAGATATCTAGTTTGAATGCCATCCCCAGTTTTTTGTTTTTCTCCATTGAGTGAATAACCTCATGTGTGGTTGTAGCTGCATCTAGAATCTATCTTCCTAGAACAAATCCTTTTTGTGGACTACCAATTATTCTTTCCAAAAAAGGCTTTATTCTATTCACAAGACTTTAGCACATACGTTGATGGGTCTAAAATCTAGTAGGCACATTGGTGTGGGGATTTTAGGCACTAATGCAATAAAGTTCTTATTGATCCTTTTAACAGCTTACCTATTTTGAAAAAATCTCTAGTAGCCCAAACTGATTCTAGTTTAACAACCTCCCAGAAATGCTAAAAGAATGCAGGGGGGAACCCATCCAGCCCCGGAGCCTTATAAGCTTTCATAGAGAACATTGTGCATTTCACCTCCTCCTCTGTGATATTGCCAAGAATATGTTTTTTCTCCTCCATTCCTAGAACTTGTGGAATTGTATTAATCAAACTTCTTCTAATTACTGAATTCGCAACCCTATTGTCCTTGACATAAGCCTTGCTAAAGTATTCCACCACATGTTTTCCCATCTCCTCCTAGTCCTTAAAGACCTTTCCCCCTTCCCCATCTAGCCTAACAATAGTATTTCTTCTTTTATGGTTAGAGGCTGACCTGTCAAGGAAAGTTCTTTTCTTATCTCCTTCTTTAAGCCACTGAATTCTTGATCTTTGTTTCCAGAAAATTTCCTCCCTCAAGAGAATATCCTTCCACTTATTTCTATACTCCTTCTCTTCCTGAGTTGCATAGTCTAGGTTGATCCCTTTAGCAATCTTCCCTTGGAGTTTTTTAACCTTTTCCTCTACATCACCCTTAGTTTTAAATAGGTCACTAAATGAATCCTTAGCCCAACTCTTCACATTCCTCCTTATGCGGTCAAGTTTTTGGGTCAGTCTGTACATCACAGTACCATCAATCCTAATATTCCACTAGTCTTAAACTCGCTCTTTGAAACTAGGTGAGACTGCCACATAATTTCTTATCTAAAAGGTCTTGGCCCACTTTTTGCACCATCCTCCACAAGAATATTATAGGGGAATGATCTGAAGCAATTCTAGTAAGATTGTCAAGATGAGAGTTCCCAAGTCTACTCTAGTTCCCTGTCACTAATAACCTATCCAATGTAACCTAAATAAGGTCCTTTCCCTTTCTGTTATTAGTCCAAGTGTATGGGTTCCCTCTCATTTCCACATCTATCAAATCCATTCTACTCATAAAATCATTAAGGTCTTGTAAGCTTTCTAGGAGGTCCCTGTTTCCACCCAATTTCTCTAAATGATACAGAGGGGTATTAAAGTCTCTCATATAAATCATTTTTTTATCCTTCATAGTTTTAGAAATCCTAGCAAATTCATCATACGTATCCTTCCTTCCTAATTTTCTATTAGAAGCATAGATGTTGATCAACCCCCAACAATGAGTGCTAGGATACCTTAGTTCCCTTCATGGAATTCAGATTCCACATAGTAACAATACCTACCGAGGCACCATCAACATCCCTATGAATATACTCAGCACTTGGCTAGATATGGCTAACTATTTTATCAAAACTAGCACTAGACATTTTAGTTTCTTGTATTAAAACACAATCAACTTTTTCTTCAAATATGCATTATTTACAAGCATATTGTTTCTAGGGGTTAATTAACCCCCTCAAATTCCAAGAGAGGAATTTCTTTTCTTACCACTAGTAACTATCTCCAGTGTAAGTTGCTATCCACTAGCCACATCCCTTGTTTCTTTCTTTGTCCTCGTTGCTCTGCTAGATGGTCTTCTAGCTGTCCCATTGGCTCCTACATCTAGTTTTTCCCCCCACCTCCTCTTCTTTTTTTAAACCTCCCATTCCTCATTATCCTCATCATGTAGTGAGGTAGGGCTAAGCACCTTCTCAACATTGTCAATGCTTTCCATCACTTTTGCTACAATCTCCACTAGGGTCGCTTTAACCATCATTAATGGGGTAACACTCTCTCCTAAGTATCACCTCCTACAACCATCATATCATACTTAGTGTCAGCTCCCTGAATTACTGGGAATTAGAAAGAGGGTGGGGAGTCATAATTTCACCTTCCTCCAATAGTGTACCATATCCAAGCCCCCTCATGGGTGAACTCAAGAGTTCCTCTAACTCCCTTCTAAAGGGGTATTCATCCATTTTATTTTTATCCTCCAAAGCTACTCCCTCCCTAGGTACATTCTTGTCCAAAGTGGAAAGCACTGGGAGAATCTCCATAGAATGAACAACCTACTTTGGGGCATCAGAAGATTCCCCTAAGGCTTCCATAACAGTCCCTAGAGAGCCCTCCTTCTACTTGTCCTTCTATAATTGGATCTTACAATACACAATAAGGTGTCCAAAGTGACCACATTTTTGGTAGAACAGGCCCACGTTCTCATATTCTATTAGCTAGATTCTCTCTCCCCATTTAGTCTTTAGAGTAACCACCAAAGGGAGTGCTCGATTTAAGGAAAAATTCACATAGAACCTTGCATAAACTAGTTGCATTTTTTGCATTCTCACCTTGTCCGCTATGACGAAATGACCAAAGGAATTCCCCACCCACCTTAGGATCTTATCATCCCAAAATTCTAGTGGTAGACCCAGTAGTATAACCCAAACTAGGGCAAGTTTGTTCAACTTAGCACATGCATCAAAGCCTGGATGCCATTTAGTTAGGGCAAGACAATGCTTCCCATAATACCAAGTACCAAAGAGAATGAGGTTGATATCCTTCTCCGAAGTGAACTTAAAATAGAAAAGGCCACTAGGCATTGTAGAGACACCAACACTACCCCTGACCTTCCATCTTTGACTGACCCATTTGTGCACCATCTCAATAGTAGGTCGAAATGCCAGAAATCTGCCAACAACACACAGTTTAAGGCTACATGTCACATTGTCCACCAAAGAATCTGAGAGGGAAATCACAGGCCCATTTAGGCCATGGGAAATCTTGGGATCCTCTGTAAAGACATTGGTCTTCGAGGGGCCAACAAGAACATTCTTCCAACCCAACATGGTTTCATCTGTCAGCATCTAACCACCCTTCTTAGGACCACCAATATGGCCACCACTATCCAAAGCAGCCATTTTGGCCAAAATCTCCCCATTGACACCAATGGTCCCACTACCATCTAGATTGCCCTCCAAATCCCTACAAATCACAAGCACAAGTTGTAGGTCCGAGAAAGGCACAGGGCCCACCATCAGTTAGATTCAAAATTCAAATGCAAAGTTTGAGCAACAAAGTTGCAGAGCATTCAATCTTGCAAAGCATTACCTATGTTACTCCAACCCAATAGTTAAAATAACATAAGTCCTCAAATAATATAGAACAAAAATAATTCACAAAAGTGAATACAACCATGTAACGAAAAAATAGAAACTAGGTTTAGGGCTATGATTCCATTTGGGTATGATTGGATTTAGGTTAGCAAATAATAATTGATAAACCTCACTTTGTGTTAGGGTGCTCTAGACTTACATAATAAAATTTCAAAAATATTCTTGAAAAACTTGTTTTAATTTAATATAATTAGTTATTCAAATCTTTCTTGTGTCTAGTGTATCTAAATCTCTTTTAAATGTGAATGATTTTTTAGATATTTTTAAAAAAAAAGAGATACACTTCATTTGAATCTTTTTTAAAATATATTTTTTAACAATTTTTGCTTCTACACACATGAAATATAATCTAAAATATTACTATTAAAATATGAACAATCTCGTTCAATAAAATCGAGTTTGTAAAATATAAATTTACATATTTGAATATTAATAATTGTTTTGGATTTGAATATTATTAATGTCTCTACAATGGTTAAATTTACATATTTAAATATTAATAACTATTTTGGATTTGAATATTATCAATGCCGATAGGCATTCTACAATGGCAATGGCAGAATGGGTGGAGTGTGATGGTGTGAGACTTTTATTTTTCTATGTTAAATTTGACAACCATCTAGATGTCAAACATTTAAATCTTATTATAAATAGAATATACTTTTGAAAATAATTTAATAAATACCACATAAAATATTTGTTTAAATTATAATATTTGGAGGTATAAATCACCTATTTTTAAAAAATAAAAATAAAAAGCTGAAGTTATTTAAAAACTAAATAAATAGAGATAAAGGAAATAAAATTAATTTAACATTAGTAAATTAAATTATAATTATTTTGTAGTGAATATCTATCAGCATTTCTTTAGATAGATTATTTTAGATAGATTTATTTAAGATATCTATAGTAGTTTATTATTTTTAAAATAATATAAATCTATAAGATATTAAATTTAAATATTGGATTATTATTTTGAATTGGAATAGTTTAATATCAATTATTATTTTGAATTAAAATAAATCTAATAATAAAATAATTAAAGACTATGAGTGAAAATAATTCAATGTATTGAGTGAAGTGACAACAAAGTAATTTTTAATTATGAAGAAGCTCTACAAGCTTAAAATTTAAAAAGAGATCGTGATGTCAAATTACATGAGTAAAACACTTTATTGTGTTAAGGAACCTTGGTTAGTATGACTAAAGATGACAAAACTAAAGCTATCATCTTGTTATGCTCCTTACTTGACAGTCAAGATAGCATAATTACAATAGTTAGCACTTCAAATTTCGTTAAGAGAAAGCTAGTCTATGATGAAGTAGTGGCCACTCTACTTAGTGAGGATGTGAAGAGAAGTAATGAAGGATCGTCATCTATTGAAGCTTTGATAGTAGTCAACACCAAAAGTAGAGGAAGAAGCCACAATAGGTGATGCAGGAGCATCTAGTAGTGTAAGGGAAATCCTGTATCACCCAAAAATATGGTTAGAAATAGTTTCTGCTTAATGTGTTTTTATTTCTGGACACCCATTTAAGTCAAATAATGGTTCCAACTCTCATAGTTCCACCATTAGTGTTTTCAGTTAGAGTTTTTAAGCACCTTCAAATATGTGTAAATACTGGAAAAATAGGACTATATAATTGAGCCATAATTATGGTGAGTTAGAGGGTGTAAATTGGAGGGATTGTTATATTTGTAATTTAGAACACTCTAGAAAAGGAATTGGGTCAAAAGGCTTCACGGTTAGAAAGTTAATGCAATTTTTTGATTCTTCGAGACCTTGTAAGAGCACTTCAAAGTTAGATATGGGGCACTAAATGGCCTTGTATAGGGCCAAAAATGGGGGATGAGAAAAAATGGTCCATAGGGCTCTAGAGTGATTTGAGAGCTTTTCGAAAATGTAAACGGTTCATCAATCAGAGCTACAGTTCAAAAGTTATGCCTCCCAGAAGTTTGACTACTATTTCTCAATTCTTCTAATTTTACACTGACTTCTAACATTATTTTTAGAACCTTCCATTTTGGTGGTGGATGCCAACTAGCATATTCTAGAGTGTATTCCTAACACTAAACCATTTGGGGCTTATTTAAGAACATTTCCGGCATTCTAACGACAACACTTAGTGGAGTTAGAGAGAAGGTATTGTGTGGAGGATTTCTTTCTCTAGAATCATATTGTTGTAAGCCCATAGGGAATTTTTCATTGATAATAATATTTTCCCTTTTCCTATGTGTTCATTCTGGTCTTTTCTTGTGTCTCCATCAAGTGGTATTAGAGCAAGTTTTACTAAGTGTGTAGATAGAGCATCGACTGTGAGGCAGTTTGCACCAGGACTATGTGGTTGTTGGTTTGAGTCAAGAAGATGCCTCCACAAAGAGAGCGTGGTGGAAGGGTTGAAGCTATTAATCTTGAGGAGGTTAGAGCCCTCCAGAGGTAGGTTCAAGCATTATAGGAAGAGATCCATAGAGGACTAAATGTTGCCAGAGGCAACAAAAGTGAGGAAGAAAATGAAGAAGAAGAAATTGGATAGGAAGGGGAGGGTGAAGGGGAAGTCCTAAATTAGGCAGAGGAGAGGATTTTTAGGGCCATTTCTAAGCTTGAAAAAAGACCTAAAATTGATGTGGGTATGTTTTTAGGAACCCTAAACCCATATTAGTTGATCAATTGGATCAATGAACTAGAGGAGTATTTTGAGTATGAGGATATTAGAGACCCTAAAAGGGTTAAATTTGCAAAGGAAAAAATGAAAGGCCATGTCAAAATCTAGTGGCAAGAGGTTTACATGGAAAGGAATAGAAGAGGAAAGGAGAAAATCACAAGGTGGGATCACATGGTGGATAAACTAAAGAAGTAGTTCATTCCTATTGATTATGAGCTTGATTTGTTCAAGAAAATGCAAGGGTTAAAACAAGGAAGAAAATATATCTAGGAATATACAAAGGAATTTTATCAACTTTTTATTAGGGTAGGGCATACAGAAGCTAATAAGGAGAAGGTTTCTCGTTACCTTAGTGGGTTATGACCTAGCATTATGGAGGAGTTAAGTCTGGTTAGAATGACTAGCATTGAAGAGGCATACCAGTTTGCCCTATGAGTTGAAGAGAAGCTAAATAAAAGGTTTGAAGGAAGGTACAGAGGGTGTGGTCAAGGAGGAAGGGACTGTAGTAGATCATCTAGAGCCTGAAATGATACCCAAAAGAAAAATGAAGATGTGGGTACTAGCAGAAACTAGAGAAATGAGGGTTTCAACCACTCCTGTGATCAAAACTTTGGAGATAAGAGAGGAAGAGATAGAGGATGTGGAAAAGGATCACGAAGAGGAGGCTTTTGTGGCACCCATTTTCATTGCAATGAAGAAGGTCATCGTGCCTTTGAATGCCCTCAATTATAAGGAAGGACAGATAAGAGGGCTGATGGTCAAGCAAGGGTTGCTCATGTGGATGAAGATGCACATTCACCACATTCTGAGGATGCAAAAAGAGGAGAGGTTCTTGTAAATGAAAGGGTCTTACTAAGTGCCAAGACTGAACCTAGAAAAAGGAGGAGTTTGTTGCGTACTAGGTGCAAGTGTGAGGATAAGTGTTGTGATGTGATTATTGATGGTGGTAGCACTAAAAAATTGGTGTCTAAAGAGATTGTCTCTAAGATAAAGCTCAAAAGGGAGAAACACCCCCAACCCTATCAAATTGCTTGGGTGAAGGATGATCATAAGGTCCTAGTCAATTAATAGTGTTTGGTGAAGTTCAAGATTGGGAGTTACCATGATGAAGTTCTCTGTGACATTATTCCAATGGATGTTTGCCATTTATTATTGGTAAGACCATGGAAATTTGATAGACAAGTTGTACATGATGGTAATGCAAATACATACTCTTTGACCAAGGATGGAGTTTGCCACAAACTGAAGCCCATGATAAAGGAAGGTGAAAAGGTATGCAGTAGCGCTACGATATGTCTTGTTGATGGAAGAAATTTTTTGGATGGTATGAAACATCAGCTTATGTGTTATGATTTGATTCCTAGAAGAGATAAGGAACATAGTAGTGAAATTCCACCTAAAGTTTCATTCCTCTTAAGTGATTATGGAGATGTCATCTCTGATAATGTTCTAGAAGGGTTGCCACTAGTAAGGTAGATCAGTCATCAAATAGATTTAATCCCTGGAGCTAGTTTTCTTAATAAGCCTACTCATAGGATGACTCCTACTGAAATTGAGGAGCTAAATAGATAGGTTTAGGAGCTATTGAGGAAGGGTTTGATTTAAGAGAGCTTGAGTCCATGTGCAGTACCTATAGTAATGGCACCAAAGAAGGATAGCGAGTGGAGAATGTGCATTGACTCTCAAGCTATAAATAGGATAACCATCAAGTATCAGTTTCGTTTGCCAAAAATGGATGATCTTATGGACTGCTTGAGTGGAGCTTAGTACTTCACAAAGATAGATCTCAAGAGTGGCTATCACCATATATGGATCTAAGAAGGAGATGAGTGGAAGACTACATTCAAGACCAAAGAGGGTCTATATGAGTGGTTAGTCATGCCTTTTGGACTTACCAATGCGCCAAGCACCTTCATCTGGCTTATGAATGAGGTACTAAAGAAATTCTTGGAAAATTTGTTATTGTCTATTTGGATGATATTTTAATTTTCAGCAAGACTTTGGATGAACATTTATTGCACATTCATAGTGTCCTTGAAAGGTTGAGGGAAGAGAAAATGTTGATTAATTTGAGGAAGTGTAGCTTTGTAAAAAAGGAATTAGTTTACTTGGGGTTTTTTGTATCATCTGAGGGTCTCAAAATGGATCCAGAAAAGATAAAAGCCATCTTGGAATGGGCTACTCCAAGGTCCGCTACTAAGGTAAGATCATTTCATGGTCTAATAAGTTTTTAGAGAAAGTTCATTAAGAATTTCAGTGGCATATGTGCACCCCTAACTAAAACAATAAGGAGAGATAGAAAAGAGTTCAAATGGACTACAACAATTGCAAGGAGTTTTGAATTGTTGAAGAAGAAGGTGACAAAGCAACTTGTGTTGGCACTTCTAGATTTTAGTAAAGTGTTCTAGGTAGATTATGATGCTAGTGATAGTGCTATTGGGGCTGTATTGAGCCAAGAAGGTAAGCCTATTGCATATTTTAGTGGAAAATTGAATGATGCAAAGAAGAAGTATTTTTTTTATATCCAAGAGTTCTATGCAATAGTTTAGGCCTTAAAGAAATGGATGCACTATTTATTTCCAAAAGAATTTGTCTTGTATACTGATCACCAGGCATTACAGTACCTAGATAGCCAAGGTAAATTGAACCAGAGACATATGAAGTGGGTAGAGTTATTGCAGAGCTATACATTTGTGTTGAAACATAGAAGTGGAAAGTCTAATAGGGTTGCAGATGCATTGAATAGGAGATAGTTGTTGCTTACAGTAATGTAGGTTGAAGTGGTTGGATTTGATGAACTCAAGCATCTATATTCTGAGGATCCTAATTTTTCTAAAGCATGAAAGGCTTGTAGAGAACATGTTACTGTAGACAGAACTAGGTGGCTAGACTATTTGATTCAAGATGTTATGTTGTTCAAGGGCAGTCATTTATGCATTCCAAGGAGTTCTATGAGGGAAAACTTGATCAAAGAGAAACTTTATGGGGGAATGGTAGGAGACTTTGGTCAAAATAAGACCATTTCCATTCTTAGAGAACATTATTTTTGGCCTCAATTGTCACAAGATGTGAAGAAATTTGTGCAGAGTTGTCAAGTGTGTCAAGCAGCCAAAGGATTTAGTCACAATACTACATTTTATCTGCCATTTCCTATTCCATCAAAGCCTTGGGAGGAAATAAGTATGGATTTGTTCTTGGATTGTTAAGGACACAAAGGGGTAATGACTTAGTATTTGTGTTTTTTGATAGGTTCTCCAAGATGGCACATTTCATCCCATGCCACAAGACTCATGATGCTATACATATTGCATATTTGCTTTTTAGAGAGGTGGTGAAACTACATGGTCTCTCAAAGAGTATCATTTTCGATAGAGATACTAAATTTTTGGGGTATTTCTGGACGACTTTATGGAAGAAGTTGAGGATAGAATTGAGGTTTAGTTCCACACATCATCCGCAGTCTGATGGACAGACCAAAGTGGTAAATAGAAGGTTGGGAAATTTGTTGAGGTGTTTAGTGGGAGATAATCCCAAGGGATGGGATTTGATTCTATGACAAGCAAAATTTTCTTACAATAGCTCTATAAATAAGAGTACTGGTAGATCACCATTCCAAATTGTGTATGGAAGTAGCCCAAGGATTGCACTAGAATTGAGGAAGATGGAGCAAGGGGATAGGACAAGTACCGAGGTAGAAGAATTTTTTGAACATGTCAAGAGCCTACATGAGGAGGTCCATGCACACATTACCAAGATGAATCAACAGTATAAAGGTAGGGCTAATCAAAGGAGGAGACATAAGGAGTTTCAAGTAGGGGATATGGTTATGTACACTTACAAAAGGAACGGTTTCCAGTGGGTACTTACAACAAGTTGAAGATGAAGAAATTTGACCCCTATAAAATTTTGAAGAAACATGACTCAGGAAATGCATATGAGGTGGAGTTGCTAGATGGGATTCATATTTCTCCTATCTTCAACATTGCAAACTTAACAAAATATCATGATGAGGGTTTGATGCTAGAACCATGTCCAATTCCTAGTTCTAAGAAGGAGGAGATAGAAGAGATTATGGATAGTTGTGTGGGTAGGAGTACTAGAAATAGGCAATATGAGGAGTACCTGGTGAAGTGGAAAGGATGACCAATAGAGGACTCAACTTGGATATCAGCAGCAGAGGTTGCCCATTTGGGTTTTCTTCTACCATAAAGTGACAGGGCCACTTTTCAATCTACCTTGGGTATCTGATGTAGGAGCATCCAGTGGTGTAAGGGCAATCCTGTATCACCCAAAAATATGCTTAGAAATAGTTTCTACTTAATTTGTTTTTATTTCTGGATACCATTTGGGTCAAATAAAGGTTCTAACTCTCACAGTTCCACTATTAGTGTTCTGGGTCGGAGTTTTTAAGCACCTTGGGATATGTGTAAATGTACAAAAAATAGGACTATGTAATTGAGCCATAATTATGGTGAGTTAGAGGGTGTAAATTGGAGGGATGGTTATATTTTTAATTTAGAACACTCCAGAAAAATAATTAGGTCAAAAGGCTTCACAGTTAGAAAGTTATTGCAATTTTTCGGTTCCTGGAGACCTCCTAAGAGCGCTTCAAAGTCAGATATGGGGAACTAAATGGCCTTTATAGGGCCTAAAAATGGGGTATGAGCAAAGATAGTCAATATGGCTATAGAGTAATTTGACATCTTTCTAGAAATGTAAACAGTATGTCAATCAAAGCTACGGTTCAAAAGTTATGCCTCCAGAAAGTTCGACTATTGTTTCTGGATTCTTCTAATTTTACACCATCTTCAAATGTGATTTCTAGAACCTTCCACTTTGGTGGTAGATGCCAACTAGCATATTCTAGAGTGTATTTCTAATCCTAAACCATTTGGGGCTTATTTAAGAATATTTCTAGCATTGTAATGGCAGCACTTAGTGGAGTTAGAGAGAAGTTATTGTGTGGAGGATTTCTTTCTCCAGAATCATATTGTTGTAATCCCATAGGGAATTTTTCATTGATAATAATATTTTCCCTTTTCCTATTTGTTCATTTTGGTCTTTTGTTGTGTCTCCATCAATAGGAGAAGAAGCAACCATCATATAAGGTCAAAATTACCTAGGTGCTTGAAGTCAAAAGGAAAGGAAAGGAGGATATTTTTGGTCTTGTGGCAAAAAGTGGCCACATGAAGAAAGATTGTAGAGATTATAAAAGACCACAAGAATGAGTCCAAATAAGTGAAGCCAACATCAGTTATGAGAAAGATGATGACATCTTGATAATATTTACAACTGAAACAACTTCAGCCTCTTGGGTTTTGGATTCCAGTGCATCATTATATGCCTCTTCATGTACAAAACACTTCACATCTTACCAAGAAGGTAAGTTTAGTGAAGTATATTTAAGTGATAATAAAACATATGAAATAGTTGGCAAAGGAGATATTATGTTTTCTTTGAAAGAAGCTATTAAATGGCTATAATAAAGCATGTGAAAGGAGGTATATTATGTTTATATATTAAAGAAAATATTGGGGGCATCCATGAAAGTTACATAGATAATAGTTCAAAATTATGGTATCAAAGGCTTGGTCATGTGAGAAAAAAGGGCCTTAGTTTCATGCATAAGAGAGAGAAATTACTGGCATTGAAATCAATTGATTTGTAATTTTTCTAAACTTTTCTATAAGTTAAACAAAAGTGGGGTAGCTTCTTGATGACCAAGCATGAAAACAAGTGAAATCCCTTAGCATTGGTCTACTCTAATGCATTCAAACCTACCAAGGTAATCTCTATTGGAGGAGAAAATTGTTTTCTTACTTTCCTCGATGATTGCACTAGAAAGGTGTCGATTTATATGTTGCACAAAATGTCTGATGTATTCAGCAAGTTTAATATTTTGAAAGATTTCATTTAAAAATAGATTGGTCATTATAAATAGTGTTTGCAAATGGATAATGGTGGAGAGTTGTGTTCATTAGAGTTTGATTCATTTTGCGTGCATAATGGCATCTATAGAATCAAGATTATTTCATTCACTCGTCAAGGAAATAGAGCAACAGAGAGAATGAATAGAAAAATCCCTGAGAGAGCTTGTTGTATTCTCTCTAATGTTGGTTTGGGCAAGGAGTTTTTGGTGGAGGCATGTAAGACAATATTTTACTTAATCAATTGAAGTCCCTCATCTCGATTGGATTTTTGCATACCCGAGAAAGAATGGTTGGGCAAGAGAATTTTATATTCTCACATCTAAGTTTTTAGATGTGAATCATATATCCATATTCCTAAGGAGAAGACAACAAATGTCAAGCATCCCATCTTGCTACTTTCCTTGTTCTTTCTTATGTGACAACCTTATCGATTTGACTAGGTCAAACCTTGATTTTAACTTGGATTAGTTAATAGTGAAATTAACTATGATATTATGATGTGTTAATTAGTATGATTTAATGGATAAATACAAGTATTGGAAAATCTTGGTTACGTCATTCATAATGATTCTAAGTTTATGTTATAAGTTATTTTATGATGACTGGATTCCATTTTAAGATGACGATGTAAATGTGTTAAGTTACATAATGATGATGTAATTACGGATATTGATACATGTGTACTACATTGATCTTATGATGATCATGATGTGGATTTGATTATTAAATTTTTTGAATATTGACTTTTGTTTGGTTGTGAGTGTTTGAATGATGCTAGAATTGATGAAGATGAGGGTTTAGAAATATTAATTTATACTTATAATTAATCATTCATCAATAGATGTTTCTAGATTATTAGGTTTAGGTTTAGGTTGTGTCAGCTGAAGTATTTTCCAAAACTTTGAGTTAGCCATAGTATTTTCCAAAAATTTGTAGATATTTTGTCTTGTTGGCTAATGCTATATTTCTCTAGAATATTGTACGCTTGCTTATAAAAAGCATTTGTATTCATTTGAAATCATTGTGAATCAAATATAATAGATTTTTATTGTGGTACAAAACATTGTGTTTGGTGTTTCATAGTTTCCTATGCCTCTGCTCATCTAATAGATTAGTGTCAAAGCCTAGTTGGATAGAAGGTTGGATAGAATTTCAAATTGTGATAAAAGAGTGTGTGGTGTATTGGTGTTGCTAAATGGTGGAGGATTGCTTGTGTGAATTCTTATAATAATTTGATTACATTTGAGAAATTATAGCAAAAGAAGAATATTGTGAGGAGTCTAGCTATCTAAAGGTTTGTTTCAAGCTATTTGAAGATTTAATTTTGGAAATAAAAAGGTATTTAGAATTTTCTAAAAGATAGAGTAAAGTGTGTTAAATTATTGATTTTAGTGAGAAAAGTTGGAAGAGTTTGGAAAGAGAAGACAAATAAGTTAGAAGAAGAATTGATGATGGTGAACAAAGAAAATGCAAGATTATTGTGTGAAAAAGATATTTTGCAAAAGGAATTGGAAGAAGTAAGAAATGAAATGGGAAAAGAAAAGTCTAAATTGTTAAATGAAATTAGTGTCCATATAGAGGCAATTAAAGAGCTAGAGGATAGGCTAAAATTTGTGGAAGAAGTACATAATTGGCAGGTGAAGGAAACATGCAAGCTTAGAGAGAAAAATAAAGAATTAGAAGAAAAGTTAAATTTGTTTGATGATGGTGAGAAACAAAATAAAGTTTTAGAAGACAATGTGAAGAAATTGGAAGAGGAAAATAGTATGTTAAAGAAGGAATTGTCTACTTTGAAACAAGAGAAAGAATTTTTGAATGTGAAACCATTTTTTTGTGATATATCATGTGACACAAATGATTTGTGTGATTATGGGATTGAGAAATGTGATTTTGCTGAAGCTAAAATGAAAAGTGTAAGAAAGTAAATTTTTGTTATAATAATAATAGTATTGGTTTGAAGATTACGGAAAGAGTAGGTTTCAGAGGTAGAGGTCTAGGAAAGGATGAATAGGGAATAAGTAATCCAATTGAGACTACAGTTAGGCCAAAACATGTACGTCTTGGATATGATGCAAGAAGTGGAAAGATGAATAAAGGTTCAAGAGAATCAATTGAAATCATAAAGATTATGCAATGTTCACACTATAATAAGAAAGGGCATACAAAGGATAGATTTTGGGATATACATCCTTGTAATATTTGTGGCTTGAAAAATCATTGCTATCAGACATGTTGGAATAGAAAGTGCAATAAAGATTTTATGGTAGGTTGCATCAAAATGGATTGTAGATGGAGCTATGGATCAAATTGGCAAAGAATTGCAGGAATGATCAAAGGTTTATTCAGGTATATATGTTCAAATGTAAGAAGGAATGCAACACCATTGGGAAGCATATTAGAGCAAGGCATCAAAGAGGAAAAAGGTTATTAGTAAACCCCGTCACTGACATTTGTGACAGATGAAGCAAGATTATCAGTGGATCTTATGAAAAGAGGAAATTGTTGGCAGCTAATTGCTGACAAAATGTTTGTAGAAATTAAAGGCCACAGCTTTAGAAAACACTACTCATGCATTGAAAAATATGAAAATTACATGGCACATTAGAATTTTTATACAACAAAATTTGGTAGCAAAATTTAGGGGGGAGTGTTAGAAATATTAATTTCTATTTAGAAATAAATTATCATCATTAGATGTTTCTAGATTATTAAGTTTAGATTTAGGTTGTGTTGGCTAAATTATTTTCTAGAAGTTTGAGTTGGCTATTGTATTTTCCAAAAAATTGTAGATATTTTTTCTTGTTGGCTAATGCTAGATTTCTCTAGAATATTGTACGCTTGCCTATAAAAAGGCACTATGTATTCATTTGAAATCATAATGAATGAAATATAATATATTTTTATTGTGCCAGAACACATTTTGTTTGGTGTTTTGTATTTTTCTATGCGTTTTCCTATCCAACAAAGGTTGTGGTTGAGGTAGAGGGGGTTAGCCTATTGGAAGGGGAAGGACGGATATCCTACACAAACCACACACCGCTTAAATACTAGAGGATTAGATGAATTGTTTGATTTGTTTTTTCTTTTATTTATGCTAACCAAACCTTGTGTGATCTATGAAAAAGGGATAAATTTAGTAATACATTAACTACAATGGAATTTATTAGTTAGTTGATTATTCACCAAATGGTATGAATTGCTCATAATAGTTAAACATGTGAGTCAACTTTAAATGTGTGCATATCAAGAATTTTTAAACCACAACATTTCCAAGTATATAGTTGATTGGTTATTTTTAATTAATCTTCTTATTGTGAAGGGAATTATGAAAAATAGATTCTAGGTTAGTTCTTAATGTGTGGGTAAAAAGAGGTGTTTGTAGGCTGTGAGAGGACATTGGTGGCTAAAGCTAGAGAAAGGAGTTTTCACAACTGAACTAGTGAGAGGGCACATGTTGCTCCAATTGCATTTAATCTAATTGGAAAATAGTGGGATTAGGGGTGGTTTTGAACCAATAATATATTGTTTGGTAGTAGTGGTTGGGGGTGCTAGAAAAGGAAGCACTCAAGTTGTGGAAGGATAGGAGTGATGAGATACAATCAAGTTCCTTTGTTACTTTACATCTTTCTTGGATTAATGATTAAATGTATTGAATAGAGTTAATGGAGTTAAATAATCTGTGCTTCCTAGCAATAAAAGATTTTTTTAATCCTTACATACCTTAAGAATAGGCAATACTCATGATTAATGTAGGAGGATTTTACATCTTATGTCAATTGTTGAGGTCAAGATCAAAGTGAATGCCACTAGAAATAGCTGCTTGGATTGTTATGTGAGAGGTCATACTGCTATAATGTGTTTCATGCCCTAGTAGAATGAAATGATGACTTTATATTTCCAAAATAGGGCTCATTAAGAAAACTCCACAACCTTCAGAATATAATATTGCTTGGAAAACACACTAATTCTTCAAGATACTATCCCCATTTGAGGAAAGATGT
This sequence comes from Cupressus sempervirens, assembly GCA_028749045.1. Classification (NCBI taxonomy): domain Eukaryota; kingdom Viridiplantae; phylum Streptophyta; class Pinopsida; order Cupressales; family Cupressaceae; genus Cupressus; species Cupressus sempervirens. The sequence goes on along the minus strand of CM053790.1, from coordinate 828,265,417 downwards.
CATTGTTCTCTTTTTTTATGCTTACTGGATATTCCTTCGAAAATTTTTGTTACCATGTCAATGTGATGTATGTTCTATTCTTAATGTTTTGGGAAGTCTTCCATGTAAACTATTCTTATTCAGATTCAACTCCATTGAGAATGAACTATGTTTTTTTGTTGGTGATGTAGGCTTCTAGCCTATCCTTTTTAATCTCCCCTGCCCTTTACTTACTCCAACTACTTTATTTATTGTTTTCTTCTCATGGAGAGCTCTAGACCTCTCATTTTGTAAACTATATTTTCTAGATTGTTTAAGACTTTCCTAGAAGCTTCTAGCTTAAGAGAGAAGACTCATTCTAAATTGAAAAGCTCTGTTTTAGAAATTGGGCTGGCTGTTCAAAAAGGTATATATAGAAAAACAACATTTTATATTTGAATCAATATAACTTATCTATTTTATCTGTGTGTGCTTGTTTTTTTAATCTCTGTTTTATGTGAGCAATATTTGTTTTTCTTGTCTCTGCTTCAATAGATTGGTATCAAAATTGTAGAAGATCTGGGCATTGTTTTTTATGATCAGATGTCATTGTGGGTGAAGGGAAAATGAGAGAAAATTTGAAGATTTAAGGAAGAGATCATAGTTGTTGTGTGAGAAAGGAAGAGAAAGGGTTTGTATTTTTACAAGAGAGAAAGTTTTTCTGTTAAATCATGGTACGAACCAATGGAAGTATTTCACAGTCACAAATTCCAACTTTTAATGGAAAAAGTTATGATTATTGGAGCATCAAAATGAAAACTCTTTTTCATTCTTAGGATGTTTGGGATTTAGTTGGAATTGGGTTCCCTGAACTAGCAAACTAGCAGGCATATCAAGCTCTTTCACAAGCTGAAAAAGATTTATTAAAAGAAAATAGAAAAAATGATGCCAAGACATTGTTCTTTATTCAAAAGGTAGTGGAGGAAGAAATATTTCCAAACATAGCTACTACCACAAGCTCAAAGCAAGCATGGGACACCTTACAATTAACATACTAAGGCACAAGCAAGGTAAAAGCTTCAAAGTTAGAAAATCTTAGAAGAGATTTTGAAAACTTACAATTAAAAGATTCAGATTCAATAGATTCATTCTTCACTCAAGCAATGGAGATAGTAAATCAAATTATATATTATGGAGAAACCCTTGGGGATCAATAGCTTGTAGAGAAAATAGTTAGAAGTCTACCAAATAAGTTTGATTCCAGAGTTGCCACCATTGAAGAATCTAAGGATCTCTCCCTGCTTTCAATATATGAGTTAATGGGTTCTCTCTTATCACATGGACAAAGGTTGAATCATTTGGGAACTTCATCATTTGAGAATTCTTTCAAGACTCAACTCTCATTTGGAAGAACAAGAGGAAGATCAGATCATAGCAGAGGTAGAGGACGTTTTACACCAAGAGGAGGAAGAGGAAATCCACAGTTTGAAAGTAGAAGACCAACATCAAGCTCACAAACTCATTCCACATCAAAAAGAGGAAGGGGGAGCAACCATCCTCACAACCATCATCAAGGAGAAAGAAGCATGGGATGGTAGTTTGGATAAGTCAACTATGGTTGCAGCTAGTGTTCCACAAGAAAATAAAGAAAATGAAATTCAAGATGTGCATTCTACAACACAAAAAAATGATCCTAAAACACCTATAAGGGCACCTACCACTCAAAAAAATGTTACTTCAGCAAGCACTAATAGTAGTGAATCATCTAATCCAATACTTGCATCATTAAGATCAAGGTCTATAAATACTTCAAGGAAGACACAAAGTCTTAGAGACATAAATGATGAATAATAAGAGGCTAAAAATAATGATATATGCATTAATTTTTCACTTTTAGCACATGCTTATCCAATTTATTTTGAAGATGCTATTAAAGATGACAAATGGGTTTCAACCATGGATGAAAAAATCCAATCAATAGAAAAGAATGATACTTGGAACTTAGTAGATATTCCTAAAGCAAAGGATGTGATTGGAGTTAAGTGGGTATACAAAAGAAAATATAATGTTGATGAAAAGTAGAGAAACAAAAGGCAAGACTAGTAACCAAAGGTTTCACACAACAACCAGGTATAGACTACAATGAGACATTTGCACCTGTGGCAAGATTAGACACTATTAGAATGATTTTATCCATAGCAGCCCAAAATAAATGGAAGGTTTTTCAAATGGATGTGAAATCAGTATTATTGAATGGCATTTTAGAAGAAGAAATGTATATAAAAAACCCATAGGGATATGATATTTTGGGAAAAGAACATAAGGTATACAAGCTGAAAAAGGCACTACATGGCTTGAATCAAGCTCCTAGAGCTTGGTACAGTAGAATAGATTCTTATTTTGTGAATAATGGTTTTAGTAAGTGTGGCTATGAACCAACTTTGTATGTCAAAATGAGCAATGAAGGAGAAATATTGATAGTTTTCTTATACGTAGATGATTTGATATTCACTGTTAGTATGTCAATTAACAATTTCAAAGCAACCATGAAGAAGGAATTTGATGACTAATTTGGGACTCATGAGATATTTTCTTGGGATACAAGTAAATAAAATTGATCAATGCATTTTGATTTGTCAAAGTAAGTATGCTGCTGATTTTTTGAAAAGATTTAAAATGAAAAATGTGAATTCAGCCCCTACACTAGTTGCCTTGGGTTTAAAACTTAGCAAGAATGATGAAAGTCCTAATGTAGACACAACTTTATTCAAAAGATTAGTTGGTAACCTTCTATATTTGATAGCTACAAGAACAAATATAATGCATGGAGTTAGTTTCATTTCTAGATTCATGGACAAACCAAAAGAAACTCATTGGAAAGTTGAAAAGAGGATTTTGAAGTATATGGCTGAAACAAAGAACTTTGGGATCTTGTTTAAGCATTCAGATCATTACAAGCTGATTGGTTATATAGATAGTGACTAGGTAGGTATCTTAGATGATAAAAGAAGTACTTCAGGATATATCTTTCACCTAGGATCAAGAGCTATTTCTTGGGTATCAAAGAAGCAACCAATTATGACATTATCATTAGTTGAAGTGGAATATGTTGCAATAACATCAATAGCTTGTCAAGTAATGTGGATGAGAAGAGTACTTTTAGATTTGAAGCATCCACAAGAAGAACCTACAAGAATATATTGCGATAATAATTCTGCAATTTCTTTATCAAAAAATCATGTCTTTCATCAATGTAGTAAACATATAGATATAAGATATCATTATATTTGTGAATTGGTGAACAATGGTGACATATTTCTTAAGTTTTTTAGGTCCAAAGAACAATTGGCAGACATTTTCACAAAGCCTCTTGCAAAGAATTTCTTCGAACATCTTTGAGAAAGTTTTGGTATTATAGACATGCATGGTAGTAAAGATTAAGGGGGAGTGTTGATGACATAGGCTTCTAGCCTATCCTTTTTAATCTCCCCTGCCCCTTACTTACTACAACTACTTTATTTATTGTTTTCTTCTCATGGAGAGCTCTACACCTCTCATTTTGTAAACTATATTTTCTAGATTGTTTAAGATTTTTCTGGAAGCTTCTAGCTTAAGAGAGAAGACTCATTGTAAATATAAAAGCTCTATTTTAGAAATTGGGCAGCTGGTTGTTCAAAAAGGCATATGTAGAAAAATAACATTTTATGTTTGAATCAATATAACTTATCTATTTTATCTATGTGTACTTGTTTTGGTTCATCTCTATTTTATGTGAGCAATATTTGTTTCTCTTGTCTCTACTTCAACATTCTTTACCATACAGCTACATAGACTTTTGCTCCATCAAGCACCAAATGCACTTTTCATTTTTTAAACTGTTTAAACACTTACATTCATAACCCTGCCTTAGTAGAAGGGTATAAGAGAAACCAAGTCAAACAAATGAATTATTTAATCATTGCATTGTTAAATGACTAGTGTGATAGCTATTGTAGCTATAACATTTATACTTATCAAGGTTAGATAGGTTGACAATGAAATGTTAGAGACCTCTTGTGGCTGCTAAACCATGTGTGTTGTGGTTTCATGAAGTACAAGTATTGTAGGTTTATTTAACTATGTTTGTTGTATGTAAAAGGCATCTAGTTTTATTACAAGCACTGTCAATAAAACACTATTATACCAAAAACTATGTATTCACCGATGTAAGTAATATAGATTGGGCTATGTGACCACTCTAAACTTTTGTGGAACTAAATGTTATGATTGGTCTACTTACTAATTACCATTTCAGTACTAAATAGAAAGGTGATATTGGAGTCTTGTTGGAACACTAGTTTAGTTTTAGGCTAGTTGCTAATCCTTTTGTGAATGTTGGTTGTAAGGTGACTTAAGTGCTATTTTTCCTTATCAAAACTCTATAAAGGCCTAAGATTTAGAACAACAGTTTTATTGATGTTCTTAAATTATTTCATAAGAACATCTATGATATATCATCCTAGAATATTCTTTCCTGGTAGTTGTAGATAGCTAAAAACTAATTAGAATACATTGAACTCTAGGAAAGGTTCTTTGAAGTATTTACCATACAAGTGGTAGTGTGATAGGGTTAAGTGGTAAATTTTAAGCAGAGACTATCCTTATTAGATAGTGCTTATGAGATTACTCAAAAATTTAAGCTGATAGTTCAAGTAGGTAAAATTCTTGTTTCCAATTAGGAATACTCATGGTAACCAAAACTATAAGGGTTCAACATGTAACACCACAACTTTCTTGCTTAGTGGAAGTAATGTTGCTATGAGTTATAGATCTTACTAAGTTTGTGTGAAATTGTAATTTGAAGTAGGCTTAACATTTCTTAATCTTTCATAGCTCCTAAATTATTTGTTTTTGTATGTCCCAAGTGAAGAGATTATTTCCTTATTTTTGGGTGCAATGTGGCTAATGGGAGGGTGGAGATGGATGTAGTAGGTTTTTCTTCTCTCAGCCTATCTAGGATTCATTATATTTTGTCTCTCCTTCCAATATTACTAAAAAATTTAGTCCTTTGCCAAGCCATTTTTTTATTGTACATTTATAATGTTATTTTTTAATATTTAGCATATGTGTGTGACTATGCTTACTTTCATTTTTGCTTATGTGTAGATATGTATTAGTTAAAAGAAATGTACATGTGGGTAAAATTTTACATTTTTTCTTTCACTACATATGGGTAGATATGTAGTGTTCTTTCTTTTCCCTGCCACATTCTATGATTAGGTTGCTAGGTACATGGTTGCATGTAGTATGTTTCACAGCTACACCAGATCCATCTAATCCATCTTGTTCTAGGAAGCTAGGCTTCTCATGCTAGGGTCAAGGCATTCTTCATGTTAGGAAGAATCACAGGGAGAAAACACTCCATGGTTAGTGAGGTAAAAGTGTCTAGGAAACACTCCCATCTCATATAGCAAATGGATGACTTTTGATGACTTTGGAGACTGAATACACTATAGTACACCTATCATGTTTCAGTAATCTTTCTCATGGACTTGTACTTTTTAGTAATCTCTTGTGTTGTGCACATCCAAAAAAGAAAAGGGATAAATGAACCACCTTATCATCACAAAAGACAATGAAGTACAAGTGATAATAAATGACCACAAAAGAGAGAGCACCATAGCTCCAATAGATCTAAAAAATAATGTTATGTGAACCAAAACATCCAAGAAGATAACCAAGACCAAAGAAAGAAACCCCAAATCATAAGCATGTATCATGTCCTTCTACAAACACTTCTAAATGTCAATTGTCCCAAGTATTATCTCCTTCACAACCCCAAGTGAAAATCCACAACAACATCCAAAATTGTTCAACTTGTAGAGATCAAACATAACATGATATCATGAATCTACATAGATATAAGCCTCTCAAATAAGATCAAACAACTTTATTCCCATTTTAGGAAATCATCTGCCACCATCTCCTATTGTCATCATAAATGAAAATATACCTAAAGGAGATATCCATTTTATCTATCTCTCACAACGAATCCTCCAGAACCATCTAACTACAGCTCAAGGTCCATGAATATGAAAGAAAAGATAAAACACTTGAAAATAACATTGGGAATTACCTCTCAAGTGATAAATTGCCAAGTAGACCAAAAGCAAGGAATGAGAATGCTTCTCCAAGATATGAAAGTCACCCTATGACTTATCCAAAAACAATCTCCTCATAGGTCTCTATTGAACTCACGTCCAACAAAGGTGTAGGCTCCTTGGACTTTCTGTTGACATTTCATCAAGAGTATACATCTCAACAACATGTCTCTCACCCCAAGAGAGCTATAGCCTCACCTAAGTCTCCATGTATCCATCAACACCTATAATCAATCACTACATGCAAAAATCTACTGCAACATAGCACTATCATGAAGTATCAAGAAAATGATCAAAATACTCAATACCAAGAAACTAAATCAAAAGAAATTTCAAAGATCCAACCATGGAATCAGGAACATAAACATGACATCATGATCTAAACTATCTCCTCTAAAGAGATAACATGCTCCATGCGATCACATGAAATAACTATATCATGTCATGCAACTCTAAACTAGTAATAAAGAGAAAACAATGACATAAAAATCACCATGATAACATATCAAATAAGAGCATAAACAACATTTCTACAAGGACCCCTTGAATCCTAAAGATGTCAACATCTCTAATCACATGAAGATACCTTCTCCAACTACTGAACCAACAAATGTAAAAATACCTTTTGTAGCAATAGGATCTAAGGTATCCTCCAAGAAGATCATCCACCACCATATGATTGAAAAATACAACCACTACTAAAGCTCCCACTGAAACATGATACTGATCTCTAAGCATATGAAGCACCATCCTCCAAATCTAAAAATCATCTAGGCCCACATATCACAGTGAGTGAAACCAAGATCTCCACACTAAGGAAATTCACCATGCTATAGGACTCCATAATTGACTATCCAAGTACTCAAATATCATCTATCTTCTCATCTCAAAGAAACCACACAAGTGCATAAGTAACCTTTGCTAACAAGTTTGCACCAACATTGAATCAAATCTAGTGGATATAGACAGTCCAAATCGAATTTTTCCTATTACAATTAAATGGGTGGCCTACCCACTTCACTGCATAACTTTTAGATCCAATCATTGCAAAAGGAAAACACACTGTCACATTAGTTACATGTACAAATGAGATCAAAGAGAATAATCATGTAGACAACATGACTCAAACACCAAATCAAGTATAAATATTATTTGCCAATCATGTCCACATCGAGCATTATAGTCCAAGAATCCAAAAAAGCATCACCATAGAAATGTTGAGTGATTGGTCACATACTAACATCTCCATGTAGAGAAAGAAAAACACCTCCTCTTATCATGCACAAAAAATGCATGCATGTAGAACTACAACTATCTCATCTAGTAGCACTCTAAAGGAACAAGATTCAAGAAAATAGCTCTTCAATAGATGCACAAAAAACCATAAGTTTTTATTTCAGCATATAAAACTTGGAAAAGCATTATGTTTAAGAACTCCCATGCACATCCACACCCACTTCTCATCTAGAAGACTCAAAATCTGAAAAAAAATAACAAACAACCAAACCCATAATAATGGATTATCATAGATGATCATCACTAGAGATTTTTTTTAGAAAAATCTATGAACCCCATAGATCCAACGAACAAGAACCCAATCCATGCATGTATAATCATCCAAGAGGAGAATATAGTACTATAACTCTATGCTCACTTGTAGACCAATTCCTCAACTACTACTAGTACATGCATCTGAGACATATAGGCTATCCAAAAGCTTCCATATCATTCAATGATCAACTTCATAACCTCTATGCATTCTAAGTAATAAAAGAGACATCATCCAATACCAACACATCAGGAATTATTCTACTATCAACCAAGAGCTCCAAATCAATGTCATTTCAACATGATCAACTCTTTTTTTTTTTGTCTTCACCATTCTTTCAAGAAATGTCTAATGTCTCATAAACCTTAAATCAACTGCAAGACTTCCACTCATCAAAGGATTAATTATTAGTCATTTCCTTCAAAGAATCTTCAAGCTCTACAAACTAAAAAATCTTAACAAAAGAAATACCCAAAACCAGAAACACTATGAATCCTCACATGAAAGGAACATGCAATTCACAAAAATAAGCTCTAATAAGAATTGAAGGAAAATGGGAGTACCCCAAAAAGTCATTTGAGATCAGTATGCACATCTTTTATCCAATAGTTTGTTGAACTTCTAATAAGAAAATACAAGTGCATACTACAATGCCATAAAAGTAGAAATAGACATAGTTAATTTCCCACAATTAAAACCTTAAAGGAAAGTGATTTCAATTTACTGATTTAAATAAATTTCAGCAGCATTATGACATACATATTATTATTCTACAATCATAAAACTAGAAAAATAAGAAAGAATAGAGAACATAGATATACGTGGGGAAAATATTTCTAGGTAAAAAAACCCCACCCTCCAAACCATCAAGCTAATGTATTACTCAATAAAAAGTTACAATACATTTTCAGCCTTCACATGGAGATTTACATCTTGCTCAATTGTTGAGAAAATTTGCTAGCATAACTTTGTGAAAATAATGTCTTCTCTCTCTCTCACAATTCTCTACAACAATGCTTTGCACTTATACAGTTTTCATACTTATAGAGTTTATCGTTTCTAAAGCATCTACATTCAATGCATACACAAATTATTTCAAAAACTTCCTTATGCACAACCCTTGCATAAAAACAAATTATAAGAGAATAAATCACCAAAAAATGAAGCTTTCTATGAAAGAGTCCAGCTTCATTTTGAAACTTTCCAAGAAAGCACAAATAAAATAATAAATCGTGGTAAGACTAAGTCACCATATCCCAACACTATCATGGAAATCTTTAAACACAATCTTCCTTCACATACAAGACCCTCCACTTAAAAACTCGCACATGGTTCTAAAGTGCAAATGGAAGAACATGCCAATGCTAGACAGTGTGCCTCCCTCTAGCTCATTCCTCCACAAAATGATTGGCTGGGACCAATTGATAATTATGGTATTAATACCCAACTACATTTCTCTTTTAGTCTTGGCACGTTAGGTCTTGACTGGAGCACATCAAAGCATGGATAAATGAAAGATGTCAAGCATGAGATGTGAGGTGGGTTTGACATGGGAGCCTCACCCATATGTGTATAACTTCTCTCAAGCTTACATTGGAGACTCTAGCTCTCATGGTAGGCTAAGTCCAAACAAACAAGTCAATATAGGGTTCTCTCATTCGCACATTGCTTCTCTTTCACATATGCAAAATGATATGCAAGTTCCATTTACATATAATCAGTCATATCAGTGCTACCATACAATAAACTATGGCAAGCCTACAGTGCATGATTTTCAAGTTCACGTGGGTTAGTTGTGAAGATAGAGTTCTTGGTCACACTCATGATGAGATCCCTAATATTTCTCAAATTTAAAATTTACATAACTCGTATGGAAACTAGCAATAGGAATATTAGTAACATTCATTCAAATACCAATTTTGAGACTTTCCATAGCATCAACATCAATCAAACCAAAATTCAAAAGAGTAATCACACTTTGTCAAGGGTCAATGACTATGAGTTACAAAAACAAAATTCTCAAAAAATAGAGTTCCAAGTAGTTAGAAATGTCGATATAAAAAAAAGGAAAAATGCTCATGGATAGAGTAAATCTACAAGATAGAGAAGTCTTCTTGGAAAATCTAATTATGAACTTATTTATTCTCAAGAAGTAGAGCTGGAATTATTACCAAACTAGGTTGAATCAGAAAGCTTTAAAGAAGCTTTCCAAGCATTCAATTCTCACAATTGGGAGGCCACAATACAAGAAGAGATGGATTCTCTATTGGCTAATAAGACTTGGGTTGGGTTCCATTAGCACCAAATCAGAAAATATTCAAAAATTCACAGATTTTTTGGTTGAAAGATGAAGGCCAAGGTTAGAAGAAATACAAAGTCAGGCTCGTTGTTAAAGGCTTTGATCAACAAAAGAGAATATATTTCAATGAAATTTTCTCACTGATAGTCAAGATGACTACAATCCAAGCTATGCTTGGTTTAGTTTTTGTTCATAATCTTGAACTTCAATAGTTCAATGTCAAAACAACTTTCCTTCATGGTGAATTGAATGAAGAAATCTACATGATGCAACCCAAGAGATTTGTCAAACATGGAATACAAAATTTATTTTGTAGATCGAGGAAGAGCATGTATGGTCTTATGCAAGCACTGAGATAGTAGTATCTCAAGTTTGATCGATTCATGATTGAAAATAACTTTATTTGGTATGAATCTAATTCGTGTATCTACTATAAGAAGTTACTTGATGGTTCCTTTATTCTTTTATTACTTTATGTTGATGACATGTTTGTAATTGGTTCCTCAAATTATATGAAGATAAATTTAAAATTGAAAGAAAAGTTGTTACAAAGGTTTTCTATGAAGGACTAAGGGCAACAAGATGGATGCTTGGCATGAACATTACTTGTGATAGACACAAAAGTGAAAACAAACCTTCTCAAGTAACACTATGTTGATAGGGTGCAAGAAAAGTTTGGTATGGTAGATGCCAAACTGATCAACACTCTTCTCATAGATCATTTTTGTTTATAGTCAGCCATGTGTCCCAAGATGCAAGAAGAGAAAAACTACATTTAGGACATCCCATATTCTTCAGTAGTGGGTAGCCTTATGTATGTGACGGTATGCACTTGTCCTGATATTGCCCAACCAATGGAGGTTGTGAGAAGATTTATGAGTAATTTAGGTAAACAACATTGGGATGAAGTTAAATGGATCTTGAAGTATCTCAAAGGTAATTTTGATTTTGTTTTGTGCTTTAGTAGAAAAGATGCTTCATAAAAAGGATATGTCGATTCTGACATGGTTGGAAATTTAGATATTAGAAGATTCACTACTAGTTATGTATTTACATTTTCTAGAGAAATGATCTATTGGGCATTAAAGTTGTAAGAAGTGGTCTCATTTTCTTCTACCAAAGATGAATATATTGCTCTTACTGAAGGGGTAAAAGCATTGATTTGATTGTAGAATTTGTTTAGTGATTTTGATTGTCCTCAAAAAAGATCAATTTTGTTTTATGATAGTAGAAGTTTTATTTATTTAGCAAAGAATGCAACATTTCATAATAGAACCAAGCATCTTTAAGTTATTTAAAACAAAATTATAAATGCAAGATGCAATCATGCTATCAATCTTTCCAATGCTCTAGCAATGCTAGTATACTGCCCTATAGGAATATCATCAACATTTGTGTTAATAGCCAAACCTATCAACACCACCATCCTAAAAGGATTAAGGATGAGATACAAAAGACAATCCTGGGAACTCCTAGAGAAAGGATGGACTAGGCTTAGTTTGAGTCCCTTTGCATCGTCAGTAATGTTGGTTAAAAATATTGATGGAACTCTCTAAATTTGTGTGGAGTATTCTGCATTGAACAAGAAAAATAGAAATTCATACTAAGATGTGTAGTAATTAAACATCATGCTTCTCCCATATATAAATAGAGAACTGAGTAAGTTTGGATCTCTATCAATAAGGAAGAGTCATGCTATTCCAAACTCACATTTCTTTTGATTAAATGTGATTGGGATAGGACATGATTAGGTACAATAAAATAGGTTAAAGAATGCTAAATTAGATAGATTTGGTAGAATATAAAAAATTACAACACAAAATGATGGAAGACAATTGCAAATCTATCAATGAGCTACATATAAAAACCTACTACTAAAATATGGTAATGATTTATGTTTGATAGAGCGAGGTTATACAATTCTCAACATTTCTCTATCACAATGTATCTCTCCTCAAAATTGAAGGAAAATTTGTCTAAAAACTAGTTTGTGTCTCTATCGTCCATGGGTTTTCAATTATTCAATGTTTAAGACTATTTTTTACTAACTACTCTAGTTAACTATATCAAATCTTGAGTGTTTTGTGAGATAAATAAAATCACAACTCAAAAAATTTTCTTAGCACTAACTATTGCCGAGCACTAGTTTTGCTTGACACCAATAGATGCTGAGTGACAAGAGAAGGTGTTGAGCTAGCTCGGTCTCCACTATAGGGTGGAGCTCGGTAGAAGAAGATGTTTAGCGAGCTCCAAAAAACTTCTACCAAAGACAATACTGAGTGACCAGACTTATATCATGAATATTTTCACCATTAAAACTAGAGAGCCAAAGTGTGGATCATATAACAATAAACTTCTCAAATGAAATGAATAAGGAAGAGAAATGGATTTAAGTATGTCTACTTGCTTGCTATTCACTTTGATTAAAAACTATTACAAAATTTGGGAGCATTCAGCTTCAACCAGAAAACTCTAAAATAACCCTAAAACTTCAAACGGATAACACTTCAAACTTTAAACTTTAAACTTATAGCTCTAATGGTTGCATAAAATAGTGCCTGAAGCAATCGCTGCCTCATACGATGAATTAGAAAAACATAAACTTATAGAATGACTAGCAAAGAAATACATGCTACTACAAGCATGAAACAAGCTTCCTTATATCCTCTGCACGACTAGATCTACTAAAAACTTTCTTTCTTCTTCCTTCTCTACAACTTCTGATCTCTTAAACTCTCTCTAACTCCACTCACTATTCAAATGAACTAGATAATTCATTTTTTCTTATCAAACTTTGATATTGTCATGTCCCCTTTTCAAATAATTAAAAATAATAATCTTTGTTAAGGCAGGCAGGCCCAAAAAGGCGAAGTTTCAGCAAAAGGGGATAATCTTTGGAAGCCAATGGACTAATAAATAAAAATTATTATTAAAATATGTTTTATTAACCCCTCTTGGACATGAGTTAGGGTTATTCCCTCTTTTAAGGGATTTGGAGGCATTCTGGGCTCATTCCAGAACTTGATTTGGCTCATTTCTTTGTTATTCTTCAGAGGCTACCAAACCTGTGGAGAAGGAGACCCAAGAACGAGAGTTTGCAAGTTTCTAGGGAGACCCAAGAATGAGAGTTTGTAGGTTTCTAGGAAGGCTAAGGATGGGATTTTGAAGCCATTCCATGTGCATGCTCATACAGATTTTGCCTTTGTGCTGAATAGTGCAGATTTGTGGGTTTTTGGGGTTGTTTTTTGGTATGAGTTTGGTGTTTTCAGTTGAGTATTTCATATCAGTTTGGGTTGTTGCTATATTTCAGACTTTAAGATGTTAAAATAGAGCTTAATATATTTATTAGGACATGATTAAACTTCTGAGATAGTTTATTAGTGTTTTTGTGGTGTTTTCGGGCATTTTTGTGCTATTTTTGGGAGCTCGATGAGCATTGTTTTTGTCCTCCATTTGGGAGCTATTGTTTGCATGTTATACAGATCTAGAAATGTCATTTTATAGGCTTTTATGCTGCTCAAATTTCTATAAAAATTTCCACTTTCATATTTATTAGTAATAGGTGAAGTTGTGAAGCTTTTGGCACTATTTCTGGCATACCTGATTTGGGGTTTATTGACAAATTTGGTGGATCTTTGTGATATTGGTTGTTTGATTTTGAAAATCTGATTAGAGGCATGAAATATCATATAAAATTAGAAAAGGGACATTTCAATGGTATCAGAGCCATGATCTCGCCAGCCTGAGGGTTTGTAGAAGTTTGCATGTCAATTTTGACAACTACCCAGATCTTGCATGTCAATTTTGACAACTACCCAGATCTTGCATGTCAATTTTGACAACTACCCAAATCTTGCATGTTATAATTTATGGTTGCATGTTGCTTCTAATTAGCTACATGTCAAAATTTATGGTTGCATTCTACTTCTAATCGTTTGCATGTTAGTTCTTGGTGAATTTGGTGGTTGCATGTTGCTTCTAATCAGTTGCATGCCAAAATTTATGGTTGCATGCAACTAAGTGAAAGAGAAAAGAGATATTTACAGCGAGAAAAGAATAAAGAAATTTTGATCAAACCTCCAGTTGAAAGTAAAAGTATAAAATTCAAGGAAGGAAAAAGTATGGCTAATCTAGATGAGATGGCAAAGAAATTCTTCCAAGACATCCAAAATACTCAGAAGCAAATAGTGGATAGTTTGGAAAAAACTAGAGAGGCTTTGCAAATATTGACAGAAAAATTACAAGGATTTGCATCTATAAATGAGAAAGGGAGCACTTCAGAGGAGTCAAGAAATCTAAAACTCACATCCTCTCAATCAACAAAAACTATTTTTCTGCATGCAGATGAGCCACCAATGCCAAATCCAACCCTTAATCCAATGGAAGAGGTTACAGGTAACTTGATTGCATTAAGAGCTACTTACAATGGTTTAGATGATGACTGTCATAGTTTAGTTCCTTTTAGAGAATATTTTGATATGATGAACACTTTGATGCCCAAGAAAGAGTATAGAAGGGAGCATGGCATAAGTGAAAGAGAGCTCAAAAATAAAATAAGCAAGTTTATAGCACCTACTTTTGATGGAACAAATAAAATTTCAGCTAGAGCATGGCTACAAAAATTACAGACCTTCTTTACACTTAACCCCATGAAAGAGAGTGATGTTGTTCAAATTGCAAGCCTACACTTGGAAGATGCAGCCTATGATTGGTGGTATCATGGAATGACTACTCAAGGTCATGATCAGGTAACTACATTTGATGATTTTAGTCAAAGAGTGATAGATAGACTTGACCTCAAGGATGATGATTATTAGGATGTTGTTGTGCATGATGGTGAGATACCTGGTAGAGATGAGCAAACATTGAGCATTCATGACTTTCCTGAGAGAGAGTATCAGGCATAGTTAGATGCTTTGACACATGAGGTTGAGACTGGTAGTACTTCACATGATTTGTCCAGCCAGCTGAAAGTGAAGAAAGACAGTATTTTGACTTCATTATCTCATCATGAAAGGTATGCGGAGTTAGTTGGTATTGGTCATATTACTCAGGTGAGGAGTTTTCTTGAGTTACTAGCTGATTCTAGTTTACAGATATGGACTCGAGATTATTATATTGGTATTTGGGATTTAGTTGATTGGAGATCTTTAACACTTTTTGGTAGCAGTGTTTGTTTGGGTGCTATCATGGATTTGATTAACAGATTGCATGGTGTTGTCTTTTCTTGTGCCAGCAGCTTGTCCAATGCTGGTATTAGTTTTTATACACCGGTGTTGGGCTTTGTTCATATATCCAATCGACCATACTTGCTGGAATGTGTTGATGATCTTTCATATTTGGCAGTGTGTACCAATGAGTCCCAGGATCATATTGGCATTGATGACATCTAGGAGGATGCAGTGGGTAGTTTTAAAGACTTAGTTTCCTTGCAAGTTTCTTTTGGTACAGAGGAGTTAGACATCAGTGCTACAGTTTTTGATACTCCATATGTTGATATGAGCTTTGGAGTTGATTCACAAGATATGGATGGTAATACTCTAGAGACTAGTAACTTTGAGGATACTCCTTTAGACAGTGCATTAGAGGAGGTTGGTAGGAGACAGTCTAGCCAGTGCCATCATGTGTCTAATCAGTTGAGAGTTAGTGAGCAAGACATTGCTATTGCTTGCCATCATTTTGATGCTGCTCGTTAGTTGTTAGCCGTTTATGGATGGGTTTCTCCTACTAGTGATGAGCAAGGAGGCAGTTATCTTTCCTTGATAGAGTTCCACTCTTAATGGGAGGCTATCCAGATTCTAAGAAAAGATTATATGTAGTTGGTAGCCGATAGAGATTATCTTATGGAGTGGGGCAGTACAACATACGATGCAGTGTTGGCCAAGGAAGATGAGGTGAGTGAGCTTACTCAGCAACTTGAGGTGACTTCTGAGATTCTTGAGAGTACATAGTTGGCTTTCAAGGAGTCACAGTTTAATTTGGCTAAGGTGACCATGGAGTTAGAGCGACTATAGTCTTTACTTGATTCTATACAGTCAGAAGCTGTGGTGTCTAGTGATTTGAGGATGTCCATGGTCGAGATTGTCAAAGATAGTGGAGATGGGGATGCATCCATCCTTGATACTAACGTTGGCATATCAAGTTCATCCCCACTAGAGTCAGGTTGAGTTGAGTTGGGTTCTGTAGCAGATAGTTGTGGTATGCCTGACATGGTGGTGACCTCTAGTACTAATGGCACGCAGACTAGAGAGGTTGTATCAAGGATCATGCATGATATTGATGAGCCAACAGTTGGCATGGTTCCTGCTAGTAATACTACTCCCTTGGTGATGTCTTCAGAGGTAGTAGTCAGTTCCAACTTGGTTAGTGATCGATTGCAGTTAGTTACATCTGGATTGCAGTCCGAGCCACTAACAGAGATTGGTGCATTCTATCGGCATTACACTGTGAGGTATGCTCATCAATCTACCTTTGATGACAATGTTGATGAGATGATGATACAGAGATGTACTTTGGTTCCTAGTGCTTATCATCAGTTATGGGATAGTTTGATGCCTCAAGATGAGATTTGTGATGGGCATGACATGGTCATAGGTTCTGTAGTTGACATCTTGATAATATGTGACTTAGAGTAGGAGTTTGGGAGTGATGCTTTAGTGGGTGTTGTTATTGATTCTACTCCTTTGGCTATGACATCTCCTGACTTAGCTAGTGATCAGTCATGGTGGGTTGTATCACTTGTTCATGGTGAGCTGTTGACTGAGGTTGGTTTTTTTAATCAACATTATATTGCAGGGTATGTACATCAGTTAGCATTTGATCCTTGTGTTGAGGATTTGATGGCAGGAAAATTTTTTTGGGTTCCATTTCTTGTTGTTTATCTTGTGATGGCTTTTCACCATCAGGGGTGCATGGGAGTTATGGTTATGAGACAGTGGCCAATGATCTAAAAAGTTGTGTTGACTGCAGGAGTTGTATAGTGTGTGGATTCTCCATACTTGGTATAGTTTCATTTGAGAGCATTCACCATTGTTGCAGAGTTGGATTGTACATTCCGTATAGGCCAGTGGGATGCGTTGATGGTATTTATTGTGTTGGCAGTTTGATTTGTCCACTTTACTTGGGTTCTGATGTTCTAAGAGTTTGTGTCTTGTGAGTTTCTGATTGTGGTAGTGGTGATTTTGGAGTTTGGTTGAGCTATAATTGTCAATTTGATTATGGATTCCTCTTGGTCATATTGCAGAGGGTATTGCAGGAGCCTATGTTATTTAGCAATAGTATAGTTCATGACTACATTTGGGATCCAGGTGGATTGATTGGTTTATTATTCAGCCATTGCTTGACGACAAGCAATATTTGGGAGGGGAGGACTTGTCATGTCCCCTTTTCAAATAATTAAAAATAATAATCTTTGCTAAGGCAGGCAGGCCCAAAAAGGCGAAGTTTCAGCAAAAAGGGATAATCTTTGGAAGCCAATGGACTAATAAATACAAATTATTATTAAAATATGTTTTATTAACCCCTCTTGGATGTGAGTTAGGGTTATGCCCTCTTTTAAGGGGTTTGGAGGCATTCTGGGCTCATTCCAGAACTTGATTTTGCTCATTTCTTTGTTATTCTTCAAAGGCTGCCAAACCTGTGGAGAAGAAGACTCAAGAATGGGAGTTTGCAGGTTTCTAGGGAGACCCAAGAATGAGAGTTTGCAGGTTTTCAGGAAGGCTAAGGATGGGATTTTGAAGCCATTCCATGTGCATGCTCATACAGAGTTTGCCTTTGTGCTAAATAGTGCAGATTTGTAGGTTTTCGGGGTTGTTTTTTGGTATGAGTTTGGTGATTTCAGTTGAGTATTTCATATTAGTTTGGTTTGCTACTATATTTCAGACTTTAAGATGTTAAAATAGAGCTGAATATATGTATTGGGACGTGATTAAACTTTTGAGATAGTTTATTAGTGTTTTTGTGGTGTTTCTGAGCATTATTATGCTATTTTCAGGAGCCCGATGAGCATTGTTTTTGTCCTCCATTTGGGAGCTATTGTGTGCATGTTATACTGATCTAGAAATGTCATTTTATAGGCTGTTATGCTGTTCAAATTTCTGTAAAAATGTCCACTTTCAGATTTATTAGTAATAGGTGAAGCTGTGAAGCTTTTGGCACTATTTCTGGCATACCTGATTTGGGGTTTATTGAGAAATTTGGTGGATCTTTGTGATATTGGTTGTTTGATTTTGAAAATCTGATTAGAGGCATGAAATATTATATAAAATCAGAAGAGGGACATTTCAAATATTTTTGACACAGTTAAGGTGGTAGGTGGGCATTTGGCTCCAGGGGCAAATGACTATATGCAATAAATATTTCAACACTACCCCTTTGTCCCAAGTCAAACAAACAAGGATCATTGTTGACCCAAATCAACTACACCAAGACACTCTCTTAGGTGTACAAAAGTTACAATGCCTAATGGCTTAATAAAAATGTCTGCTAGCTACTACTTAGACTTGTAGAACTCCATTTTGATATCCCCATTCTCCACCAACTCTCTGATGAAGTGATATCTGATCTCTACATGTTTACTTCTCCCATGGAAGATTGGATTCTTAGACAATGCAATTAATGAGATGTTGTCATAATAAATTGTGGTTCCATCCTCTTTGTTTTCATTAAAATCTATCAAGATCCTCCTTAACAAAATAGCCTGCATGCTGCTACATTTACTGCTATGTATTCAGACTCTACTATAGATTGAGCAACAATAGGTTGCTTCTTGGATGCCCATGAAATTGTACTCAATTTCATATGAAACATATATTTGAAAGTGCTCTTCCTATCATCTAGACTTCCAGCCCAATCACTATCTGTGTAACCAACCAACTTGAATTCATTTTATGCAGTATACAAAATTCCAAATTCCTTGGTACCATTCACATATTTTAGGATCCTCTTTCTTTCTTGCCAATAGGAATCCTTTGGTGTTTCCATAAATCTAGAAATCAAACTTACTGCATGCATTATGTCTGGCCAAGTTGCAGTCAAATACATCAAACTTCCAACCATACTCTTGTATAGTTTGGATTCACACTTTTGTTGCAATCTTTCTTGCTCAACTTCAAACTTACTATTGTTGGTGTTGGGCTGGCTTACTATTCTGCATTTTGAATCTCTCCAAGATCTGCCTTGTATATTTTTCTTAAGAGATAAAAATGCCATCATGCATTTTTTTTACTTCTATGCCTAGAAAGTACTTCAAGAGACCTAGGTCTATCATTTCAAATTCAATTTTCATGGCCTCTTTGAACTCACCAATTGGGAAATTGTCATTTCTAGTGAAAAATAAATCATCAACATGCAAGACAACAATCAACATATTACAATTTTCTCCCTTGATGTAAAGTGTGGGCTCACCATTAGTTTTGCTAAAGCCATTGCTCATCAAATATGAGTCAATCCTACTATACCATGCCCTTGGAGCTCGCTTGAGCCCATAAAGAGCTCTCATCAATCTATAAACTTTGTGTTCTTCACCTGCAACTTCATAACCAGGTGGCTGCTCCACATACACTTCTTCCTTCAATAGACCATTTAGGAAGGCGGACTTCACATGCATTTGATATACCTTCCATTTGTGTTGGGCTGTAATTGCTATGACAACATGCACAGTTTTCATTCTTGCAACTGGGGCATATGTCTCATCATAATCTCTACCATATTGTTGTTTGTACCCCTTAACCACTAAACATTCCTTAGGCCTATCTATTTTTCCTTTAGCATTGCACTTGGTCTTATAAACCCATTTTACTCCAATTACTTGTTTCTTGAGAGGCAAAATAGTTAACTCCCATGTCTCATTCCTTTCAATAGCATCTATTTCCTCATCCATGGCATTACACCATTTCTCCTCATTCACAGCTTCCTCAAAATATATTGGATCACTATGAGAAAATAATGCAAAATTTACACTCTCATCATAATTTTCATCATACCTTTCTTCTTGGTATATCTCCCTTAAGCTTTTGGTCTTTCTTGGTAATAGGGAGGCAAGAGCGGGATCTGAATTTTCAGTATTGTTGTTGCTATTGTTTTGCATACTAGCTCGGGGCTGTCATGAGGTGCTTGGAGCTATTGCTTGGCATGTTAAGGGCTACTTCCCTTTTTTCCTTTGTCTGCAATCTATGTTTACTACTCCATCTTCTTGCTAATCATCAATATCATCTTCTTCCTCTTCAATGGTAGGCACTTTTCTTGAAGTGCTTGAGGATTCATCTACGAAGCCATCTCATGACAAATTTTCAAGAAACTCCAAATCTCTTGAAATGATGATCTTCTTGTTAATTGGATCATATAGCCTATAGGCCTTTGAATCTAAGTTGTACCCTATGAAGATGCACTTTACACCTTTTTCATCTAGCTTTTGCCTTTATTCCTTAGACACATGTGCATATGTTACACATTCGAATACTCTCAAGTGCTCAACTATCCATTTGCCCCTTGACCAAGCCTCAAGAGGAATCTTATCATGAACTAATTTTGTAGGACATCTGTTTATCAATTATACTGCTATTGCTATAGCTTCTCCCCAATATTCAGTTGGGAGTCCTTTTGCTTTCATCATACTTCTTGTCATTTCAAAAATGGTCTTGGTTTTCCTCTCAGCCATTACATTTTGTTGTGGAGTATAACTGGCTGTCAACTCTTTTCTTATGCCATTTTTCCTACAAAAATTTACAAACATATTGGAGGTATACTCTCCTCCTCTATCTAATCTAAGGACTTTTATATAGTGTCCACATTCTTTTTCAACCAGGGCTTTAAATTCTACAAGTTTGTCAAAAGCTTCAGATTTATTCTTCAAAAAATACACCCATGTCCTACAACTGAAATCATCTATAAATGTCATAAAATAAGTACTCCACCCAATAGAAGTAGTTTGCATAAGGCCTACCAAATTAGAATGCACCAACTCTAATGGTGCTCTAGCCCTTCTAGAATTTCTAGATTTAAAGGGAAGCCTATGTTGCTTACCCAATATCCAAGCCTCACACTTGTCATATGAATTTACAATGCTTGGAAAACTATCTACCATTATTTTCTTGGACAAAAAATTTAAACCAGCAAAGCCAAGATGTCCATACCTAAGATGCCAAAGCTTGGAGGGGTCTTCAATCACACTGCTAAGAGCTGATTTCTGATGTATTGATGTACATGGATGCTTGGGAGGTGTAGCATTGACTTGAGAAGAGAAACATGTCTCTATCCTCAATGCAAACGTTCAGTTCTTTGTCATTTGGACTACTGCAAGCAATCTATTACTAGCATCCTTCTCATGAATGGCACACTTGTCATTTTCTATCAGCACCTTATATCCATTTTGAATGAGTTGTCCAATACTCATCAAGTTGTGCTTCATACCTGAGGTGAAATACACATTTTGTATTTCCTTCTTCTCACCTTGCTTGGTGTAGACCATAATAGATCATTTTCCCACTTTGGGAATGGTTCCATTATTTTCCATTTTAATTTCAAACTTAATAGTCTTAAATCAATGAAAGAGAATAAACTTTCATTACCACTTATGTGGTTGCTACATCCGTTGTCTAGGTACCATATCTCAGGGCTTCCTTCTTCACCAATATTACACATGACGAAGGCAATGGGATTGATTGCATTTCCCATGTTCACATCAGCCACATTAGCACTCTACTTTGATTGATCACTCTCTTTCCTCCAGCATTCACTTGCATAATCTCCATACTTATGACAATAGTAGCATTCAACATTACTCTTGTTGGAGTTGTAATTCTTCTTACTTCCTCTAGAGTTATTTTGAGAGGTGCTTGGCTCCCTCTTGGTTGGTTGCTCTTCCTAATCTTTCTACACTAGCATTCCTTTGACCATTCCTTCCATGACCTCTATTTCTTGAGCCTCTACCAGATCCATTTCTTCCTCTCCCCCTACCTCTTGAATTCTCTTAAGCTTTGAAAGACTACTCTTGGGAAGTAGTAGCTGACCTATTTATCCAGTGCTCATGGGTTTGAAGAGTTCCCATCAACTCATCCATGATCAATGTGGTGAGGTCTTTAGCCTCCTCTATGGTCATGGCAAGATTTTCATATTTCTAAGGTAAACTCCTCAATACTTTCTCTACTATTCTCTACTCATCATATTCTTTTCCATTTGATTTGAGTCAGTTTATCAATGTGGAGATTCATGAGTTGAACTCTGCAATAGGTTCATTGTCCCTCATCTAAAGGTTCTCAAAATCTCTTCCAATCATCTGTAGCTTCACTACTCTGACTTTATTAGTTCCCTTGAAGTTTGTCTCAAGGATATCCCATGCTTCCTTTGCATAATTTGCTGCTGCAATCTTGAGTAAAACTGTCTCTATCATCATTGCCTCAATAAGAATTAATATCTTTGCATCCTTTCTCCTTGACTCTTTCAATTGAGTCATTTATGGATTTGAGAGGGCAGCATACTGAGTTGGGTCTATCACATCATTACACCCATTAATCACAAACTCCCACAAATTATTTGCAACCATTATGGTTTTCATTTTCTTTACCCATGTATCATAATTATGTCCATTAAAAGACAGTGGCTACTGCCATATCTTTCATGTGTCTCCTAACATGTCAAATATCCCAGAAAAAAAAAATGTCCTAACTCATTGTGGATGTGGGGCCTCAAAGCTCTGATACCATGTGAGATAAATAAAATCACTACTGAAAAATTTTGCTCGACACTAACTATTGTCAGGTGTCGAGCTAGTTTGGTCTCCACTACAAGGTGGAGCTCGGTAGAAGAAGATGCCAAGCAAGCTTGGCAATAACTACATAAAAATTTTACCAAACACAATACTGAGTGACCAGACTTATATCGTGAATATTTTCACCATTAAAACCAGAGAGTTGAAGTGTGGAACATACAATAATAAACTTCTCAAATGCAATGAATAAGGAAGAGCAATGGATTTAAGTATGCCTACTTGCTTGCTATTCACTTTGATTAAAAACTATTACAAAGTTTGGGAGCATTGGGCTTCAACCAGAAAACCCTAAAATAACCCTAAAACTTCCAACAGGTAAAACTTCAAACTTTAAACTTATAGCACTAATGGTTGCATACAATAGTGCCTAGAGAAATCACTACTTCACAGGACAAATTCAACAAACATTAACTTATAGAATGACCAGCAAAAAAAACATGCTACTATAGGTATGAAACAAGCTTGCTTCTGTCCTCTGCATGACTGGATCTACTAATCACTTTCTTTCTTCTTCCTTCTCTGCAACATTTGATCTCTTCAACTCTCTCTGACTCCACTCACTAGTCGAATGAACCAAATCATTCCTTTTGTCTTACTGGCAAAACGTTTCCCCTCTCATATTCAAATTTGAAAACTCACCTACTGAGCTTTAATGTTTCTAATGCAGTCAAGGTGGTAAGTGGGCATTTGGCTCCAAGGGCAAATGACTATATGCAATAAATATTCCAACATGTTTCACAAGAATAAGTTGTGTTGTATAGGAGCTTATCTAAGTAAAACCTATGTTTTTCCTTACCTTGACAATCTGGTAATGAATGCTAATAATACTATTGTTTACTCTCCATGAAATAAAAGAAAATACACAACATACACTAAAACAGTTACAAATAGCTTAAAGGACTTGCTTGAATCTCATGGAATGTGCTCATGACTTCGTCTCGTTAATTATTACAAAATGTAAGGACAAAATGATGGTGGTAGTGGTGAATCTATTTGGCTTGAAAAATGGTACGAAGAAAAAATGGAAAAGATATCATTAATAGAAAAATAATACTTTTTAATAAAATGAAATATAGATCAAAATAATTTTATTTTCCATTATTTAATAAATAAAATTGAATAAAGCGAGGCATATATAAATGTGATAATGCAAAAGCTTCGATCGGATTTCGAGTCCTTTAAGTATTGCGGATCCTCAATTGTCACAAACCGACTATGATTTTTAAAAAATACCATTTGATCAAATACCGGAAAATAAAACCCTAATTTTGGAGCATTTAGCGGGCTAAAAAGTGAAAGATGGCGGATTGTTTTGAACCTCCTGTGTGATAATATTTAAAAAATTGAAGTAAATGGTCTGAGACGCCAAAATGGACCAGCATCTAGTCTGTATAAATAAGTCAATGAGGTCCACACAAACTATTCGTGCAAGCATCTACAAATTTGATATCCACAAACGTTGACAGCAGGCTACAGTGCATCACAGTAGTCAACAATGAAAACAAAATATTATTTCACTCTCTCGGTTATAAATAGACAAAAATTCTACGCTTCCCTAATAGAAGAAAAAAGTGGAAAAGAATGGATTTTTCTGAGGGAGAGATTTGTGAGCGCAGTGAGGATATGGGTGTAGATTATTTGGAAGAGCTCCTCCTCACTAGTGAGACTAGTGAGATAATAACTGCTTTCTGGATCTCTGATTCTCTACAGCAGTAGCTAGTTTCTTAGTCCCATTGTGTGTCATATTATCACTATAGATTCTGAACCAGACTTTCTAGTTTTATACACATAAGACCTAAGTGTGTCTCAAATATCTGTCGGAACATTAAAAACGGTGTCTACAATATCACTGTAAACTAATATTCTGTGAGAGACTTGGTTTGGTTTAATCAAATTAGTTATGCTAGCTATTTCTATGGATTACTCTAGCTCCAAAAGTTTTCAAATGTGTAACTGATTTCACTCTGAAGATAGGTTATCAAATATCATTTGAAATGATGGAAACAAGTTTTCAAATTATTGTTTCAACTATTCTTTTAGTACATTTTATTCTCATGATGATTATAAAAGAAAACAATGCAATAATGGAAAATGTTCACACAAGCACAAACAATTTTTTCAATAAATTCAGTCAACAAATGAGTTATTCAACTATTTTTTCTCTACATCATTCTGGTTTTATTATCATCCAAAGTTTTACAAATGTAAATTGTTTCTTTGACCATCAATTACTTTGACTACTGATATAACCCAAATGAAAATATCAATTTACATAGGTTGGTGTAACTTTCTTTGCTAGCTCATTTTATTGTGATGGTAGAAATAAAATATGATTTAAAGGATAGAATAATATTTAGACAGACACATCTAACTGATCAACAAGTTCATTAAATTCTTGTACAAAAGGATTTGTGATAACCAATGTGACTAAAACTGGAATTGATGGGCAGTGCCTCACAACTCACCTTCACACTAACTCTACTATTCACTCACCCTTTCTTTCTTTCTATCAAGTTCATTTTTCTATACTAAGACTTTTATTTATTTTGACAATTGATATAGTTCATTTGAAAACACCAACATACAATATAATTCAACATGTTGATAGAAAAATATTTGGCAATCATATATTCAAAATATTTTCTAATTGGGCACAATCTTGAACTTAGCAAGACTTGATCCCTGGTGGGCTCATTGTGAGCCTTTCAACTTCACTAGTAGACAAGGACCCTTTGACATTTAGTTTACTTTAAAGAAATTAAGTATTCAACTATTTCTTTCTCTGTTTGAATTCCTCTCCCCCCACTGATGATATAGTTCACTTGTAGACTTTAATTATAAATAATTAGTTGTAAATTATTCTCTTTAATTAAATTTATTATATAATGGATTGTGTAATATGACTCAAAATTGATAATAGAAATTGTCTTCACTATCAGTTCTACTACTTTTCACACTTGTTTTTCATAAACTAGATTTAATTAAATAGAATCAGTTATTTAGCTATTAGTTTGTCTATATCAATCCAGTTTATTTTTTATTTAAAAGTGTTCCAAACGCTATCATTTTTCTTTTGAGCATTGATAGAGGACATGTCTCTTCCAAATAACTTTCTTCTTTGACTTACTTCACTTTGATGATGGATTCTAGAATATGATTTGAAATATTTAAAAAAAAATGGTTGCAAAATCATATAAGCAAGCTAACAAAAAAAAATTGAGAATTTCTTTTTTGTTTTAATAAAATTAGCTAATGAAATCTTGTTTTGTGAGCACTTTCATCTAATACTCTTTCAAATGTGAACAAGTTTTTAGTATCTTTAATTATTTTGACCATTAATATAGTTCATTTGAATCATCAATTCTACACAATTTTTAAGAACATAAAATATAATCTAAAATATTGCTATAAAATATAAATAACCTTGTTCAATAAAATCTAAAATTATAAACCATTACATTTTAATACTGAAATATCATTTATCATTTTAAAAATAAAATATATATAATTAAAAATCAATCAAATGTTAAAAACCATTAAATAAAATGAATCTAAAATATTGCAATACAAAAAAGTCTAGTGAGAGGTTAAAGTGAACAACATCTACAAGCTAGTATCTTAATAGTAAAGCCAAATGAAACCAATTAGAGTTATTTAGATTTGACATCATGAACATAATATTTGTAAATTTAAATCCATATAAATGGAGTAAAGACCAAAAAAAAACAAAATAGGAGATAATATTTATTGTGGTTAGAGATTTTTTCCTACTTACAGACTCAAGAGGGAATCACTTTATTATTTAATATCTGATACAATACAACAGACATACATTTATACCTTCACATACAACCTTATGTGAAGAGCCTTTTGAGAAATAGAA
This sequence comes from Cupressus sempervirens, assembly GCA_028749045.1. Taxonomy (NCBI): domain Eukaryota; kingdom Viridiplantae; phylum Streptophyta; class Pinopsida; order Cupressales; family Cupressaceae; genus Cupressus; species Cupressus sempervirens. The sequence continues at coordinate 828,238,822 of CM053790.1, read as the reverse complement.
TAATCATGTGACCATTAGGCTTCACGTTTCCAACAATCTCCACTTGAAGTCCAACCAACACAAAGGTTCTCTATAACATTCTCTTTATCAATTCCACCTTGCTTCGGTCGGCCCTAGGATTGTTTGATATTGATATCCCTACTCCCCCCAACCCTTGCCCCCAAAAAATCCCTCTTAGGATCATGGGTCCCAAAGCCCCTACCCCTAGCCTTTCCCTAGTGGGTCTCCTATGGAGACGAAGGTCTCCCCTAGGGTAAAAAAGTGAAGTTTGAAAAAGGCAAAGAGAAGAAACAGAGGACTCAGAGGATGAGGGGAGAGGTGGTAGGAAGAGGTCAGGGAGGATTATGATATCCAATGGAAAAAGGAAGTTGAGATCTGAGGCCTCACAGGAGGAGGATTTAGATAGAGAGGAGATGAGCCACCCTAAAAAAAGGATTAAATAGAAGGCTTCAAATTTTTGTAGGGGAAATATAGAGGAGGAGGAAGTGGATGTTTCCCATTCCTCAAGGTCTAGCTCAAAAGGTGTGATTAAAGGGGGGAGAGGGATGACACATGTTTTAGCCTCCATAGTGATGGGATGTATGGACCTCACTTGGAACTAGTTCCCTAATACTGTGGATAGAGTGCCCTCCCCTTTTATAGTTTCCTCTCCTCCTAGGGTTTCTATGAAGGATTGTATTATACCTAACCCCCTGACTATGCAGGATGTCACTAAAGAGCAGGTGGATGGCTACCAATGCGGCATACAGGAGGTCATTAAGGTCTAGAAGATGGCTGGCAATGAGATGTGGGAGAGGATCTATGCCCTAGAGGAAAGAATGTGTTTGTTGGCTAAATTCACTATGAAGGTGGCGCATGTTGCTACCACGTTACATCTACTAAAGGACCAGGAGGGTGATCTAACCAATGAGGACTCCAAAATGTTGTTTGACTTCCTTGTTGAAAATTGGGAAAAAATCCTCCTTAAGAGGAAGGATTCCAAGAAGCCTTAGAGCCTTTTCCTCTTGGCTCTCTATGTTTTTAATTTTCTGGTTGTTGAACTTTGTTGGGTTTAAGGTGGTTTTCCTTTTGTTTTCATGCTTTCTTAGTTTTAGCAGTTTTAGGATAGGTAGTAGTTGTTTAATGTCTATTGATAATTTTATCTTCATGCTCCTGAGAAATTTTTTTGTGTTAAAAGTGGTAGAGGGTAATTTTGGTCAGTGGTAATCTACTAGTTGTAGGCCAATTTTTTTATTTTAAGGGCCAACCCCCACGTTTAGACTATTTTTAAATTCAAAAACATTCTCTGCATTTCCAACTCTTTATAACAAAATTAAGCCCATGAATGATTTAAAATTTGCTAACTTTTGTTTGAAAATGTTTAGAATCAATCTTCTCCAAAATAAACGAAATATAATAACACTTCACAACATAACATCTTCAACATCAAACCTGAAAACAATCTCCTCTTTGTGCATGAAATTCATTCCATAATAACAAATTAATAGATCATATGAGATTTCCAAATCAATTTTCTCCTTATATAGAGCCTCCATTCACATTGACATCACACAATTTCTCACCACTACCATTATACTTGGAAGCCTCAATAAACATAGGCCTATCCCTTGGCTCAATTCTCTTGGTAGCTTTACCTTCAATTGTAGTTGCTCCATTTAATATAGTTTTCCTTGTCAGTATGTAGATCAACCAATTCTATCTTCAAATCTTCATTTCTTATCTTTTCAAAAATCTCCCACCCTTTAATAACTTTGTCCTTCTCCTTTTCCTTTTCCATTCAGGAAATGCACTCTTCTTACTACTGATAGAAGAAGTCTAGAACAACAAAAAAATATTGCATAAAGGTAACACAATAGAAACAACAATCCATAGCTAGCAAGAAATCATCATACAAGTCATAATCAAAGTGACGAACATACCTCCCTGAGACCAAGCATCTTATAACAACCAAGACACCCAAAGTGGGAGAACCAACACCATTCTATTGGTTGAGATTCATAATCAAGCCTTGAGTAGGTAGTAGTAGGAGGAGAAAAGTGAGCCCAAGTTATCAAAATCCTCCACCCAAAAGAAACTCAGAAGCTACCAACAAGCATCTCGCCATCAACTAAACATGAAGGCCCAATCATGACATTGACCAATGAGAGGCCATTAATCTAATCACACCAATAAGATAACAAAAAAAGAGACCCAATATTTATCATGGTTTGATAATTTTTTCTATATCCATACTCCATCACAAAATCACTTTATTGTACATAAATATAGACATTCATCTATACATTCACATATAACTTTCAAGTGAAGAGTTGTGAGAAGTGTGATAGTCATGTGACCATTAGACTTCACATTCCCAACAATATTTAGTAAATATCTAATATAGTTTGATCTTACCAACTCCTTATTAGAAATAATAAGCCACCAAGATAACTAGGGGGGTGAATCAGTTATCCAATTAAAACATTTTTCAACCTTAATTAATCTTAACCATGCAACCAAAGTAAATAGGAACCATAACAAGATGTACATACACAATTACACTAGATTTGTTAACTATGAAAACCCTTGATCAAAAGGAAAACCCTAGTGGGAATGATGCCCAAAAAGATATGCATACATACATACATTCCTTGTTAGAGGATAGACCCTGTTAAGAGTCTATAAACACATTTAGAACATAAGAGTCCCTATCAAGAGACTTTGAATCCCTATTAGGAGTTGTAGAAGGTAGAAGGACCCACTGTCCAAACAGCTTCTAGGGCAAGACCACTAAACTTCACTATCCAACTGATCTCTCAACTATTCCTTACAGAAAAATTATTTTTACTATTCTTTATCCTCTTTCCTTAGTCCTATCAACTGGACCAATCACTTTTAGACCTTGTAGATCAAGTCATGAACCTCAGGTCCAAATATCAAACCTCAGATCTCAAAATAAAACCTTGGAAATGAAGTTTTCTCTAACTTTGCTCTGCTCTGCTCATCTTCACAATTATATCTTTTCTTCTCCTTTTTTCTCTTCTTGCTTATTGTATTCTTCCATAAATAACAAAGGAAAATTTCCTCCATTTATACTGAATCCATAAAATAATTCCCTGAGTTAGCTATTAAACCTTCTTAATTAATCATTATAGAACCTAATTAAGAATACATTATACTTAGCAATAACATTAATCTATCGCCTTGTAACTTGAATAATTTTCTATACGTGTAATATTAGGATGAGCAAGCTTAGCCACATCATATCCAACATGTCTTCTACACACCTTTAACCTTATTTCTTATAATAACAACTTTGCTAAGATATATAACAAGTTTACCAGAACATGCTTCTGTAAACTCTATCTCAGAAAAATCTTCACCCAAACTTGCATAACTTCTTCTAGACTTAATATATTTTGCTCTTAAGTTTAGCTACATATGCTAGATACTTAGTATTATCTCCCATTAAACTCTCTAGTGAAAATACTCAATGATCTATCCATATCAACTTGATCTTTATCATTTTTATTTTGTCAGATACCACAAAAAATGGCTATGTTGACATAAATAACAAACACAATCATGAATGTAACATATCACCATGATAATGATATCATCATGTTTCTACAATACTCCCCCATAGGAATATCATTAGCGTTCATGCTTCCAACACTCCTAGCACACTATTTCCATTTATGAACACATTGTTAACATTATCATAAACTTAAAATGAATGACTTGAGAAATTTATTTAGAACATTGTTAGCATATGTCATGGATTTGGAATATTGACCTAGAGATTATTAGTGATTGGTGGAGTTCAAATCATTTTCTCATTATTAATTATATTTGAACCAAAAAAATATTTATTCTTATATTTGTTTATATTTTTGTTCATAATTCTCAAATTTATATTATTAAGTGGATTGTTAAACACATCTAGAGCTCTTGGATAGAAAAAATCAATGAACTAGTTCTTAAAGTAGTTATATTTTTCTGATTTTATCATAATTATAAAAATAGTCCTATCATCCTATTTCTAACAGCTATGTATCTTAATAAGTAGCTCATAATAATTTGATCATTCTATACAAGTTTGATTTGAATACTAAACACTCCTCTCTCTAAAGTGGTGTTCTTTCATCTTTAAGTAGTTAGTAGAAACTCAAGAATACCACTTTTAGATAGGTCACATGTTCTCATCCTCATATGTACCATATGGATAATATTTTTTTCTAGTTATAAGGTCTTTCTTTTTTTATTAAATCTCATCTGTAAGAAAGATCTCATAATTACATTGTTATGTCTAGATCAAAAAAAAAATTATGACTAAAAGAAGAAAAAAATATTTTTTTACTAGTATAAAATATATTTTACAATAATGAAAGACGTAATTGAAAGATTGTATGATCTACAAGTTATCATTGTAAAGATATACCCTTCAACACTCAATATTACTCATATTGTCTATTCATATTGTCTGGTACTAGAATTATAATTTTGATGGTAGATAAGATAATTTTGAAAGTATCTCTTTTATGTCTACTCTACAACTAAAATCTAAACTCATTTATTTATTGAGACTAATTTAGAACATATGAAGAAGAAACTCACCCCCACTAAACCTTATTATCTCAACTATTTTTTCTTTATATAATCATAATTATCATCTCCCACTCATGAAATTTCTCCTCCTATTTAGCACACTTCTAGAAATCCTTCCAAATGCCCTAAAGTAAACACAAAAATATTACCCATAATAGAAAATCGCATTTGGTTACTATCTTCCCATCAACATTTTGTAACACGAAAATAAGAATATGCCAAAAATATATATAACATATATAAATGTGGTATTTATAATTCATATTTATACATTTTGTTTCAAGATCCTTTCACAATGATCATTATTATTGAGCCAATACCCCTTATAATTTGATTTACAACAATATATTCTACAAATAAGGAAAAGTCATGCTATTCAAAACTTGCATTTCTTCTCATTAAATGGGATTGGAATTGAACATCATTAGGTACAAAAAGAAAAAGGTCAGAGAATATTAAATTAGATACACTTGACTGAATATAAAAATTACAACACAAAAATGTAGAAAAGAATTGCAAGTTTAAAATTAAGCTACAAAAAAAAGTGTAGTACTAAAATATGGTGGCTATTATAATGCATACAAGAATGAGTTTGTAGAATTCGTAATATTGTTCTATCACAAGTGGAGCTCAGAAGCAAGTTTAGGAGGCCACAAAGGAGCTTTCCCCAAAATCTAAGAAAATGTACCTTAAAACTAGTTCTTATCTCTATTGTGCAAGAGTTTTCAATTATTCAAAGTTTGAGACTATTCATTACTAACTACTCCAGCTACTTTTATCATTATCTTAATGACAATATTTCAAATTATCTCTTTTATACAAGAAAAACAAAAAAAAGTTGTGTCTTATAAGAGCTTACCCAAAATAACCCCTATGTTTACACTTACCTCCACAACATGAATGATAAATGATGATGAAAACTATTGCATTCTCTCTTAACAAAATATAGAAATAGGAAACATACACTAAAATGATTATACGCATGAAAGGCTTGCTTGAATCTTATGTGAGGTAGTCATGACTTATTTTTATAAATTATGACAAAACATAAATGGTGGTGATGGTAGTGGTCGTAGCAAATCTAACTAGTTGGAAAAATGATCAAAAAATGCTAAAGGAAGTGTTGAAATATTAAATGTAGCATGTGGTTTTCCCTAGAGCCAAATGCCCACCTACCACCTTGATGGCCAGCCAAACGGTCAAAAAAATTAATGCATGATAGGTGAGTTCAAAATTGAAAAACAAGAGGGAAAAGCATTTTTAGGAAAGAAACAAAACAAATGAGTTAATTTCATTCAATCAATTGATGCAGTTGAGTAGTTGTAGAAGAGTAGGTTGTAGAGCAGAGAAGAGAAGTCGATCAACAAATCAAGTTAGAGTTCAGAAGATAGAAGGAAGATAGTTTCGTGTCTGCAGTTACACATATTTCCTCTTGTCATTATGTAAGTTCATTATTTTGGATTTGTCCTATGAAGTAGTGATTGCTCTAGACATTATTGTATGCAGCCATTAGAGCTATAAGTTTTAAGTTTTATCAATTTGAAGATTTTAGGGTTCTTGGATTGAAGCCAAATGCTCCCAGATTTTGTAATAGTTTTATCATATTTGAATAGAAAGCAAGCAAGAAAGTAGGAAAACATCCTTGTGTTTCTCTTTTTCTATTCATCATTCTATAGTATTTTTTCATTTGATAAGTTCGTATTTGAAAGCTTCATCCTTCGGCTCTCTGCATTTTAATGGTGGAAAAAGTTCAGACTGGAGGTCTGTGAAAAGGTCACTTAGTTTGTACAAGAGATATTGTCTTTTTCGAGTCCACCAAGTCTCCCTCTCTACCCTCACTAAGTTCACTCAGTTTCTTTTTGTTTACTGAGCTCACTCAGCATTCTCTACTGTTGAGCATCAACTAATAGTGGTGACTAAGCTCACTTGGCATACATTATTGCCAAGTTGCCCTTATGTGCCGAGTTCACTTGACTTCATCTTGTGCTAAACTTACTTGACACCCACTACCTATCACTTGGCACTCACTTGTGCTGAGCATTGTCATTTAACATTAGTTGTTGTCAAGAAAAATTTGAAAGTGTTGTGAATTCTTTTTCACATGGTATCAGAGCTTTGAAGCCCCACATCCACAGTGAGTTAGGGCATTTTTTTTTCTAAGATATTTTACATGGCAGGGGATGCAGGAAAGATATGGCTGCAACCACCATCCTTTAATAGAAAAAATTATGACACATGGGAAAAGAAGATGAAAATCATAATGGTTGCAAATGATTTATGAAATTCTGTGATTAATGGGTTCAATGATGTGATAGATTCAACTCAGCATGATGTGCTTACCAACAACCAAAAGACTCAACTAAAGGAGTCAAGGAGAAAGGATGTAAAGACATTAAGTTTGATTGAGGCAACAATGAAAAAGACAATTTTTCCCAAGATTGCAATAGCAAATTATGCAAAGGAAACATGGGACATGCTTGATAAAAACTTCAAGGGGACTGATAAGGTTAGAGTAGTGAAGCTACAAATGATCAAAAGAGAATTTGAGAACCTTTAGATGAGGGAAAATGAACCTATTATAGAGTTCAGCTTACGAATCTCCACTTTGATAAACTAGCTCAAATCAAATAGAGAAGATTATGATGAACAGAGGATTGTGGAAAAGATATTGAGGAGTTTACCTTATAAATATGACAACCTTGTTATAACTATAGAGGGAGCAAAGGACCTCACCACATTGACCATGGATGAGTTGATGGGAACTCTTCAAACCCATGAGCATTGGATAAATAGATCAGCAACAACTTTCCAAGAGCAGTCTTTCAAGGCTCAAGAGAATTCAAGAGGTAGGGGGAGAGGAAGAAATGGCTCTGGTAGAGGCTTAATAAGTAGAGGTCATAGAAGGAATGATCAAAGGAATACTGGTGCAGAAAGCTCAAGATGAGCAAGCAACCAAGAGGGAGCAATGACCTCTCAAAATAGCTCTAAAGGAGGTAAGAAGAATTACAACTCCAACAAGAGAAATGTTGAATGCTACTACTATCATAAGTATGGGCATTATGCAAGTGAATGTTGCAAGAAATAGGGTGATCAGTGAAAGAAAAATGCTAATGTGGCTGATGTGAATATGGGAAATGCAAACAATCCCACAACCTTCATCATGTGTAACATTGGTGAAGAAGGCAGCCCTGAGGTATGGTACATACATAGTGATTGTAGCAACCACATGAGTGGTAATGAAAATTTATTTTATTTTATTGATAATACTTTTAAGTTTGAAATTAAGATGGGAAATAATGGAACCATTCACATAGTGGACAAAGGATCTATCATGGTCCATACCAAGCAAGGTGAAAATGAGATATTGAATGTGTATTTTGCCCTTGGTATGAAGCACAACTTGATGAGTACTGGACAACTCTTTCAAAATGGATACAAGGGGCTGATGGAAAATGACAAGTGTATCATTCATGAGAGGGATGGGAGCAATAGATTACTTGTAATAGTCCAAATGACAAAGAACCAGATGTTCCTGTTGAAGATAGAGACATTTTTCTCTTCTTAAGTCAATGTTACATCTCCTAAGCATGTATGTACACTACTACATCAGCAATCAACTCTTAGGAGAATGATTGAAGACCCCTCCAAGCTTTGACATCTCAGTTATGGACATTTTGGCTTTGCTAGTTTAATTTTTTTTTCCCAAGAAAAGAATGATAGATGGCTTGCCAAGTATAGTAGATTCCTATTACAAGTGCGAGGGTTGCATTTTGGGTAAGAAACATAGGCGTCCCTTTAATTCTAGAAATTATAGAAGGGCTAGAGCATCATTAGAATTGGTGCATTCTAATTTGGTAGGCCCTATGAAAACTACTTCTATTAAGGGTAGTACTTATTTTATGACATTCATAGATGATTTGAGTCGTAGAACATGAGTGTATTTTTCGAAGAAAAAATATGAAGCATTTGAAAAATTTGTTGAATTTAAAGCACTGGCTAAAAAATAATGTGGACACTATATTAAGGTCCTTAGATTAGATAGAGGCAAGGAGTACACCTCCAATATATTTGTAAATTTTTGCAAGAAAAATGGCATAAGAAAAGAGCTCATAGCTAGTTATACTTCGTAGCAAAATGGAGTGACTAAGAGAAAGAATAGGACCATTTTTGAAATGGAAAGAAGCGTGATGAAAGAAAAAGAACTCCTAACTGAAGATTGGGGAGAAGTTGTAGCAATAATTGTTTGATACAATTGTTTAATTGTGTGTTGTCTTTGATCTTATAGAAATGTCATATCATTTGACAGACAATATCTACCAAGCTTAGTTGATCGGCAAAGAAAATTTCAAAGTATACTAAGTGTTCTTGAAAATTACTCTATAGAAACAGTGTCTACCAAACTTAATCAGGCATCAAAGGGTTTTGTGGCTTAAATCAATGGTAATAAAGTTCACAAGGTTAATAGAGGAAAGTTAGTGTTTACCAAGTTCACTCAGTCTCCAAAGGATTTTGTAGGGTTCACAGTATTAACCGAGCTTTAGTTGGAGATAAGTTATGGAACAGTGTTTACAAAGCAGGGTCGGCCAATGAAGGATTTCATTGTTTTAAGAAATAAATTTTAATTATTTCATGTAATATTTGTAGCTGACTAAGAAAATAATTATTGGTAATTGTAAGTTGGAAATAAGTCGACTTGACAATATGTAAGGTATAAATAAAAGGTCAAGATGAGAATTCTAAAGTGAGAATGGTTGATCATGCAAGTGTATTGATTGTTTGAAGAGGAAAGTGTGAGAAAACTTTGAAGAATGGTCAGATATCCTTGAGGAGCAGAAAAGTTGTATTCGATCAAAGAGAAACTAGTGGAGCAAAACATAGATCTATATAAAAAATTTAGTTGCATCTCATTCAGGTCATTTCATTGTTACTTTCTTACCATTATAGCAGTGATTCCTAAATCTCTTAGCAGAGTTGGTTTAACAACTATTTGTAAATCCTCTAACAAGGTGATAGTTCTATTGAATTTTTCTAAAGTCCTTTTGCAAGGCCACTCCTAACAAGGTGATTAAATCCTTTAACAAGGTCACACCTAATAGTGTGTTTTGTAACCTTTAATTGGGTTGGCTCCTAATAGGGCTCACTTCAAAAGAGTGAAAATCAGTAGCTAGTTACTTGGTGGTTTTTCCCATATTAGGTTTCCATGTTAAATTTGGTGTCTCATGTGTTCATGTTATTTATTTTATGGTTGCATGTTAATCACTATGAATGCTTAAGTATCTGTTAACATAACATATGCTGCATCTACCAAGTTACAGTATTTGTCTTTGTGTTAACTAAGTGATAGCAGTAAGTAGTTTTATTAGACATCTAAGGGATTTGTGGATTTATTTTTGTGGTAACTGATTCACCCTACCCCACCCCCCTCTTAGTTGCTCTATTTATATTTCCAACAATAACAGTATATTTGATTAATAGGTATCCTACAAAATTAGTTCATGACAAGATTCCTCTTGAGGCTTAGTCAAGGAACAAATGGACATTTGAACACTTGAGAGTGTTTGGATGTGTAGCAAATGCACATGCGCTTAAAGAACATAGGCACAAGCTGGATGAAAAATGTGTGAAGTGTATCTTTATAGGGTACAACTCAAAATCAAAGGCCTATAGGCTATATGATCCAATTAACAAAAAGATCGTCATTTTAAGAGATGTGGAGTTTCTTGAAAATTAGTCATGGGATGGCTTGGTAGATGAATCCTCAAGAACTTCAAGTAAAGTGTCTACTATTGAAGAGGAAGAAGATGACATTAGTGATTAGCAAGAAGATGGAGTAGCTAATGTGGATTGCAAACAAAGGAAAATAGGCAAGCAACCCTTAACATGTCGAGCAACAGCTCCAAGCACATCAAGATAGCCATGAGCTAGTATGCAAAATAGTAGCAGCAATAACACTAAAAATTCAGATCCCACTCTCATCTCCCTATTGCAAAGAAAGATTAAATGTCTAAGGGAGATATACCAAGAAGAAAGGTATGATAAGGATTATGATGAGAGTGTAAATTTTGCATTATTTTTTCATAGTGATCTAATTTATTTTGAGGAAGCTATGAATGAAGAGAAATTGTGTAATTCCATAGAAGAGGAAATAGATGCTATTGAAAGAAATAAGACATGGGAGTTAACTACTTTTCCTCCAAGAAGCAAGTTATTAGAGTGAAATGGGTTTACAAGACCAAGTGCAATACTGAAGAAAAAATAGATAGGCATAAGGCATGTTTAGTTGTCAAGGGGTACAAACAATAGTATGGTAGACATTAAAAATGCAGAACATTAAGGTAACCCAACACAAATGGAAGGTATATCAGATGGATGTGAAGTCTACTTTCATGGATGAAGCATTTAAGGAAGAAGTTTATGTAGAGCAACCACCTGGTTATGAAGTTGCAGGTGAAGAACACAAAGTGTATATATTGAAGAGAGCTCTATATGAGCTCAAGCAAGCTCCATGAGCATGGTACACTAGGTTTGATTCATATTTGATGAGAAATGGCTTTAGCAAAAGTGATGATGAGCCCACACTTTACATCAAGGCAACAAATGGTAATGTGTTAATTGTTGTCTTATATGTTGATGACTTAATCTTCACTAAAAATGAAAATTTTCTAATTGGTGAGTTCAAAGAGGCCATGAAAAATGAATTTGAAATGATAGACCTAGGTCTCTTGAAGTATTTTCTAGGCATAGAAGTAAAACAAATGCATGATGGCATCCTCATCTCTCGAGGAAAATATGCAAGTCGGATCTTGGAGAGATTCAAAATACAAAATAATAAGGCAGCCCCAACACCAACAGTAGTAGGTTTGAAGTTGAGCAAAGAAGATTGCAACAAAAGTGTGAATCCAAAACCATACAAGAGTATGGTTGGAGGTTTGATGTATTTGACTGTAGTTTGGCTAGACATGATGTATGCAGTAAGCTTGATTTCTAGATTTATTGAAATACCAAAATATTCCCATTGGCAAGCAGGAAAAATGATCTTAAGGTATGTTAATGGTACCAAGGGATTTGGGATTTTGTATATTGCAAAAAATGATTTCAAATTGGTTTGTTACACAGAAAGAGATTGGGCTAGAAGTTAAGATGATAGGAAGAACATTTTTAGATACATGTTTCATATGAAATCGGGTGCAATATCATGGGCATTCAAGAAGCAACCTATTGTTTCTCAATCTATAGCTGAAGTTGAATACATAGCAGTGAATGCAACAACATGTGAAGCTATTTGGTTAAAGAGGGTCTTGACAAATTTAAATGAAAGGCAAGAGGATGGAACCACAATTTGCTGTGACAACATCCTGAATTGCATTGTCCAAGAATTCAATCTTCCATGGTAGAAGTAAGCATATAGAGATTAGATATCACTTCATCAAAGAGTTGGTGGAGAATGGAGGTGTCAAGATAAAATTTTGCAACTTAGAGCAATAGCTAGCAGACATTTTTACAAAGCCTTTGAGCACTAGAACTTTTGGGCACCTAAGAGAGAGTCTTGGTGTAGTTGATTTAGATCAAGACTGATCCTTGTTTTTTTTTGGCTCAGGACAAAGGGGGAGTGTCAAAATATTTAATGCAGCAGGTGGGTGGTTAGCCCCTAGAGAGAAATGCCCACCTACCACCCTAACGACTAGCAGAACGATCAAAAAAGTTAATGCACATTAGGTGAGTTCAAAATTGAAAAATGAGAGAGAAAAATATTTTTTGGAAAGAGACAAAAAGGAATGAATCAGTTTCATTTGATTAGTTGATGCAGTTGAGCAGTTGCAGAAGAGTGGGTTGCAAAGCAGAGAAGAGAAGTCGATCAGCAAATCAATTTAGAGTTTAGAAGATAGAAAGAAGTTAGTTTCATGTCTGCAAGAGTTTAGAAGATAGAAGGAAGTTAGTTTCATGTCTGCAATTGCATGTGTTTCCTCTTTTCATTCTGTAAGTTTGTTGTTTTCGATTTGTCCTGTGAAGCAGTGACTACTCCAGCCATTTTTGTATGCAGCCATTATAGCTGTAAGTTGTAAGTTTTAAGTTTTATTAGTTTGAAGATTTTAGAGTTTTCTAGTTGAAGCTGAATGCTCCTAGATTTTGTAATAGTTTTATCATATTTGAATAGAAAGAAAACAAGCAAGTAGGCAAACATCCTTGTGTTTCTCTGCTTCTATTCATCATTGCATAGTATTGTTGCATTTGATAAGTTCATATTTGAAAGCTTCATCCTTCGGCTCTCTACATTTTAATGGTGGAAAAAGATGGAGGTCTATGAAAAGGTCACTTGGTTTGTACAAGATAAGTTGTCTTTACCAAATCCACCAAATCTTCCTTTCTACCCTCACCAAGTTCACTCGGTTTCCTTTTTGTTTACCAAGCTCACTCGGCATCCTCTACTATCAAGCATCACCTAACAGTGGTGACCGAGGTCACTGGGCATACACTATTGCCGAGTTGCCCTTGTATGCCAGTTAACTCATCTTCATCTTGTGCCGAACTTACTCGGCACCCACTACCTGCTGTCACTCGGCACTCACTTGTGCCGTATTAGTTGTTGTCGAGCAAAATTTTAAAGTGTTGTGATTTATTTTTCAGAAGGAGAGCTAAAAGAATAACATTATCAATAAAAAAATAGTATCTTTATTAAAAATAACCCAAATACAAAAGAATAACATTATCAATTAAAAAAAATAGTATCTTTATTAAAAATAATCCAAATACAAAATGGAAAAAGAGAAGCCAGTACTGTTGCAGAAATACAAATAAGTCAATTCAAATTCTGTTTTCGAACCCATATTCAAATCTGATGCATTAAGAAATCATATAATTCAAAAGCTTCGATCGGATTTCAAGTCCTTTTACAAAGCTATTGCGGGCCCTCAATTGTCACAAACAGACTATGATTAAAAATAGTATTTGATCAAATACCTGTAAATGCAACCCTACTTCTGCTACATTTAGCGTATTGAAAACACCAGACGGCGGATTGTTAGGCACCCCACTAGTAATAAGATTAAGAAAATCGAAGTAAAGAGGTCTGAGGCGCCAAAATGGACGAGCATTACAAAAAAACTAGAATTTTTGTAGTCTAACGATGTGAAAAGCCTTAAGAAGATCAGTGTTCATCTATGAATCAGTCAAGCATTCGCAAGTATGAGTCAATGAGGTCCACACAGGCCATTCGTGCAAGCATTTAAAAATTTAATATCCACAAACGTCCACGTCAGGCTCCTGTGCTTAACAGTAGTCAACTATGAAAATAAAATATTACTTCACTCTGTTGGCTATAAATAGGCAACATTCTACACTTCCCTAGTTCAAACGAACAATCACAATTTTTAGGGCACAAAAGAAAAGAGTGGGGAAAGAATGTCTTCTTCTAAAGGGGAGATTAATGTTGTAGGGAGTAATCTCAAGAGAAAAGCCCAGTACAATGAGTTCATGCAAGTGAAGAAAACTGTATAAATGATATATCCTCTTCTTCCCTAGGTTATGGCCCTTGTGAAGATGTACCAGAATCATACATGGTTGCCACATATTCAGAAAGCATGAATTCTGGTCAAGAAGGGAGTCTATGCAAAGAGAATGGCTCAGAGGAGAGCCTGTCTTTGCATGGAGTTGTGAAGAATTCAGCCATTGAAGGCTGTACTTATGAGTACATCAATGGTGAAAGTGAGAATGGGAGTTTCAGGAGGAAGAAATCAGGGGTGGAAGGAGAGAGGAATTACAGAGGAGTGAGGAAGAGGCCATGGAGGAAATATGCAGCAGAGATAAGAGATTCAAGAAGAAGAGGAGTGAGGGTGCGGCTTGGAACATTTGAGAGTGCAGAGGATGCAGCCATGGCTTATGACAGGGCTGCCCTCACCATTAGAGGCCCAAGAGCCATCCTCAACTTTCCTATTTTCACTTCATCTTTCATGCAGCTGCTAGATGAATTCAGTGAAGAGAAAGAGTGTCTTGATGGAGGATCTAAGATTAGAGAAGAGAAAGAGTCTCTTGATGGAGGATGTGAGATTAGAGAAGAAGAAGAAAAAGGGGAAAGCACAAGTGAGGGCAGTGAGAAATTTGTGATAGAGTTCGAGGATATGGGTATAGATTATTTGGAAGACTTCCTTCTCACTAGTGAGATAATAACTGCTTCCTGGATCTCTGATTCTCTGCAGGAGCAGCTAATGTTTTAGTTCCTTTGTATGTCTTATAATCACTGTTGATTCTGAACAAGACTTTCTAGTTTTAATATTTATACACATAAGGCTAAAAACCTGCCAGAACTTTAAAAACAGTATGCACAATATTACTCTAATCTAAAAAGGTCATTGGGCATTCTGTGAGAGACTTGCTTTGGTTTAATGAAATTAGGTATTCCTACTATCTTTTTCTATGCATTGATCTAATTCAAAAGTTTTCAAAATGTGTTATTTTTGCTTTAACCTTTGATTTTATTCAGATGATAACTTATTAGTCATATTCTGTGTTTTATAATCATTGTTGATTCTGAACCAGATTTTCTAGTTTTAATATTTATCCGCATAAGGCTAAACACCTGTCAGAAGTTAAAAATTAGTATGCACCATATTACTCTAATCTAAAAGCTCATTGAGCATTCTGTAAGAGATTTGGTTTGGTTTGGTTAATGAAATCAGTTATGCTAACTATTTGTTTCTATGTATTTTAAGCTTTGATTTCAGTAACAACTGATTTCATTCTGATGATAGATTGTCAAATTTGATTTTAAATGATCGAGAAAACTTTTGAAATTTATGTTTCAATTTTTTTTAGTTCGCTTCCTCTTAAGATGATTATAGAAAGTAATTTCTAATAAAAGTTTTGTAAATATAAATTGTTTTTAGACCTTCAATTCCTTTGACTTCTGATATGGTTCAGTTAAAAACATCAATTTAAATAGTTTGTAGTAAATTGCTTTGTGAATCCATTTTATCACATGATAGGATCATGAAATATGAGTTAAACTGATATAAAAATGTTTAGACAGTCACACTAACTGTTGTAAATTGTTTTTTGTGAAAAAAAATTATTCTGCTCTAGTTTCTCTTCATCAAATTAATTTTTCTATAATATAAGATTCTTAGAAATGTGAGCATTTTTAAGCCCTTCAATTATTTTGACCATTGATACTTTTGTAATAAGTTATTTTACTTTTCCGTCACTTGATTCTATTGATAGATCATGAATATAATTCAAAATGTTAATGGAAAAGTGTTTACACAATTATGTATTCAAAAGTTTTTCTTATTTTACTTTTTAAAATTAATTTAATTTTAATAAAATTGGTTAATGCACCTTGTTTCTTTGTTTCAATTCTTCTCACTTGAAAACTTTTCTTTTGACCAATTTCATTGTAATAATGGATCACATAATACAATCCTAAATTGCAAATAGAAAATACCTACATGATCATTTACATAATATTTCAGAACTTTTTTGAAAAATTAGATTTATTTAAATGAAATCAGTTATTCAGCTCTTTGTTTCTCTGTATCAATCTATTTTATTTATCATCTAAAAGTGTTGCAAATGGGATTGGTTTCTAAAGATCTTTAGTTAGTTTGAGTACTGATATAGTTCACTACAAAACATTCATTTTAAATATTTTGCAATGAAAAAAATTTCTTCCTTGTTTTACTTAACTTTTATAATAGATCATAGAACATGATCTGAAATGTTGATAAAAGAATACTTACATATTCATATAGGTAAGATTTAGAAAAAATAACTGAAAAATTGTAAAAATTTTAGTCTGATATAATAAAATTAGTTATTCAAATTATTATTTTTATCTATTGCATATCATTAATCCAGCAAAAAATGGAGTCTGTGAGACAAATAGCTATACCCGCTTAGACTATGAGCATACATCATAACTATATAATACGTTTTTTTTTTAAGGTGAAAGACAAAAAGCTTGATATATATAAATAGAAGATAAATACAATACAAAAGAAGTTTTGAACTAAACGGAAAACTACACACCAAACCAATAGCAGAAATAGAACTCCAAACATAGCACAAACATCCTAGAGCAAAGTCACCCCATTTGGGAATGCTTGGACTGTACTGCTGCATCTTGAATCGAGGCTGAAACTGAACAATTTTCCAAATATTATGTTTGAAGATTCCCTCCAAGCCGGTGAAAAGAATAGGACATGTGTAGGCCAGTTGGAAACATTGATCACAGTTTAACAATCTCTTTGTCAATAAAAATAAGATGTTCCAAATCTGGAAAATTATTCACATAGATCTCCATGCCTGTAGAGTCTAGGTAAACACCTTTAGAACCCCAAATCGCGAGTAGGTCAGCTATAGAATTCCCTTCCCTGAAGACATGGGAAATATGACATATTTCAAACATATCTAACATATTCCAGATATTAGACATGACATATTTGATTCTTTAGTTAAGAGTGTTTCTATTAATGCAAGCATTAGTGATGAAAGTAGAATTGCCTTCCACTTGAATCTTCTGAAGCCTCAATTTTTTTCAAAGAATCAAGCCATGGAGTAAAGCATAGGCCTCAACCAAATTATTCATACTTGAAGGTAAAGGAAGACACTTAAATGCAACTACCTCACCCAAATGATTTCTTAAACAAATGCCACATCCCGATTTGTCTGGATTTCCCTTAGAGAAACCATCAAAATTTACTTTAATAAAACCCATAGACAAAGGCTTCCACCTAATATATGATCTATCTACCTTTTTATTCACTAAGGGTGTAGATATATGAATGGGGGAACAACAATATATTTCCACTCTATTTCCACTCTTTAAGGAGAAAACTATCCCAATGAGTAAAACTGTAGTTACTAACCTTTTCTTTCACATGTGCATTTACCACCTCTGAGATAGACTTTTCTAATCCTTTAAGCACCACTTCTATGGGACAGCTCACACTTTGAAATATTTGTTTATTTGACTCCCACCAAATTTCCCACACTACTAATGTAGGAGTACACTTCTAGATACATGCAAAGTAAGAATTTGAAAAAAGAGTAGGTCATGAATCAAACAAATCCCCATAACTTATTTAGAAGAGGCATAGATAGGTTCAGCTTTGATATCACTAAATACGAGCATTGCTGGGCAAAACTGCACTGAACAAATAAGTGATCCACATCTTCAAACACTTCCTTACATAATACACGTTAAAGAGGTTGTGAGATATTGAGTTTTAGCAATCTATCACTAGATAAGATTATCTTGCTCAATGTGAGCCACATGAAGCAACCAGCCTTGGGAAGGACCACATTATTCCAGCAAAAAAAAAATGCCCTTTGCTTTGCTACATGATGTTCCAACAAAGATAGTGCTTTGTACCCATCTTTGAAAGAGTACTCGCCATTAAGTGAAGGAGCCCACAAGATATCATCATTTGTATTCTTAAGAAAGATCTTCCCCTTAGACAAAATTTTATGGAGACACAATTTATGGTCTTGAGAAATAGGTAAAGTGAAAGGATTTTTCTAAATGGCTTTACCAAAAAATCTTTCTACTGCTAGGACATAATCTATCAAAAAGATACCCTAGTTATCTTTGATGATCTAAGTGACCCCATTCAATACATTATTGACCATAAGAGGAGGCATACCATACCACGAATCCTCCCAAAATTTAATTGATTCACCATTTTTCACCTCCCAATATATGAAGTTGGTGATCAACTCCCTCGAAGAAATCATAAAATTCCACATCGCTGAACCATTTGGTGGATTAGAAATTGTTAAAATGCATTTGGAATCTTGAGAATCCATGTACTTTTCTTGCATAATTTTGTACCAATTATTCTCAGGATTCCTAAACATGTTCCAAACTAATTTGGCTCCAAAAGCAACATTCCTCTTGCTCATGTCATGCAAACCAATCCTGCTCTTTACTTTATCGATAGCCATTTCTTTAAGGGATATCAAAGGGATTTTCTTGTCATCAGACATGTTGTTCCAAATGAAATCTCTAATTGCTTTTTAAATTTTTTTAAGAATGATAGCTGGCACTTTTAAGATAGAAATGGTATAATTAGGAATTGTGGATATAACTAATTTGACCAGCATGATTTTACCTAATAGCGATAACCATCTATACTTCCAAGAGCAGATCCTACTCTTAATCTTCTCCAAAACTTATTTCTAGTTAGAAGTTTTGGTGTCACCGGCAAATAAAGGGATGCCAAGATATAATGAAGGCAAAGTTTCTTGAGAAAATCCTAAAATATTGATCAGCTTTGTGGATATCACTTCATAGGTAAAAAAACACATAAACTTTATACTTATGAGCATTAATCCTCTACCCTGAAAACTCCATGTAAAGATCTAGTGTTCTTTTAATTTCTTTGGGTTCTTGGATATTGGCTCTGCCAAATAATAATGTATCATCTACAAATAAGGAATGAGTAACTGCCAAGGATGTGCCCGCAATCTTGATATCTATCCATTTTTGTTGACCTTGTTTAAGGTTAATCATCCTACTAAAATCCTCAGCCATGAGAATAAATAAAGATCTACCAAACAATAATGTATCATCTACAAATAAAGAATGAGTAACTGCCAAGGATGTGCCCGCAATCTTGATATCTATCAATTTTTTGTTGAACTTGTTTAAGGTTAATCATCCTACTAAAAGCCTTAGCCATGAGAATAAATAAAGATGGGGATAGTGTATCACCTTGTCGGACACCTTAAGTGGATTGAAAGAAATCGCCATTCACAATCACCAAAAAAAAGGCTCTAGAAATACATGTCCTAATCCACTTACATCATTTCACATCAAACCCAAATTTGAGAAGGACTTTGAAGAGGAAGGATCATTGTATTTTGTTGTAGGCTTTCATCATGTCTAATTTAATCATTAGAGTCAGGGATATATTTGAATGAATAGAATGGAGCACCTCATGTGCAACTATAGCTCCATCCATTGTTTCTTTACTTGGAGAAAACCCACC
The DNA here is from genome assembly GCA_028749045.1 of Cupressus sempervirens. Classification (NCBI taxonomy): domain Eukaryota; kingdom Viridiplantae; phylum Streptophyta; class Pinopsida; order Cupressales; family Cupressaceae; genus Cupressus; species Cupressus sempervirens. The sequence goes on along the minus strand of CM053790.1, from coordinate 828,219,251 downwards.
TTGTTTTGATGATACTATTTTTGATAAGATTATTTGTAATCTTGAATATATGGCCTTGGTGAAAATCTTGTAAACTATTTTACATAGTGAAATGGGTCTGAAATCTATAAATTTTCGTGGATTTTTGACTTTGGGAATCAAAGTGATGTTTGTACTATTAAAATTTCTTAGCATAGAACCGCTTTTTCTAGACTCATCTAATGTAGCCCAAAGGTCTGTCTTAATAATATCCCAACATTTCTGAAAAAATAAAGCTATAAACCCATTAGGACCTAGACCTTTATCCAAATTCATAGCGAAGACAACTTTTTGTAATTCTTTGATGGCGAAAGGTGCTAACAAATGCTTGTTATCCTTGCAAGTTACTAACAAGGGAATAGCATTAAGAAGTTCGCGTTCCTTGTCTTGTGGAGTGAGAGAGTCCAAGGATGGAGCCAGCAAGTCATTAAAGAAATTAACACCCTCCTTCTTAATGCTTTTATTACTTTAAATATTTAATATTTTTAATTAAAAATTAAATTAAAATTAAGTTTATACTAAAACTTATAAGAAGTACTAAGCCACTCTTTGTCACTTGTTCTTAATCATGTTTCAACTAAAAAACATGTTCTTATATTTGTTTGTCTTTATGTTCATAATTCTCAACTTTATATTATTAAGTGGATTATTCAACACATCTAGAGCTCTTGGATGGAAAAAATCAAGAAACTAGTTCTCAAAGTAGTTATATTTTGATGATTTCATCATAATTATAAAAATAGTCTTATCATCCTATTTCTAACAACTATGCATCTTAATAAATAGTCCAAAATAATTATATTTTCTAAGAAATATTGGCCGTCCAAATGTTGTATCATTCATGTTAAATTTTACCAATCCAAACAATAGCTTTTCACTACTGAAGGTTAACTCCAAACCCCAAACCATAATTTGATCATTCTCTACAAGTTTCATCTGAACACTAAACACTCCTCTCTCTAAAGTGGTGTGCTTTCATCTTTAAATATAAACTCAAGAATAACACTTTTAGATAGGTTACATGTTTCTTATGTTCATATGTACCATATGGATAATAATTTTGTCAGTTATGAGGTTTCTAGAAACTTATGATTTGTTTTTATATTAAATCTCATTTATAAGAAAGATCACATAATTAGACTCTTAAGTCTCAATTAAAAAATTTGTATAAATAAAAGAGGAAAAAATATTTGTTTACATTTATACAATATATTTTACAAAAATGAAAGATGTAATTGAAACATCATACGATCTACTAGTTGTCATTGTAAAGGTAGACCCTTCAACATACAATTCCACCCAAATTGTCTTTTACTAGAATTATAATTTTGAAGGTATCTCTCTTTTATCTCCACTCTACAACTCAAATCTAAACACTTTCTAGGAATCCTTCAAGATGCCCTAAAGTAAACACTAAAATAGTACCATTAATAGAAAATCTCATTTGGTTACTATCTTAATTTTATTTACAACAATATATTTCTAATAATTTAATCATTGATGAGGATATCACTTTACTTGTTATATTTCATCTACTTCACCTATGGGCATACCAAAATCTTGTTTCTTATTTATATATCAAAGAAAGAAACTCTACAATAAGATATGTATTAATCTAGGCTAATTCTTCTCCCATATAACAATAGAGATATGAATGATGTTACATGTGTATAAATAAGGAAAAGTCATGTTATTCACGACTCCATTTCTTCTCATTAAATGGGATTGGAATTGGACATGATTAGGCACAAAAAATAGGTCAAAGAATGCTAAATTAAATAGACTTGACAAAATATAAAAATTACAGCACAAAAATGTGGAAAAGAATTGCATGTTTAAAATTGAGCTACAAACAAAAGTGTAGTACTAAAATACTGTGGCAATTATATTGCATAAAAGAATGAGTTTATAGAATTCTTAATATTGTTCTATCACAAGTGGACCTAAGAAACAAGTTTAGGAGGCCACAAAGTAGCTCTCCTCAAAATCTAAGAAAAATGTACCTAAAAGCTAGTTCTTATCTCTATTGTCCAAGGGTCTTCAATTATTCAAAGTGTGAGACTATTCATTACTAACTACTCCAGCTACTTGTATCATTATCTTAATTACAATCTTTCAAATTATCTCTTTTACATAAGGAAAAAAACAAAAAAGAAAGAAAGTTGTGTCTTATAAGAGCTTACCTAAAATAACCCCTATGTTTGCACTTACCTCCACAACATGAATGATGATGATTAAAACTATTGCATTCTCTTAAAAGAAGACAGAAATAGACAACATACACTTAAATGATTATACACATGAAAGGCTTGGTTGAATCTTATGTAAGGTGGTCATGACTTGTTTTTATAAATTATCACAAAATGATAAATGGTGGTGATGGTAGTGAATCTGACTAGTTGGAAAATGATCAGAAAAAGCTGAAGGAAGAGCTAAAAGAATAACATTATCAATAGAAAAACAACATCTTTATTAAAAATAATCCAAATAAAAAGTGGAAAAGGAGTACTGCTGCAGAAATACAAAATAAGTTAATTCAAATTCTGTTTTCGAACACATATTTAAATCTGTTGCATTAAGAAATCATATAATTCAAAAGCTTCGACCGGATTTCAACTCCTTTTACAATGCTATTGCGGGCCCTCTATTGTCACAAACAGACTATGGTCAAAAATAGTATTTGATCAAATACATGTAAATGCAAACCTAATTCTGCTACAGTTAGCGTATTAAAAACACCGGACGGCGGATTGTTAGGCACCCCACTTGTAATAAGATTAAAATAAATCGAAGTAAAAAGGTCTGAGGCGCCAAAATGGACCAGTCTAGCAATGTGAAAAGCCTTAAAAAGATCAGTGTTCTTTTATGAATCAGACAAGCACTCGCAAGTATGAGTCAATGAGGTCCACACAGGCCATTCGTGCAAGCATTTAAAAATTTAATCTCCACAAACGTCGACGTCAGGTTCCTGCGCTTAACAGTAGTCAACAATGAAAATAAAATATTATTTCACTCTCTTGGTTATAAATAGGCATCATTCTACACTTCCCTAGTTCAAACAAACATTCACAATTTTTAGGGCACAAAAGAAAAGAGTGGGAAAGAATGGCTTCTTCTAAAGAGGAGATTAACGTTGTAGGGAGTAATCTCAAGAGAAAAGCCCAGTACAATGAATTCATGCAAGTGAAGAAAAGTGGTATAAATGATATACCCTCTTCCTCCCTAGGTTATGGCCCTTCTGAAGATGAACCAGAATCATACATGGTTGCTACATATTCAGAAAGAATGAATTCTGGTCAACAAATGAGTCTATGCAAAGAGAACGGCTCAGAGGAGAACTTGTCTTTGCATGGAGTTGTGAAGAATTCAACCATTGAAGGCTGTATCTATGCGTCCATCAATGGTGAAGGTGAGAATGGGAGTTTGAGGAAGAAAAGGAGGGTGGATGGAGAGAGGAATTATAGAGGAGTAAGGAAGAGGCCATGGGGGAAATATGCAGCAGAGATAAGAGATTCAAGAAGAAGAGGAGTGAGGGTGTGGCTTGGAACGTTTGAGAGTGCAGAGGACGCAGCCATGGCTTATGACAGGGCTGCCCTCACCATTAGAGGCCCAAGAGCCATCCTCAACTTTCCCATATTTACTTCATCTTTCATGCAGCTGCCAGATGAAGTCAGTGAAGAGAAAGAGACTCTTGATGGAGGATCTGAGATTAGAGAAGAAGAGAAAGAGTCTCTTGATGGAGGATGTGAGATTAGAGAAGAAGAAGAAAAAGAGGAAAGTACAAGTGAGGGCAGTGAGAGATTTGTGATAGAGTTGGAGGATATGGGTGTAGATTATTTGGAAGACTTCCTTCTCACTAGTGAGATAATAACTGCTTCCTGGATCTCTGATTCTCTGCAGGAGCAGCTAATGTCTTAGTTCCATTGTATATCTTATAATCACTGTTGATTCTGAACAAGTCTAGTTTTAATATTTATGCACATAAGGCTAAACACCTGCCAGAACTTTAAAAACAATATGCACAATATTACTCTAATCTAAAAAGGTCATTGGGCATTCTGTAAGAGACTTGCTTTGGTTTAATGAAATTAGGTATTCCTACTATCTGTTTCTATGCATTGATCTAGCTCAGAAGTATTCAAAATGTGTTGCTTTTGCTTCAACCTTTGATTTTATACAGATGATAATTTCTTAATCATATTCTGTGTTTTATAATCACTGTTGATCCTGAACCAGATTTTTAAATTTTAATGTTTCTACGCATAAGGCTAAACACCTGTCAGAAGTTAAAAATCAGTATGAACCATATTACTCTAATCTAAAAGGTCATTGGGCATTCTGTGAGAGATTTGGTTTGGTTTGGTTAATGAAATCAGTTATGCTAAGTATTTGTTTCTATGCTTTCTAGCCTTTGATTTCAGTAACAACTGATTTCACTCTGATGATAGATTGTCAAATTTGATTTTAAATGATCAAGAAAGCTTTTGAAATTTCTGTTTCATTTTTTTTTAGTTCACTTCCTCTTATGATGATTATAGAAAGTACTTTCTAATAAAAGTTTTGTAAACATAAATTGTTTTTAGACCTTCAATTCCTTTGACTTCTTATATGGTCCAGTTAAAAACATCAATTTAAATAGTTTGTAGTAAATTTCTTGGTGAATCCATTTTACTCTTATGATAGGATCATGAAATATGAGTTAAACTGATATAAAAATGTTTAGACAGTCACATTAACAGTTGTAAATTGTGTTTTGTGGAAAAAAAATATTCAGCTCTGGCTTCTCTTCATCAAATTAATTTTTCAATAATATAGGATTCTTAGAAATGTGAGCATTTTTAAATCCTTCAATTCTTTTGACGTTTAATACTTTTGTAATAAGTTATTTTACTTTTCGGTCACTTGATTCTATTGCTAGATCATGAATATAATTCAAAATGTTAATGGAAAAATGTTTACACAACAATTATGTATTCAAAAGCTTTTCTAATTTTATTTTTTTAAATTAATTTAATTTTAATGAAATTGGTTAATGCACTTTTGTTTCTTTGTTTCAATTCTTCTCACAGTTGACATAGTTCACTTGAAAACTTTTCTTTCTAAATAATTACCTATTGATTATTCTCTTTTGACCAATTTCATTGTAATAATGAATCATGTAATATGATTCTAAATTGTAAATAGAAAATACCTATATGATCATTTACATAATATTTCAGAACTTTTTTGAAAAATTAGCTTTATTTAAATGAAATCAGTTATTCAGCTCTTTGTTTCTCTATATCAATCTATTTTATTTGTCATCTAAAAGTGTTGCAAATGGGATTGGTTTCTAAAGATCTTTAGTTAGTTTGAGCACTGATATAGTTCACTACAAAACATTCATTCTAAATAATTAGTAGTGAAAAAATAAATCTTCTTTGATTTATTTAACTTTGATGATAGATCATAGATTATGATCTGAAATGTTGATAAAAGAATGTTTACATATTCATATAGATAAGATTTGAAAAAAATATGGAAATTTGTAAAAATTTTAATATGATATAATAAAATTAATTATTCAATTTATTTTTTCTATTGCATATCATTAATCCAGCAAAAAAAAGAGTCCATGAGACAAAAAGTTATACCTGCTCAGACTATGAGCATAAATCATAACACCCAAATTCAAAAGACAAAATATACAATTTCAGACGGAAATATCAATCATTCAAAATACAACATAAGTTTCACAATTAGAAATACAAATCAAAGTCTACATCATCAACTATATAATCTGGGAGATCGTTGATGGAATGTGAGATGGTAACATTCTGGGAGATCGTTGATGGAATGTGGGATGGTAAAATTAATAGAAGAGACGGGTGGATTGATGTAAAAACTAGGCTCTTTTCTAGTATAATAATTTATCTGGACAATTTTGACAACCTCTTTGTTCATCCTTTTTCCTTTGTATTTGAGGTACTAATGAACTCAGCCAATGTAATGTCAAATCTCTTTATTTGATGGTAGTGTATCTATGCACTATCTTTCTCTTTTCCACCATTGCCTTTTCTGTTAGAAATAATAATTAGGATTAATTGTCTGTCATTAGATGTTTCTAGATCATTAGGTTTAGGTATTTTGGTTGTGTCCATTGTAGTATTTTCGAAAAGCATGTAGATATTTTGTCTTATTGGCTAATGTTAGATTTTTCTAGAATATTGTACAGTTGCCTATGAAAAGGCACTATGTGAAATCACAGTGAATGAAATACAGTCTATTTTTATTGTACCATAGCACATTGTGCTTAGTGTTTTCATTTTTCTTATGCCTACCCATCTATCAAATTGATATCAAAAAGAGGAATTTGGAAGATTGTGCGTAAGAGGATTGCAGCAAAGAAAGGGGATTGAAAGTCAATACAAACCATTTAATTGTGAGATCCATAAGTTTCTTGTTGCCTTATTTAGGGTTTAGTATATGTGTATTTTTTTTTATGAATTTTGATTAGGTGTGGCCCTTCAATTCCATTTTTTTGTAAAGAGTTATGATGATTAAGCTTTTAGAATTAAGCTTATATTTGATTCATATAGGTTATCAAATATAATCTTAAATGGTTATGCAGAGCAAATTAACCTAGCTATTATAGCTTGGGACATTCTTGAGATTGCATATCAAGGTACAAGTAAGGTAAATATTGTTAAATTGGAAGCACTTAGAAGAGAATTTGAGAATTTAAAAATGAAGGATTCTGATTCTGATGAGCAATTTTCAAATCATGTGATAAATTGGCCAATCAAATAAGAATGAATGGTGATGAGCTTACTGATCAGAATATTGTAGAGAATATTTTAAGAAGTTTGCCTCTTAAATTTGATAATATTGGGGTTGCAATTGAAGAATCTAAGGATTTAACAACATTATCTATAGATGAGTGTTTGGATCATTGTATAAACATGAAGACAAGTTGAACAAGCATAATGGATAGTGGTAATTCACTAGAGAATGCATTTACAAGACAAATGACATTTCGTATAGGCAAACAAAGAGGAAATTCTAGATTTAGAGGAAGAGGAAGAGGTAGATATAATTATCAAAAAGAAGGAAAGAGTCTAGATCCAAGAGGAAGTAGAAATCAATACTTCAACTCAAGGGGATGCAATAACAGCTAGAAATTATAGAGGTATGATAAAACAATTGTTCAATGTTATTACTACAAGCAGTTTGGACATTTTCCAAATGAGTGTAGAAAGAAACAAGCTGAAATGAGTAAGAAAAATGCAAATTTTTTTGAGTAGTTTTGAGACATTGTTCATTACTTGCAATGTAGCCCAAGAGAGTTCAAATGATTTTTGGTTTTTAGATAGTGGTTGCAGAAATCATATGACAAGAAACAACGAGTTTTATGAAAGCTTGGATAGATCAATTAAATAGGAAGTGAAGTTGGGAAATAATGAGATAATGGAAGCAAGTGGAAAAGATACAATCAATGTAATAATAGAGCATGTTAAGAAATTTATTTCTCATTTATAATTTATACCTGGTTTGAAATATAATCTTATAAATGTGGGGCAACTTAGTCAAAAAGGTTATAGAGTTATTTTTTTTTAAAATGTGTGGACAATATTTGATATGCCTCCTAGTAACTTGGTGATTGCAAGGGTATAAATGACAAATAATAGAATGTTTGAAGTTCAGATGAAGAGCAATATTATTAATGAAATTGTAGGAAGTTTCAAGGCAACAAGTCAATATCAGACATGGATATGACACTTGAGTTATGGTCATCTAAATCTCAAAGGATTATCTTTATTGCAAAGAAAGGAAATGATAAAGAGGCTTACCTCTAATTGAAGCATCATTACGTCCATGTGAAAGTTACATCTTTTAGCCAAACATCATAGAGAGAGCTTTACAAAAGGGATATCATATAGAGCAAGGGTACCTTTAGAAATTGTACATTCAGATATGTGTGGTCCAATGAAAATACCATCATTAGGGGGGAGCAGTTATTTCTTAACATTTATTGATGAGTTTAGTAGAAAGACATGGGATTACTTTATTAAATACAACTCTGAAACATATGGAAATTTAAAGAATTTAGCACTTTTGTTGAGAAATAAAGTGGTGTACCTATTAAGGTATTGAGATCTAATAGAGGAGGAGAGTATAAGTCATGTGAGTTTTTAGATTATTGCAAGGATCATGAAATCAAAAAGAAATTTACTACTAGTTACACACTACGGAAAAATGGTGTCATAGAGAGAAAGAATAGGACAATAATGGAGATGGAAAGGAGCATGTTGAAAGGTAAGAATCTCCTTAACGAGTATTGGATTGAGGTAGTTTCTTGTGCTATTTATACCTTGAATAGGAGTCCAACAAAGATTGTGAGAGATATGATTCCACAACAAGCATGGAGTGGTAAGATTCATAGTATTTCTCATCTTAAAGTATTTGGTTGTATTTCATATGCACATATTCCAAAAGAAACTAGAAGTAAATTAGATGACACGAGAAATTTGTTGGCTATGATGAGCAATCTAAGGCACATAGGTTGTTTAATCCTATCACCAAAAAAATTATTGAGTAGGGATGTTGTGTTTAAAGAGAATGAATCTTGGGATGGAAATGTAGATACAATTATTATAGGTGCTGCAACAATACCATATGATGAGAAGGATAAAAAGGATCATGAAGATCAAGAGGATCAACCAAGTGACCAAGAAGGAACTCTGCCATGAAGTCCAGAAGGAGATCATTTAGAGAATGAAGTTGAACATGGAGAATCTTTGAATTCAGAAGAAAGTAATGATTCAAATCCTATACTTGCACAATTGAGATCAATGATTACAAGAAAGAAAAATAGAAGCTTGAATGAGATTTATGATCAAGGAAGTAAAATAGATTTGCAATCAAATTTTACTTTATTTTCTTAAGATCCTATATATTTTGAAGATGTAATTAAGGAAGGACATTGGATTAATATAGTGATTGATGAAATAGAATCTATTGAGAGAAATGATGCATGGGAAATTTGTAAGAATTTGGCTTAGGCCAGAATTCACCCAAGAACTAAAGAACTCAAAACAAACACATAGTAGACCAAAATAGAGAGAGTATGATCAGAATGACGATATTCATTCAATATGCTAGCTTAAGAGTACACTAGGAGTGTTTGTATATAAAGGCCTCTCAAGTAGCACCTAGATGAATGGATAAGAATGACAAAGTTTCATATGTGTATAGAAGATTCTTGTATTGTAGACAACATGTGCTTAAAAGAGGTGTGGACCCTTGTGATTTCATCATGACAACTCACAAGAGTGCACATACTCCTAGGTGACTAATAAATAAATATTAATATAATACATTAACCTAAGTAAACATAAGTAAGTGTAATAAGTAAATACTTATTTACACCAAAAACCCCCCTTAAGTGCAACTTAGGGAAATGCCCTTAAGCTTACGAAATCTAGGATGCAATGCATACTGGGTCCCAACTACTAGGCCATGTTAGGTACCCATGTACATACTGATATGCAATCTCTAATAAAGAAGGGAAAGAGGGAAAACCTCATGGGAAAAACCCTCCCCCAAAAGAGAGAAAAAAGGAGATGTATGGATGGATGGAGTAATCAAGACCCCCCCAATTACGACATACATCTAGTATATAGATAAGAGAATGATAAGATGAGGAAGAGAGATAGGATAGGCTCCCCCCCCCCCCCCCCCCAAAGAAGAATGCCGAATAGTGACTACTCTAATGAAGAAGCTGATCCAAGACTACAGAATGGTGTTCCTCCCCTTAGGAAGAACAAATGCCAAAGGTACAAATGAGATGCTTCCACTATGTGTGGAAAAAATCCCATGGATAAGTGATGCCTCTGAAACCTGCTCAATTGGGTGAAGAACCTATCTCAAAGAACTATCTATCTCTGCAACTGATGAAGAACCTTGCTACAACTACTGATCATAAGTATGCACAATCACTTCAACCTGTGAGGATCGATCATGTAGAGAATGAACAAGAGAGTTGGATGGAAACCTCATGACAACTGAAGAAGGTGATTCTGCATCAAGAAGAAGAGGTAGATCATCAATATTGTCTCCCAAATCTATCACTAAACCTGTATGTAGAAGACTGGATGTACTCTATTGTACTGGACCTATCACTATGGCTATATATGCATGCAGACTAAACTGATATAGTGACATCTCACTAAAACTATCGATAGAACCCACGTGTCACTATTAGTTTCCACATGATATGATGTGCAGAGAGGAGTAGAGGACAAGCTTGGTGAACTTTCCTCAAAGTATACATCCTTCTCCACATATCTGATGTGTCTTAGGATCTAGAAGTTTGTATGCCTTCACACTATCTTCATAACCAATGAAGGTACAAGGTCGAGATAACTACGCCTTGCATCCGCCAGAAGATCTATTTGCCCATGTAGGACAACTAAAGACTCTGAAGTGTGTCACAATATGTTTTATGTCATACTATGCCTCAAAAGGAGTTTTTCCATCTAAGGCTAGATGAGGAGAATAATTAAGAATGTGAGTGACACTTGAGATTACTTCAACTTCTAATGATAGATCAAGAGACTTGGCATGGATCATGCAATTTGCCATAGACTTAAGAGTTTGGATCATCAATGTGGCAACATTTGTCTTATGTGGACTAAATGTAGGTGGAGTCTAAAGATCAATTCCCTCGAGTCTAAAAAAGTCCATAAGTCTTCTATACACATACATGCTACCATTGTCCATTCAGAGTACTTTGATGGCCTTTCTAGATTTCTGTTCTACACAAGTCTTGAAGTCTAGAAACTTGTCCAATACTTCATTCTTACTATGCAGAAAGTAGACCCAAGTGAACCTTGAAAAGTCATCAACAAAGGTAAGTATGTAGCGACCTTGTCTAAATGCAAAATGACCTGCTAATACCATGTGAACCATCTGTAGAACACCTAGTGCTCTTGAAGACTTACCCCTTTGTAACTTCCCTTCTAGATGCATATCCACTGAATGTGTTGTACATTCACCCTTAGAAAAGTTGATTTGAGGTAGACCTTTGACCATTTTGTCTGTGCAAATTTGTTGAAGATAGTGGAAGTCAAGATGACGATACCGCTCATGCCGTAATTGCATGTTTAAATTGGATTGAGATAACAAGGCCTATTAAGGAGACTTGGGCACAAAATGGGAGAAAGAATACAACCTTTTGTTATGATTCACTTTCCCCCACTGCAACCAAGGAATCATCTTTAAGACTGTGCAGTTTTACTAAGTCTAGAAGGAACTCAACTCTATGTCCATCTCCAAGGTGAGTGATTTTGTAGATTGAAAGGAGATTTGAACTTAGGTTTGGAACATAGAGAACATCTTGAGACTCTCCATTTTCCATCTCCACATTTCCTTTCCCTTCAACTTTCATTTTTCTATCATCTCCCATGAAGATGTGTGGTACCTTGGACTGGTTCATTGAAGAAAAATCCTCCTTTGAAGAACCCATGTGATATGAGGCACCTGAGTCAAATATCCATTCCTTTGAAGAGTTTGAATTTTCCATGAGCGCTTGCCCTTTGCCCTTTGAATCTAAAGATGATCCTTTGTCCTTGTAAGCATTAGGCAATAAGAACACTTCTTCTTCTCCTTATTGTTGTCCCCTTTCTTGTTGGAATTTGAGGACTTTCCTTGTTGATTGGATTTTGGTGTTATCTTTTTTGAATTCTCTAATTTGTTCTTCCATTTCTTCTTACTCATTCCTTTACTTGAAGACTATCCAGCTGAATTTTGAGAACCCTCATTGGCCACCAATGCTTTAGACTGAGGTGATTTGAGAATCCCCATTGATTTCAACTTCTTTTCTTCATCATCCAATAGTTTAGCATATTCATCAAAAGTGACATTCTTGTAGGTAGACCTGTTGTCACTTAGGTTTGCACCCTTGTCCAAGGCCTATGCGCGAGGACAACCTAGTGAAACATGGAAACAACCTCCAAGCTGTGGGACTTGAACTGCGAGGTTGAGTCTCCGGAGAAGGCCGACTTCCTCTTACTGTCAGGGCGCACCTATCTATTCTCAGAAGAGAAAGGGAGAAAGAGAGCATTAAAGAAAATCTACCTAGTCTAATCTAAGGCGGTGATGCACCAAAACAGAGTGTTCAGACTCATCTTCTACCCATATATGTACTACGGAACTAGGGTAACATTCAAGGTCATACATTCATTCAGACTTATATCAACCAACAGCCACATATAGATCAGGAGACCAACTGAATAACACCAGGAACAGAAGATTTCACTTGTATATTATTCAATAGGCCAAAGATAGATATAGTATGCAGACCACTGATCTCAACAATGCATCAACGAGAGGCAAAATGATACACATACACATTGATGGCTGAAAGAGATGATACAGGATGTTCATCTAGCTCAGAGACAAAGGGATTTTACACTGCAAGTCTGCAAGCAGCAACCGAGAAAATCAGGAGAGTCGACCCTTACAAAATGTACAAAATCTGCCTTTATAGCTCCGGCGTAACTGAGATCCTTTACTGCTGAAATGACCCTGCAACTACCTGCCATTAAGTCTTGTGGAAGACAATCATGGAAAAAATCTCAAGAAAATCTGATCTCTTTCGCCAATAATGTTCTGAGAAGACTGAAAACAACACCATAACTGTTCTCTGACCTGGTAGATGGATCAATGGATGGATGGACTGTCATTCTGTGTTTTACATTTACTCTGGTAGGTCGAGATTGATCATGGAGATCAGATCGCATGACAAAATCGATTATCTTCGCTTCCTAGTTCATGAATCCATCGAAGTCAAAAAGGTCAACCAGGCTCCTTATGCATCAACTAGGCCGCGCGGGCCAATTGCATTTCTTTATTTGCCACCTAGAGTTCCTCTCGCGGTTGACCACTCTTTATTGGACTAACCGTACCACCTTGAATACTATCATGACTGTGATGGTTACACTAACTGCCAACCGCCATCCTCAACTGCGCTGATAGGACACATGTCGACAAGGCGTTGTGTCACCAACATAACCCTCGCACATCTTCGCCATAGTGCGATGGCACCTACCGTCGATCGGCTTTGATCCAATGATCATGGAGACTCGTCATTCTGCAACCCCTTTGCCTTGTGAATCATTGGGCCTGCGGCACATGTGGCATTTCCCTATTGGCCCGACGATCGCTTAATCCTTACTGCGCCAGCTGTATGAAACATGGTTCCACCAGGGCACGTGGCGCACGGGTGCTAACTCGCTATCATAAAATTCATGCAGTTTCTCCATTGCGAGATAGCGCCCGCCACTAATCCCTGTAGATTTGACGGTGTAGAACTAACCTCTGCAACATGCTGGTTGTGTCCAAAAATTGGTCCCACAACATGTCCGTGCCCTAACCTGGCATATGTGGTGATTCCTGATTTTCCATGGACCCTCCAATCCGTGACTAGGCCCATCCTATTTGGCACCACCTCAATGAAAAATCCTGGTGAGACTTGACCCTACCGACACATGGCAAAAGGGCGCCAAGTCACTATGCTAAAAAACTCGCAGCTTCGCCATGGCGAGATGGCACCTGCCGTCAATCCTTTCCAATCCGACAGTCACAAAACTCTCCCTCCTGCAACCCTCCTTTTCTCATGATTCACTGAGCCCGTTGATATGTGGTGTCTCCTCGTTGGTCTGTTGGTCACTTAAATCTAACTGCACTGGCAGCATAGAATGTGGCCTCGCCAGGACACGTGGTGCATGGGCACTATGTCGCCATCGAGAATTTTTGGCTAGAATGCAATAGCGACATAGCGGACAAGGCACTGTGGAACTTTTCCGACCCGCCGAATGCTGGACCCACCTCTGCAACGTGTCCTCAGGGCATCATCGCGCTATCATAAATATCATGCATTTTCTTTATAGCGCGATGATACCAACCGTCGATACCGCTTAGATCTGACGGCCAAAAAAATCGTGGGTCGTAGCATTAAAATACCAACTCTGAGACTAACCGTTGAATAAGTCGTGCGTTTGAATCTAAATCCTTGGCGGTAAAACTAGAGGTAACACTTCTGGTGACTCGCAGGGGGCATGAGCCTACTCAATGCATGACCAGTGCCTGAGAATAATCCATTGGGCCATAGAGTCAAAAAGAAGACTTGGAAGATACAAAACTAAGAGCTGCAAGTAACCTTAACCTCTAATGAGGAAATCAAAATTAAAGAACCCTTAAACTCTGGCTCTGCTTCCGTGACTGGAACAAAAACAGAACCTCCTCAGCAACCTGAGACTTGTCAAAATCTTGGAAACTGGCGACTCAAGAAGAGAGCCATGTGCACACGCACTTGTTACAACAGGAACGAACAGGAAGCAGCTAGGCTAACTATGTACATAGATTCACAATCCTTCAAAAATAGGGCTTCAAATGGATCCCATTGACTGGAATGGGCAGAATTTCACCATTTGGCCTGCTTAGCTGGAACGAATTGGCCTATTTGCAACTGGAGATCAGATAAGGGCCACTCCATAGTGGATCAAATTTGGAGTGCCTTCCTGGTTTTGCTCTGTCTGAGTCCCACTTGAGAACTAAATCTCCCTCTCTGAAGATTCTGGCCCTTGCCTTCTTATCAAAACTCTTCTTCATCTGCTGCTGGTGTATCTCTAGGGTTTGCATAGCTTTGTTTCTCTTTTCTTCCAGTTCAATCAACTCGGCCATTCTTACTAACATGAAACTATTTTCAACCAATTCTAGCTGATGAGCCAACTCCAAGGATGGGAATTCCAACGAGATTGGAAGTCTAGCCTCCCTACCATATACCAGCACAAAAGGTGAATTCCCAATAGATCTCTTGGGTGTTATCCTATCAGCCCACAGAGCAGTCCTTAATTTTTTATGCCAGACCCTTTGACTGTCTTCTATCATTCTCCTTATGATTCTAATCAGATTCTTATTGGAAGATTCAGCTAAACCATTACCCTGGGGGTAGTAATTTGATGATGTGCTCAGATAGATATTGTGATTCATTGCCCATGCACAAATCTAGGTTCTGAAAAAAGATTTAGCATTATCTGAAATGATAGTAGAAGGAGCTCCAAACCTAGATACAATTCCATCAAGGAATTGAACAACCGATGGCTTTGTAGCATCCTTCAAGGCAACTGCCTCTATCCACCTAGTGAAATAATTGGTAGCAGCCAAGATCCATTTATGACCTGCACTAGATGGAGGATTAATGGGGCCTATAAAATCCAACCCCCACTGGGTGAAGGGCTGATCCACCTAAATGGGGTGAAGAGGAAGAGCTGCAAGTCTTTGTTTACCCGAGAAAAAGGCACATTTCTCACATTTTCTCACATACCTATAACAATCATGGAACAAAGATGGCCAGTAATATCCAGCCCTCATGATCTTTATGGCAGTTGTTCTTGCAGAGAAGTGGCCACCATCAGGGCCATCATGAAGTTCTTTAATCATCCTCTTGACCTGATCCTCTTCAATACATCTCAACAAGGTCCCATTAAAATCCCTCCTCAATAGGATATCATCAATCACAACATAGGGAATGGATTGCAGTCTATATTGTCTTCTTTTAGCTCTGTCCAATCCCTGAGGGTATCCATTCCCTGATAAAAAGTTCCTCATGTCATCCATCCAGCTCCTTGGGGCATTAACATTTCTTTCCTCCTGCTGCTCTACAATTACCATAGCAGTCCCTTCATCTGAATCCTGACCTGATAACATTTCTTTGCATAATCCTCTCCCTCTTACCAACTTGGTAATTTGAATATCAACATCATATTCCATTACCCGAGTGATCTATCCAGCTCTCTTTTCACTGATGTCCTTGCTTAACAAGAAATCCTTTACACTCGCATGGGGCACCAAAAATGGATCCTATTGTGGGATAAGAAGTGTCTAAATTTCTTCAAAGCTCTAATGACTGCAAGGGCTTGCTTCTCAACAAAGCTATACTTATCTTCATATTCCTTGAGTCCTTCACTAAAGAAGGCTATGGGCTGCTCCTCATTCTTGTCATTTGTCTGAGTCAAGACAGCAGAAACACTTGACTCACCACCTAAAGTGTAGAGGATGAAATCTTTCTCAAAATTTGGGTTCATGAGAGTGGGTGCTGAAGCTATGGCTGCCTTAATTTCTTCAAAACTCTCCTTCCCCTCCTTGGTCCATGAGAAGACCATATATTTCTTAAGCATGGCTGTGAGGGGTTTCACCATGATGGCAAGATTAGGAATAAACCTTCTTACAAAATTTATCCTACCAAGGAAACTTTGCAGCCCTTTTTTTTGTTTAGGGAGAGGAAGGGCAAGTATTGCTTTTGTTCTTTCTGGATCAATGGTCAACCCATCCTTAGATACAATGTGTCCCAGTAATTTTCCTTGGCTTGTAGCAAAGACACACTTGGCTGGGTTGAGGGAAACCCCAAACTCTCTACATCTTAGAAATACCTGTCTCAAATGATCAAGATGATCTTTTACATTCTTGGAATATACAGTTATATCATCAAGGTATACTAAGACAAACTTGTCGATTAATCTTTTGAAAGCTACCTCCATTGCCATTTGGAATGTGGCACCTGCATTTGTTAGTCCAAATGGCATCTTGCAATAAGCATAGGTCCCCCATTTAGTAGTAAATGATGTCTTGTATCTGTCAGATTCTTTAACCAACACTTGGTTATAACCAGAAAATCCATCAAGAAAAGAGAACCTCTTTGACCCACTGACCTTGGACAGAATTTGCTCCATAGAAGGGAGAGGATGGTGATCCTTAAGGGAAGCCTGATTAAGATCCCTAAAGTCCACACACAATCTGATTTCTCCATTCTTCTTCCTTACAGGGACAAGGTTAGCCACCCATGATGAGTGTTTGATAGAAAAAATTATGTTAGCTTCAATCAACTTGGATAGTTCCTTCCTCATTAAGGGTTCAATCTTGGGATTCACTGGCCTCTATTTTTGCCTTATTGGTTTGACCCTATCAACTAAATCTATGGTATGCTGAAACAAACTAGGGTCAAACCCCTTTAAGTCATCATATGTCCAAGCAAACACATCATTAAATTCTTGACATAGATGAATGAAATTTTCTTGCTCAGCATCAGAACATACCTTCCCCATGTTAAGAGATTTTCCATCAGCAATAGTAACTGGAGCATGATCATCCTTTTCTGTAGCTAAATTTATTCCTTTGCCTCTTGTCTGATCATCAGGATTAAAGACACTCTCCAAGGTAATGAGACCCTTGGGCAACTTGTTGGAACTGAGGTGAATGATCTGATCACCATACTGATCTTGTAGTCTTGGCTGATTTCTTTTTGAAAATTCTACTTCATTCTGCAAGAAACTCACAATCTGCTCATCAGACTCAAACACTTGCCAATGAGTATTATTATCAGGAATAGCAGGCCTTATTACCACCCTTATTTGTTGCTTCTTCTCTTCCTCAAGATTCCCTGGCACATCATAAGATGCACCCACCTCTGCAATTCTATCAGCATATTTGTTTTCTTTCCTAGGAATACTCTGGCTATGAAATGCTTGGAAACCCTCAAGCAAATCCCAGACTCTGTGTTTGTAAGACTTGAGCAGGCCATTTTTGGTGATATTCTAATTTCTCACTTGGTTTAGTACCAACTCACTGTCTCCATATACTTTCAAGGCTTGAATTCCCCTCTTTTAGGCAAGTAGGAGACCTTGGATCAAAGATTCATACTCGGCCACATTATTGGTACAATTGAATTGGAGCCTAAAAGAGAAGTGGTATCTTATTTGTGCAAGGGAGATCAACATAACACCGGCCCCTGCTCCATTTCTATTCCTTGAGCCATCAAAGTACATATTCCATATTCCACTCATCTCATCATTAGCTCCAACAAGATTAGGAACTTGAGCCTCCTTCTCTATTATGCAATATGTACTAAGGCCTGTCTCAAGAGTTTTCGACATAGGCTCAAACTGACATGTATTTTCCCACTCATCTAAGAAGAAATCAGGAATCTCTACTATGGAGGTGGCAGGCTCATTTACTATGTCATTTTCATCCATCTCCAAAATGGGGCAATTCATATTAATGAAGTTGGGAGTGTAGGGTTCAGTGTGATGAAGGGCTTGAGGTTCTGCTCTAATTGAAGCGTTGGCCCCATATCTAGTCTTAAATGACATATAAGACCAATCAGCAGATATGAATCCACCTATTTGGGTAGTGAAGTCTCTTGAAAGATAGATGGCAAAATAGGGCTTAACTTCAGCAACAGATATGTCTTGAATCACAGTACAACCAAGGCATGCATGTAGGGCCATTTCCACATTCTTAAGGATGCCTACGATTTTGACAGTACTCCCATCTAGTTGTAACACATCCCTAATAATGGGCTCATATTTCATTCCTAAAGCATCAGCAACACACCTAGGCATTACTGAGCTACTAGCCCCCGAATCTATCATGTAATTATGGACTAACTTGCCCCCTATAATTAGAGAAACATAGAATGGAGGAGGTCTAACCTTTTTATTTGTCTCCACATCACCTGATGGTTGTACTAAACTAGTGTCACTCTCCATGGTAGATGACTGATCTTTAGGTTCAATCTTTTCCAATTCTTGCTGCAGCATCCTTTTCTGCATTGGTATGGTGGCAACTGCATCCCACATGGAGATGCTTACATTGGTCTTTTTCATTTTCTCTACCACACTCAAGGGTGTATTAGGAATTTTGGCAGAAACTTTGGGAGCTGTACCCATGAGAGGCTGAGATGGAGCAACATAGGGATTACTTGCATCCTCCTTTCTTGGACCTTGCCTTTTCTATTGTGAAGTTTTTGTCTGCTCATTTTCTCTTTGTGTATGAGGTATAACACTCGAAGTTGAGGCCTACTCAGGAGAAAGGGGGGCAGTATGTTCCATAGCTCTCTTCTTGCTTCTTTTGTTATGAGCAACGGAATCCTGGTTTACATTACAGTGCTCCTCCATCTGGTGATTCATAAAAGAGCAATCACCCTACCTCCGAATATATGAGGCCTCCTTGGGATGATCTTCCTTGTATGATTGCTTTACTGCAGACTCCTAGACAGTTAGGGCCAAATAAGATTCTGCTTTCTGACATAGGTAGTAGGTATAAGAATAGTTACATGAAGGACAGAAGTCTTGATCTTGGGCTAAGTTTTTTTGAGGAACTAAAGCTCTATTCTGATTTGAGCTTGAAGCAGCAGCATGACTATTTTTCCTATTCTAATCAAAAGAGCTATTCCAATTATTAGGAGGCCTACCACCACTTGGAGCCTGATGTTGTAATTGGGGAGGCTTGCCACTTTGGGCTTGCTGCCTTTCTAAGGCCACCACCTTGTTACTCATTTTTTGTATTAGAGAAAAACTATCCTCTAATCTCTTCCCTTGGTCCTTCAACTCCTTCCCCTACTCTTGCAATTTTTTATCCAGAGTCCTCTCTCTTTTATCTGTATTCAGCACTAGACCTTGGAGCATTTCCTTGAGTTCCTCTATTCCGTTTGAGGATGTGGAAGCTTGGGGAACTAGAGTAAGGGCTTGTGACATAGAAATTGTAGGAAGGGGGGCTATTGCTGGTTGGTGGTTGGGAACATCAGGAAAGAAAGACATAGGAGGCCTTGGAGCCAACTTTCCACCTTGTATTAGGATATTCTCCACTTTTATAGCTGTCTCATAAGCATTTGGTAATGTATCTCCTCCCATAGTTTGGATAGTAGTGGCAATGTCACTGTTGAAAGCTCTAAGGTAATGCAAGAAGGCATTACTAGGGGTAGGTTTCACTATAGTAGGTATTCTATCCCATGTTTTTTGGAATCTATAATTAAAATCAGTCATACATTCATGGGGGGCTCTTTTTATTGTAGTCAGCTGCTCTAGTAGTGACAAATGGTCACTCTTATCCTCAAAATGTTTGCATAATCTTGCTCCTAGTCCATCCCAATCAGTTATGGAACCATGAGCTAAGCCTCTATACCACTGTAATGCTTTTCCTTTTAAAGATGAGGCTAGAAGTCTGACGACAACATCATCTTCTGTAATACCATGAATATTGTAGACATTCACTACCTCTTGGATATGCTCTAGAGGGGAAATAAAAGTTTCACCAGTAAAATCAGGTATACTTTTTAGTGCAGATACTGGTATATCATGTCTTTGGGCTAACAACAGAGGACTTCCACCATTAAAGGTGGCAAAAGCATAAACACTTGGCTATGCCATATAAAAAAGTGTTTTATTGATGAGTGTTGATGGCAGTCTAGGCTGAGTTCGAATAGTAGGGGGAGTAGAGACAAATCTTACAGGTATATCAACCGTTATTCTACCCCTAACTGGTGATAATGAAGTTCTAGTCCTTCTTCTCCTAGGATTTGAAAGAGAAAGCTCTTGATATTGAAATTTACCTCTAGAAGATGCCCTTGTTTCAGTCCTGGGCATGAATCACTGCAAACTTGGTCTGGAACTAGACTTTTTTATGTTCAGAGTCACCAAGTACTTGAAGAATCAACCTCTTGAAGGCTTGAAAACTGAAGCCAACACTACTTCTTCAGCATTTATCTCTAGAATTCTTTCTTCTTGACACCAGTAGTCCTAAAATCTTTTGATATGAGTCCCACCGGGCGTGCCAAAAACTATTGTCACTTAGGTTTTCACCCTTGTCCAAGGCCTATGCGCGAGGACAACCTAGTGAAACATGGAAACAACCTCCAAGCTGTGGGACTTGAACTGCGAGGTTGATTCTCCGGAGAAGGCCGGCTTCCTCTTACTGTCAGGGCACACCTATCTATTCTCAGAAGGGAAAGGGAGAAAGAGATAATTAAAGAAAATCTACCTAGTCTAATCTAAGGTGGTGATGCACCAAAATAGAGTGTTCAGACTCATCTTCTACCCATATATGTACTATGAAACTAGGGTAACATTCAAGGTCATACATTCATTTAGACTTATATCAACCAACAGCCACAAACAGATTAGGATACCAACTGAATAACACCAGGAACATAAGATTTCACTTGTATACTATTCAATAGGCCAAAGATAGATACAGTATGCAGACCACTGATCTCAACAATGCATCAATGAGAGGCAAAACGATACACATACACCTTGATGGCTGAAAGAGATGATATAGGATTTTCATCTAGCTCAGAGACAAAGGGATTTTACACTACAAGTCTGCAAGCAGTAGTCGAGAAAATCAGGAAGAGTCGACCCTTACAAAATGTACAAAATCTGCCTTTATAGCTCCGGCGTAACTGAGATCCTTTACTGCTGAAATGACCCTGCAACTACCTACCATTAAGTCTTGTGGAAGACAATCATGGAAAAAATCTCAAGAAAATCTGATCTCTTTTGCCAATAATGTTTTGAGAAGACTAAAAATAGCACCATAACTGCGCTCTGACCTGGTAGATGGATCATTGGATGGATGGAGTTTCATTCTGTGTTTTACATTTACTCTGGTAGGTCGAGATTGATCATAGAGATCAGATCGCATGACAAAATCAATTATCTTCGCTTCTTGGCTAATGAATCCGTCGAAGTCAAAAAGGTCAACCAGGCTCCTTATGCGTCAACTAGGCTGCGCGGGCCAATTGCATTTCTTTATTTGCCACCTAGAGGTCCTCCCGTGGTTGACCACCCTTTATTGGACTAACCGCGCCACCTTGAATACTATCATGACTGTGACAGTTACACTAACCACCAACTGCCATCCTCGACAGCGCTGATAGGACACGTGTCGACAAGGCGTTGTGTCGCCAACATAACCCTTGCACATCTTCACCATAGCGTGATGGCACCTACCGTCGATCGGCTTCGATCCAACGATCATGGAGACTCGTCATTCTGCAACCCCTTTCCCTTGTGAATCATTGGGCCCGCGACACATGTGGCATTTCCCTATTGGCCCGACGATCGCTTAATCTTTATTGCACCAGCTGTATGAAACATGGTTCCACTAGGGGTCGTGGCGCACGGGCGCTAACTCGCTATCATAAAATTTACACAGTTTTTCCATGGCAAGATAGCGCCCGCCGCTAATCCTTATAGATCTGACAGTGTAGAACCAACCTCTGCAACGTGCTGGTTGCGTCCAGAAACTGGTCCCACGACATGTCCGTGCCCTGACTTGGCATATGTGGCGATTCCTGATTCGCCGTGGACCCTCCAATCCGTGATTGGGCCCATCCTATTTGGCACCACCTCAGCGACGCATCCTGGCGAGACTTGACCCCATCGACACGTGGAAAAAGGGCGCCAAGTTGCTATGCTAAAAAACCCCCAGCTTCCCCATGGCGAGATGGCGCCTGCCGTCGATCCTTTCCAATCCGACAGTCACGAAACTCTCCCTCCTTCGACCGTCCTTTTCTCGTGATTCACCGGGCCCATTGATACATGGCGTCTCCTCATTGGTCTGTTGGTCACTTAAATCTAACTGCACCGGCAGCATGGAATGTGGCCTCGCTAGGACACGTAGTGCACGGGCGCTATGTCGCCATTGAGAATTTCTAGCTAGAATGCAATAGCGACATAGCAGACAAGGCACCGTGGAACTTTTCTAACTCGCCGAATGCTGGACCCACCTCTACAACGTGTCCTCAGGGTGTCATCGCGCTATCATAAATATCGTGCATTTTCTTTATAGCGTGATGGCACCAACCGTCGATACCACTTAGATCTGACAGCCAGAAAACTCGCGGGTCGTAGCATTAAAATACCAACTCTGAGACTAACCGTTGAATAAGCCGTGCGTTTGAATCTAAATCCTTGGTGGTAAAACTAGAGGTAACAAGACCCTAAGGTAGTCTTTGAGGTGTTAAAAGAAGATACAAATGTGGAATACTTCGATGGTAACTTGTTATGAATGAGATAGATCAATCTGTCATCTTTTGTAGAACTCCCACAATCAGTAAGCTTTATCCTTAGTTCATTCACCTTGATGATGAAATGCTAGATAGAATCATATGACTTAGGATCTAAGGATACAAGCTCATCTTTGATTTTGAAAATATCCTCTTCAGACACTTTTCCATAAAGGCTTTCGAGGGTATCCAAAGCTTCCTTGAATGTAGAACACTTCTTAATCTGATACATGATCTTATCATCTACCCCCAAACATATATCACCTAGGGCTTTCCTATCCATTGCTACCCAAGCTGAAATATCACTTTATAATGTTTTATCACCCGCTGGTTTAGGAAGAATAGCATCTACATATTGTGAAACTCCATTATGCATTAAGTGATGCCACATTTTGATTGACCATGTAGCATAGTTATGAGGAGTTAATTTAGGAAACTTAAAGTTTCCCATAATGCAGAAAATGAAATAAAAGTGCAGAAAAGAGAGAACACAACACCAAGAACACCCCCTCAAAATAGATGCTTTGGGCACTTTATTAGTAGTGCAATTATTATGGGCCACTTGCCAATTTTGGCCTTTGCGGACTTTTGATTATTCTTGTTACAACCTCTTAATAGATTAAAAATCTGGAACTTTACAATGTGCTACAATTTTAAAGCAATACAATGCAAAAAAAGGCCCTATTGTTGAAAGTGACACTTTTGTCCACACAAACCTATAATCTGATAGCAGATCTGGAAAGTAGATAAAAATAACGCACTTTAAAAAAAAAAAAAACCTTTTTTCGACTCTAGATGTGCTCGTACGGAGCGTTTGAAGTTGCAAAATATAGGATTATGCAGGTATAGTCACCAAAAAATGCAAATTTTGAAAAATCCTTGCACCAAAACTAGAAAAGAGCTACATCACTAAAAAGTTTAGAAAATTCTACCTAATTTCAAAAAAAAATGCACTTGATTTGGAGTCCAAATGTCCAAGTTATGACCTCCCGAAGTCAGACTACAAAATTGAAAATCAATCTAGAGAGGGGTTGCATCAAAAAAAGATAGGGTTAAATTAGACAGTCATAGGGTCATCACAGTAGTTGTATTTTACCCTAGAATGACCTCCAAATGGGCATCAAATTTAAGCAAGTAGATTGATGATGTTAGCACACCTCGACCTTAGATGACATCAGGATGTATAAATAATGATGTCAGTTTACTATTTTGTACATTCATACTGTATGGAATGTATGAACAGTGGAGGCAAAAAATGACATGTCCTGTTGAGTTGGCACTAACTTGAATTAAAGGTGGCTTGTCAGAGTGCCATGTGTCTTGCACGGAATGGTCCTGCAGATAGTGATGAGGATTCCACGTGGGTATGATAGCTGTGTATGAGATGGCTACATTAGCAAACCAAAATGCATTGCGTATACCTTTGGAGAAGCTAACTAGATAGTCGACATCACTACTAACTGTGTACCGTCACTACAGAGGTTGATGTGGTAGGTACTTGTGTGGGAAGATGTGCATATTCCATGTATCAATGAGATGTCCTACATTGGGCGCCGATGTGTTGCCCAAAATACTTTATACAGCAGCCGAATTTGAGTGTATCCATAGAATGCTAGATTAGATTTCTAATGCCAGAATTTACTAAAGCTGGATGTGTGGTATTCATCCCACATTGGTGGGAAGTGCACTTGAAGCACAATTTATATGAAAGCCTACGGTATACTCAAATCAAAAGGAACACCGCCAGTTATTTGAGGGCTTGCCAGACAGTGGGTTCTAGTGATGCAGTATAATTTGGATTTTGTGGAGTGGATTTTGCTGGATTTTGATGTTGAATTGTTGGAAAATTTGTTGAAGCCTAACGCCGATGGATGTGGGGTTTTGGCTGTGGCCAAAATTTGTAGTATGGTTGTGGTTTAATATAAAATGCATGCTAACTTATTAATGAAACCCTATAAAATTAATACAAAAATATCCACCAAATTATAGAGCCAAGCCAAGGTATCACTGCTTGGTTTGGCCAAAAAAAAATTCTTTGCCTAAATGGAGAAATTAATTCTAAAAATACAGATAAAAGAAGAGAATAAAAATTAATGCAAATCTGAAAAAGAATTAATTAGATCAATTAATTGACCATACCCGAATTGCAAATCGGGGCCTCCGAGTTTTGATTTGCAAAAAAAATGGGCCTCCCAATCAACTTTCACCCAACATAGGCAAATTTATAGTTGATCTTCATCGAATCGATGCTTCAAACGCAACAGTGAGGTCATATCTAGCTTTAGACACTCCCAATTTGTGTAGATCCTCCAAATTTGTGTTGAGGTGCTGAAGCATGAATAGTCTCAAACAGTTATGTGTAGAGAATCTCCCTCAGTGCTTTGATACCTTGTAAGAATTTGGCTTAGGCTAGAATTCACCCAAGAACTAAAGGACTCAACACAAGCACATAGAAGACCAAAATAGAGAGAGTATGATTAGAATGACGATATTCATTCAATATGCCTACTTAAGAGTACACCAGGAGTGCTTGTATATAAAGGCCTCTTAGGAAGCACCTAGAATATCTCTAGAAACAACTAGGAGATAAGACAACTAAGCACCTTATCCAACATTCTCGATGAATAGATAAGAATGAAAAAGTGTCATATGAGTGTAGAAGATTTCTATGTTGTAGACAACATGTGCTTAAAAGAGGTTTGGACCCTTGTGATGTCATCATGACAACTCACAAGAGTGCACATACTCCTAGGTGACTAATAAATAAATATTAATACGATGCATTAACCTAAGTAAACTTAAGTAAGTGGAATAAGTAAATACTTATTTACACCAGCAGAATTAGTTGATTTGCCTAAGAACAAAAATTTTATTGGTGTAAAATGGGTTTATAAGACTAACTTTAAAGCTAATGGAGATGTAGACAAATAAAGGCAAGACTAGTTGTAAAGGGATTTTCACAAGAATATGAGGTTGACTATAATGAGACATTTGCACCTATAGTAAGACTTGATACTGTCATAATAGTATTAGCTATTACACCTCAAAAAAATGGATGGTTCACCATATGGATGTCAAATTAGCATTTTTGAATGGATATTTGGAAGAAGAAGTCTATGTGCAACAACCACCAG
This sequence comes from Cupressus sempervirens, assembly GCA_028749045.1. Taxonomy (NCBI): domain Eukaryota; kingdom Viridiplantae; phylum Streptophyta; class Pinopsida; order Cupressales; family Cupressaceae; genus Cupressus; species Cupressus sempervirens. The sequence goes on along the minus strand of CM053790.1, from coordinate 828,193,211 downwards.
GATATAAAATAAGAGGACATAAAAAAAAAAGTTTATAAGTTGAAGAAGGCACTCTATGGATTGAAGAAATCTCAAAGAACTTGGTATAGTAGACTAGATTCCTACATGATGGAGAATGGATTCAAGAGAAGCATTAGTAAACCTACATTATATACCAAGATTAATGAACTAGGTTAGATTTTGATTGTTTGTTTATATGTTGACGATTTGATCTTTATAGGAAATCTATCTATTGACATGTTTAAATTAGTAATGGAAAAAGAAATTGAAATAAAAAATCTAGGACTGAAATATTTTCTTGGCATTGAAGTCATTTAAAATGATAAAGGAATTTTCATTTGTCAAAGCAAAATTTAAGAGATGTTTTGAAAAGATTTGATTTCATAAATTACAATCCATTTTCTACACTTGTGTAGTAGGTACCAAAATAAACATAGAATATACTGAGAAAGGTTTTGACTCAACTATATTTAGAAGATTGGTTTGTAGTTTGATGTATCTCACAAAAACTAGACCAGATATTATGTATAGAGTAATCATTTAATCTCTAGACTCATGGACTAACCTAAGAACTCACATGCGTAGGCAGGAAAAATAATATTGAGATATATTGGAGGAACCATGAATCATGGCATATTCTATTCTACTTCAAATTATTTTAAATTAGTTGATATACAAATAGTGATTTTTTAGGGAATATTGAAGATAGAAGGAGCACATCTAGATATGCATTTCATCTTGGGACATGTGTTGTAGCCTGGGCATCAAAGAAGCAACTTGTAGTAACTCTTTCATCAGCTGAAGCAGAGTATGTAGCAGGAACAATAGAAGCATGTCAAGTAATATGGATGTGAAGGAGTTTGAAAGACTTAATGCAAGCTCACGATAGGCCTACTACAATCTATTGTGCTAACAAGTCCACTATTGAACTTTCAAAGAACCATATGTTTCACAAGAGGACGAAGCACATTAACACAAGGTATCACTTCATTAGAGAGCTGGTTAGTAATAGAGAAATCAATCTATAGCATTGCAGATTAGAGGAGCAACTTGCAAATATCTTCACCAAGGCTTTAGCACATGAACAATTTGAGATTTGGAGGGAAGCATTGCCAATTTTAAATATTAGTGATGTAGATAGTAGAAATTAGGGGGGAGTATTAGGAATAATAAATTCTACTTAGTATTAATTGTTTGTTATTAGATTTTCCTATATTATTAGGTTTAGTTATTTTGGTTGTGTCAGTTGTAGTATTTTCCAGAAGTATGTAGATATTTTGTCTTGTTGGCTAATGCTATTTTTCTCTAGAATATTGTACACTTTCCTATAAAAAGGCACTATGTATTCATTTGAAATCATGGTGAATAAAATAGAGTCTATTTTTAGTGTCACAGCACATTGTGTTTAGTATTTTCATTTTTCTTGTGCCTCTGCCCATCCACCATTTCCATCCCTTAGAATCTAGATGAATTTTCTTTCTTTCATCTTGATGACAAGTGTAACCTACAAAGGAACATCATCTTATATAAGTTTCCATAGAGAGGTAAGAGGTGTCTAGCCTTTCCCTAAAAAACATCACTTTTCCTAATTTTCTAATTGTTGAGTAATAAGACTGATGAAAAGATAAAACAAATGTTACACCATTTTCTTCTATAGACAATAGAGATAGTAGTAATGTTATCAAGTATCAAAGGAAAAATCTCTATTAATATTCAAACCAAAAAGATTCTAAACTTCTCTTGCAAAGATGTGGTCAATGAATACATTTTGGAAATATTTTTTATTTCTACAAAAAAAGCATATATTAGGTTCCTTGCCTTTTTTTTAAGTGGTAATTTGTGTATGAAGAGACACCATAAAAAGAAGGGTATCTTGGGTTCAATATGTCTATCCCAAAGGTTGGAAGTGATCTTATTCCACTCAGATGACTTGCAATGGAGGTTCTTTTTAAGGTTTAACTGGCTAAGAATATCAAGGATATGGATAAGTAGAGAATGGATGAACTTGGACTTCACAACATGGAGGGGGATGGAATTAGGCCATAACAGGTAGGAAGAACAAGTATCTATGGTACAATAACCCTTATAAAAGATACAATCTAGAAATAACACCTTTTAGAATGGTATAAGTCCTCCAATGTGACTATGGTATAACCTATGCTTCCTAAGCTCAAACCATTGGATAAGGGAAATTGATTATATTCTTCAGGCTAAGATGCCCTTTTCTTCCCATCTCCTAAAAAAACATCTTCAAACAAGACATAGATATTTTCCATAGGCATAAGATTCCACTAGATGGATCTCTAACCACATAGCTTATTTTTGTATTCATATTTCACTTAATTCCCAAAAAGGTACCGACATATTTCCAACTCTTCCATATTGATTTTAATACAATGGATCCACCCATACCAGAATTTTATTTCAATGTGAGAAGGCCCATTTTATTCAAACTAGTTTTGAATTTGACTCTACAAGGGTGACCTGTAGCTAGCTTATTTATGATCATCACTTTTCATGCTTACTTCCCTTGTATAGATTTAGCTATCCATTTTACATTTAGTTCTATTCCCTAATTCTTAAATCTTTCAATCCCAATCCTCCTAATTATTTAATTTTTGAACACTATTCCCAATAAACCTCATGATTTTTGAATTAAATTGAAAAGCCATGTGGAAGAAAAATAGATTTGGAATACGATGAGATTATTTTTTCACAAACTTGAACTCTGTCAACCATGGTGAGGTAGCTAGTATTCCTTTCATTCAACTTCATAGTGATTTTCTTCTTAATCTACTACCACATATCTTTGATGTGTAGATTGAAAATAAATACAATTCTTAAGTATCTCATCACATGGTTGGGTCTTCCCCTTACCTACATAACAATAGGATTGGACATTTAGATGAGCCTAAAAAATGATAGGCCCTAAATAATTTTCCCAATTTTAATAGGCAAGAGTTGCCCCATAAAATTGTACACCATACCATACCTAAAATTATAGGTCTATGGCTAGGGCTAGGCCCCTCCCATACCCCTAAAATATGATTTCCCTAGCCATAGAATCTTAGGTATGGGCCCCATAAAATTCTAGGCCATACCTAACCTAGAATTATAGGGCTAGGGCTAGACTAGGGCTAGGGCATGAAGATTAGTTAAAGAATTGCATAGAGAAGAAAAGCCTCAGCGATGAACCCTACCTCTGCAAGTAGGTAGGAAAGCCTATTAGCATAGCTCCCAGGGTCTATAGCTACCATAGAATTTTAGGGCCCCCCTGCTAGTACGTACCACCCTACATGCATGCATGGTGTCTATTCTCTACCGAAAAAAGGTATGGTGCCCTATTGATTTTCCAGTAGTAGGTTGTAAGGCTCTGTTGATGGATATGTTCCCAATCCAATTTTTCTCACTGCTATTCGATTGATTTCCTTTCCTCTAGCTACTTAGATGTTTCATCTTGTTAAGTCACTTTGCACCCACCCCCCACTATAGAGGTAGGGAGTGGGACATGTTTTTCCAATCAAAGATCCATGGATCATAGATGGTATCTCCCCATGGCCTTTCACCTTTGGAAGGATCCTTCCCTCCCAATGTCTGGAATCTATCCAATGTATTCTGCTATAGTAGGCATTAAACTAATAGAATTGCCCAATGTTTAGCATCTAGCTACCACTATGCAGAATATCTCCTCCTGCCAACCCCTACTATCTAAAAGGGCCCTCCCTAAATTTATGGCCCTCCTACTATTCTATGGCAGGTAGGAGGTATATTATTGTAGGGGCCCAAAGGCATGTACTATAGAAAGAAAGAAAGAAAGAAGGAAGGACGGAAGGAAAGAAAGAAGCATGTTCTAAGGTTCACTCAAAGATTCTATACATAACATGCAAAACAGCCCCCATATTACCATATATAGATAGGCAAAGAGGGATCATTCACCTTAGTTACTCACTCATAAAATGGCAACCAAAAATGTGGACTTATAGAAATAAATCCTACTACTTGAAGTAGTGCAAAAAATGTTAAATTTATCCATGAGGTGTTTAGTATTTCATTCTTCCTGATTAAATCAGATGGCTATGTCATAAACAAATTGTACATTAGATATCTCCTCACTATTAGGAAGGGATGGTCCCTCAAATCTTGGAGGAAGTGAAATCCCTAAGTAATGAAGGGAATCTATAACATGGTACATAAATAAAAAGCAAGAAGACAACTCTATTTGATGGACTGAGATAGTTCAAAGTATTCATAGCTAACACCATTAATTTCTACAATAGCCCTAGCTCCAATAAGAAGGGTAGAGACCATCTGGTAAAAAAGATGAGGAAAACCAAGGGCCTTCAGCATCATTTTAATAAATCTCTATTCCTCCTTTTTGTATGCTTTCTCCTAGTATATTAGGAGCATACCTACATTATGTTAGAAAGTAACCTTCACCAAGATAACTAGGCGGGGGGGGTGAATCAGTTATTTGATCAATATTACTTTTATGAACCTTATTAAACTTCAAACATATGATCAATATAAGTAGAAATGATAAGAAGATACACATATATAATTTAACACTAGATGTGTTAACTATGGAAACCCTTGATCAAAGAAAAAATCGTAGTGGAGATGGTACCCACAAAATGATATACTAATATTTAATTTCCTTGTAAGAGTATGAACTCTATTAGGAGCCAATGAAATACATTAAATACATATTAGTCCTTGTTAGGAGACTTTGAATCCCTATGAGGAGATTCAAAACCTATTAGGAGTTATAGAAGGAAGATAGACCCACTATCCAAACAATTTTAGGAGGGAAACCATCAAGCTCATTGTCCAACTGGCCTCTTGGTTATTCCTTTTAGAATAATAGAAATGCAACTAAGATCAAAAACTCAAACTCTTGCTATGTCCTCTTACTATGCCCCTACTGAACACAAACACTTCTTAGAACTCAATACTAGATTTGAAAATTCACATCATGGCGATCCCTTTGATCGCTTACTCACATATACTAATCTTCTTGACTTATCGCATTCTCTTTCATATTGGATATATTATCACAAGGAAAATAAATTTCCTTTATACCATGTCATAAAAATAATTCATTGAGTTGGCCTTGAGGGTTTTCCAATGAATTAGAATAGCACCTCATTAAGATAATATAATTCCTTACATCTTCTCATAATTTACAGTACACTATCCGCTCATAGTCTTCACAACTTTTCACAAATGCAACCTTGGACTTTGTGCACTTATTGATGTCATCACCATATTATCTACTATATCTGTCTAACTTTGAATGTCTTGATATTTTATCCATGTTAGTAGATCTAATGTGAACACTAGAAACTACTTCTCAAGAACTCTATCTACAAACTATCTTCTATAAATCACAAATAACTCCCATGAATCTTTGACTTTGTATATGCGCTCTTAGCTACATCATTTGGATACACTGAAGAACATTTCTTCAACTGCACTTGACCTCATATTTAATACTTGATCTATACAACCTTAAACTCTGTCTGCTACACTACCAATCTTTTCAATATGTTGACATCAACGAAAAACATAGTCATGAATGCAACATATAGTCATGCTAACTATCTCTCCACTACTTCAACAATGCTAGAATACTCCCCCATAGGAATATCATCAACATTCATGCTAAAAATCTCCCCCTTTGGCATTGATGGAAAAATAGATGAAAAATATCTAAGCTCGAAGAATAGTAAACATACTACTATCTTGTTTTTGTTTGTTCTTATCTTTTCAAATCCTCTTCAATAATCAAATCTGAAACTCTTAGAAAAAAATGCTACTCCCACACTGATATACTTCTCTCACTTATAAATCTCTTCCCCATTGACATCAATCTACTTTTCTTCATAACTCTCTCCCATTCAGAGGAGATTATTTCATATGCATTCACTTCTCCCCATTCATAGTAGATATTTTTATGCAAAAGGCATCATTATGTCAATCGGCTACTCAAATTCTTTAACCAACTCAAGTGTATAGAGACATTGTTCAATACCATCTACCAAGAGTCCTTTATGACTCTTATTAATAAAAAATACTCCCCCATAGAAGAAACATCAATAATAAGTCTCAATGAAAAAAAGCATTATGTACCACTTGACTGATTCAATCTCTATATCATCTACTCTAAATTAAGTAGGGGCATAAACCCAAGTATACCTGTCAAAAAATCAAATCTATCCTTAGGGAATGACTTTGTAAAGATATCTACAATCTACTCCTTTGTATTAACATACTCCAATATGATATCTTTTTCTACAGCTTTCTCTCTCAAAACATGATAATTAATTGATATGTGTTTTGTTGTATAATGCAAGACATGATTCTTAGAGATACTCATTGTACTTCTACTATAACAATGTATGATAACAAGTTCTAAAAACTCTATCTTGATGTCCTTTAGCATATGTTTCATCCTAATGTAGTACAAGGTAGGAGAATCCCCAAAGAAGATGTCCTAGCCCCCCAAAAATAACCACATAATGGAAACTCAACAACAATAATTTATTCACAAGATATAACTAATTACATGCAATGTGCCTAGCTATAAGGCCCCCAAATCACAATAATTTATCCAAATATATAATTGATTACATGCAATGTGCTTAGCTATAAGGCCTTCCTTGCCACAATTAAATACAAAGCAATTAATAGTTCTACAAGATCCCTCAAGATCCAACCCAAACCCTAGCTAGTCTAGATCCACACTCTAGTAGAAACTTCCAAGGAAAATAAATTGGTGCTCACAAGCCCACCACGCAATCTCCTTATTTTCCAAGCTTCAACTACTAGGCTTCTCAAAAAAATTCTCCTCTACCACCTCCTCTTCTCCAAGATGGATGAATAATCAAAATCCTAATGTAAGGGTAAAAGCACAAACCTATGTCACCCTTTTGTAAAGGAAAAAGCTAACAAAAGTATAACTGTTCACCTTTAATGACATAAAATTGGTATTATTATTTTGAATTTGGAAATCAAGTAAACTAATGAAATGTGTAGAAATGGATAAATTTTAGGATTATAATTTTTAATAATTATTTAGAATAAGAATTGATATATTTTCCTAAATTTTATAGATAATATTCCAAGTGCTGAAAAATGTTGAAAATTAGAGGTCTAGTTCCCACCACAAACTGTATGGAATTAAACTTATGTCCCTTTGATCTTAGACTATGTTATAGATGACATATATATCTAGAAAAATTAAAAGTAAAAATTGGCTTTAGACCTATATTTTCTCTTTTATACAGATTGAAGTTTCAACTCACCTAAACCTTTAGTTTTCATCTCCCACCACATTTTTCAAAACAAATCTATTCTAACAAGGAGAAAAATTATACATTCTAGAAGAGGACTCTTTCCTCTACAATGTTATTTAATTTTTAGATTTTTTTACATGATTTAATATATTTTTCTTTCTCAAAACCGACATCTTTTCGAGTGTTAAAATATGTGGTTGTGGAGTTTCTTAATTCTAATATACTATATCTAATTAAAACACTATAAACTCTACATAATAATATTCTTGACTCTGAGCTCTATAAAATGGTGTTTATAGGTTATTAAAAAATATCATAAAAAATAATAACAATTATTGAAACAACACTTTTCTAAAATAAATTTTACTTCTTTAGTAATTGGATACAAACTAGTATAAAACATGCATGTAATAGACATTTCCAATTGGAAAACTATGAGACCTTATATAACTTAGATAGAATGAATTTATCTAAGATCTTATGTTTAAAATAAATTTAATTTTAGATAGAAATACTCAAATTTAGTCATTCTAATAAGTCTTCTTGAAACATGACATAGCTTTGTACTTTTACCTGTAAATTGCCCCACATTCGGTGCTCTGTCCACAGACTTGGGAAAATTTTTCTCCCTAGCTACTCTCCTCTAAATGAATGAATAATGACTAAAGACTCCACAATGCCCCCTTTTTATACCCATCTAAGAAACAAGTTGGCATAGTAAGCTAAAAATTAAATATCCCTTACATTAACTACATGAAGAGCCACAAGTTGGCCTCCAACATTAATTAAATACCAAATGCTTTTAAAGGCTTACAATAATTATCAAATATATTTTAAAAAATTAACCAAGACCTAAATAGGTCCACTTAACTCCACCAAAATCCCTTAATCATGCAGGATAGCCAACTACCCCAAGATGCTCCTACATCAAACTCACTAGGTGCAAAAAGAAAATATGTCCTACACTTTGATGCCTAATGAAAAATCCACAACCATCTTCATATTCACCAAAGGCTTCCACTCTAACAAGGGTAAGAAAACCAACATGAAAATCATCCACATCTATATCACTCTATCAAACACTAGAATCTCAACCATCCAATCAACATGCTCACTCCTAGGAATAAACTAAACATAATGCTTCATCAAAAAACCCTTATCCACATTAGTAGCTAGTGAATCCACACTAGTAGAAACAAAATCCATACCAAAAATAATATGTATATCTCCATCAACACATTACAAAATTTCAACACCAATAGTCTCGTTGCTCACAACAAGATGCCCTACAATATACAAGTCACCTCCAATAGCAACTGAAACATCTACAACTGAGTGCTCTGCAATCTCCATGTTAGACTCAATGAACTGATCATGAAAATCATTCTCCATCCTAGCATCAAAAAGATTAGGAATATGCTCAACAAAAACCTCCAAATTCTTTGCAAGTTATGTATTAGACTCTACAAACTGATCAACAAAACCAAATTCTCCCACCTCAACCTTACAATGTTATTTTCTCTCTCGAACAAGTCATCTAACTAGCCAAACAACTCTCTTCTAGATCAATAGAATCCAACTCCACAAATATTTATGAAACTCAATCATCCCTTAACTCGATCAACCAAACTAGCTTCAAATCAAGTAGACATCTCTAAAAATCTCTTCTCCACCACATCACATACATTCACAATTACCTTAAGGTTTAATCCTCTTAGAGCTATCTTCCAAGATCTTTGAAAACCCTCTACAATAAATTACCAATAGATCAATCTTCCCAAAGAATATCAACCTTCCATCTTCACAGCTATCGATCCATTTTCATGTCCTCCCAAGATCCTAGTGCAAATTGCCTCAACTTTGGTGCTTGGTCTACACACTCATGAACAACCTTCTCGACAAACTTCACCTAACCCAAGGTCCCAATGCAAACTACCTCATGTTTGGTGATCTCTCCACACACCTAGGAACTCCTACTCTGGCACCACTTGATGTAGTGCAAGGTAGGAAAATCCCCAAAGGAGATGTCCTAGCCCTAAGAAAATAACCACACAATAGAAACTCAACAACAATGCAATATTTGGAGCGAAATTACAATAATTCATTAAAAGATTTAACTGATTATATGCAATGTGTTGAGTTGTAAGGCCTTCCTAGCTATGACCAAATACAAAGCAAGTAATAGTTTTGTAGGATCCCTTGAGATCCAACCCAAACCCTAGCTAGTCTAGATCCACACTCTGGCAGAAACCTCTAGGGAAACACAAAACTGGTTCTCACAAGCCCACAAATAAATCTCCTTGTTTTCCAATCCTCGGCTACAAGCCTTCTCAAACTTTCACTCCTCTACTACCTTCTCTTCTCCAAGATGGATGAATAATCACAATCCTTCTATAAATACCTCACATTTGGTACTCTATCCACAAACTCAATAAAAAATTTCTCTCCAGCTACTCTCCATGCTCACTCCTCCTCTAAATGAATGAATAATGACTAAAGACTCCACAATACCCCTTACTTATACCCAACTAAGCCACAAGTTGGCATAGTAAGCTAAAATTTAAATATCCCTTACACTAACTACATGAAAAGCCACAAGTCAGCCTCCAACAAAAATTAAATACCAAATTCCCTCAAAGGCTTACAATAATTATTAAATATATCAAAAATAATCAACCAAGACCCAAATAGGTCTAGTTCCACCAAAATCCCTTAATCATATAGGATAGACAACTACACCAAGATGCTCCTACATCACATCCACATGATCTAATTGCAATTTTTTTCTGTTACTACATACTCTACTTCTTCTGTACTCTATGAAATACAAGATATTATTTCTTACTTAGCCAAGAAACCAATCTTCCTCCAAGGAAAAATGATTCACCACGTGTACTCTTTCTATCATCCATATTGTCTACCCAATATACATTAGTATATGCACATAAAGAAAATTCATTTGATCTATCATACCACAACCCAAAGTTAGGTGTACCCTTAAAATATATGAATATTCTTTTTACTGCTGCATAGTGTGATTCCTTAGGATCAACTTGAAATCTTACTACATGTTGTGGTTTCAAAACTACTAGGTGCTAAAATCCTAATACTAGGGTTTAGGAGACAAAACCAAACCCAAGGGTTAGCTATGTCCCATATTCAATAAGTGTCTCTTCAGATCTGGACCCAACACTAACAGAATCACAACAATTCTCTACACTTGAAGCTCTATAGGGCTTAGGCGGGTGCACCTTAGGGATGAAATGAATGGATACTTGATACTCTTTCTTCATAATTCATTTATTGATGTTCTTCCTTCAAATCTATCGCTTAGAGTATAAATGGTCACAAGTCTTCTTAAATTTGCAAATAGATCTTGATTACAATAGCTAACCATGACATACAAAGAACTATTCCAAATAAGTGTCGACCAACAATTTTAATCTTCAAATAGTAAAGAAAAATTTGATTTGATTTTAATTTTATGCTTTATACAACCCCATGATTCTTTCAATATACAACTAAATAAATGATCAGTGCCCTAACCATTGGTATTTAGAGTCTACCTAGTAAAAATTTGACCTAATTAATTGAATTAGAATTTATCTTATAAGAAATTAACCCTAAACCCCATTCTTATGAATATCCTTCTTATATGACTAGAAACCCTGTCAATTTATTAAAGTATTGGCTTAATTCCTTGAATTAAAAGAAACATCAAATTGATACACAACCTATCCTACTTGCATTAAATTGCATGAACCTTTTTCATTCAATCCCAACATAAGGACCACATAAGAATAAAGATAGAATTTAGAGAAAATAGATATGGTAAAACATTCCTTTTCTATTAATTCTCTTTGAAAATAATACAATACTGGTATAAACTCAGGAAAAAATCAAGAGATGACAACTTATCGTTCAATCTTCACTTGTATTGTCAGATTTGTAGATGAATAAATCACAAAAATTGACACAAAGACTGCCTATACCGAATGCAAAATAAAATAATACTCAAAATTACATGGATTTTAGACCTCAACTCCACATCTTGGAAATCCTTTTATAGGAAGGATTGCAGAAAGGTTCAGATGGGAGGACACATGTAAAAATTTAATTGGAAATTAAATACAAAGATACTTATATTTAGGTACACTCAAACATTCTTTTTATTTGGATCATTTGAAACTTTGGATGCAGTTACAAAACTAGCAGGTGGCACTATCAACAAGTATCTCTTAGAAAAATTTGTTTATCTTTAGCTCCTATCCTATCCATTCCTTTTTCTCTATTCCTTATACCTTTACCTACATCTTAACTACACCTTTTTTTTATATTAGTCACTGTCACCTGATGGTAGGGATTTGATGTCTATAATGACTTCCCATATAGCAATATTTGTATCTACATATGGCTAACTAGCATTTCTAACTACATCTAACTCATCTAGGCATTTGATCCATTTGGCATCTATTATAGCCTTAACCTCAGTAGTTATTTTAGACATTTCCATCTCTATCTTATAAAGCACATCAATCATATCATATATTATGGTAACACTTCCCTCATTATTACAATAAGATAAAAACTTGGGATGATCAAGAATATTATCAAAAGAAGATGACCACTCTACTAGTCTTTAATCTTTTCATCACTATCCAAAATTGTAAGCACAAAATTAGGTGTACTTGTATCAATTTTCTTCATCTTATTTTGGCTCAACTGCATTTTGCAACCAAAGAAACCATTTAGATCCTTTACTTTATTGATCATTTTTCAAGTGTTTACAAAGGTTATCTTTGGAAAATATTTCTTTTGTGCCATCATGCATGTGAAGTTTTCAAAAAATGGAGTATATGGCCCCCATATAGTGAAACGTGGAGACAATAGACCAATAGCGTATGAAGATCTGTATTATGCTCCCTATAATGCAAGATAACTACTATGCACATTCTGAGAGATTATTTTCAGTGCATTTATTTTTTGAATCATCAAGTTTTTTATTTGTTTTAAATTTTGTATCCTTTACTGCTTCCAAATCTCCTTCATCAATTTCCATTGCATGGCCTAATGCTTCCCATGTTTTAGGTATTTGACCTTTTGTTTGTATGTCTCTATCATGGATCTCTATAGCACTTCTAACATTATTCTTCAATGTTACGACCTTAATTTATAGCTCGATGGTCTTCTATTCCAAGACATAGGTCTTTTTCATGTCCTCTTCATATCTCCTCCTGGTTTTTATATATCTTTCATAAGATCCTTCTAGCTATACTTTCAGGGTATCATTTTTTTTATCCAATAGGGCCATTGAAGTATGCATTCCATAGATTTGATCATTAGAATTAGAGTGTACATTCCAAAAGATAACATTCCCTCTTGGGAATTCCTTGATATATTAGAGCTAATTTCTAGTCTTTTGGAGCTACATTCCATATTGCCATTGTCTGGGCATCTATATTATATCTAGAGCCTCTTAGGTCACCAAATTGGTTTTCATCCTCAAATGAGATAGACTTGTCTTCTCTTCTCATTTGGTCTAGTAGAAAAGAAGATCTTATATCCCATCCAAGGAAAAAAATCATTCCACTTCTTCTTACCAAGTCCCTTACTTCTTCTACAGTAAGGGTTTCAGAGGTAGGGTCATACTCTTGTAATTTTTTAATAAGTTCAACAACTACCTCATTATAATTCCTTAGCTTCACCTACAAAGACAACTCATTTTTCTTCAATTTAAAGAGAAATCTTTTAAAATCCTCTATCTTGATGAATTTTTCATGACTCATGAATTTATTTGCTTCTATGATTCTATCATTAATCATATGGGCTTGCAACTACAAATTCCTGGCCCTTTGTTCATCCTCTAACACTTGAGATACCAAAAATCTTCTTCTAATATCATGAAAATATTTATTGCCTCTTGGAAAAATTTGGAGGGCATTTTGTTGAACCTACCATCTTTTGTCTTTTATTTCTTTATTTTTCCCATTCAAAACTCTCGGGAATGTCCTCTTCAAGTTGATCTTCTTTAGGTTGATCCTCATCATTAGTGACCTCAACAACAATGTCATCATCTAAATATTTAGTATCATCTTTCTTTTTAATTTCTTCAAGGACTTGTGATGCTAATTCATCAAAATTCTCCACACACTTATCCAAATTAGACCAGTAGTCTTCCTCAAGATAGAATCCCTTGAAGGATGGACATGTTTTTGTCATCTGTTGTTTAAAACTAACAATGTCTCTATACTTTATTCATTTTTTCCCTATAGAAATCTTCATTTATCTTATAAACAATGACATCTTCCCACATGGGTTTTGTAGGGGGCAAGTTATAACCTCTCATATTTTTCATTGGATGTCTAATCACATTGCAATGGTCATAGGTTCTAGCTGGTCCAATTGGTAACTTGTAATTTCTTAGGTAAGCATTAGTCTTTTATTTGGCATTCTTTCCTATTTCAAAATCTCCCACCTTGGTGCATCTACACAAAAAGGTCCCTTTCTTGACTAATTTCCCTAAATACTCCCTATTGAATAAAATTAACTACTAGGAAACTTCTACAATTCCTAGCCTCTCAGGGACAATTTAGGCAAAATGTGGCTGAGGGGATTCATAGATTCTAATGATAGTATACTCTTCAAAAAAAATAAACCTCCCCAATCATGTGTCAATTTATTTCCAACATCATAACATTTTTTAGGTTTAACAACCTTTCTAACACTTCTAGCGATTCTTTCATTAGCTAATCCTATCATTTTTAAAATTGGATGAATACAATCTTTATAAAAGGAAATAACATTGGAGTATGAATAAAACCTTTTCCATACTCTTGTCCACCTTTTCAATAGTATCATTTCTCCCCATTCCTATGTGAACTCGAAGAATCTTTGATCAAACACATCAACATTCTTGAATACGATCAAATGCATGATCATTGAGTAATGTGGGAATCTAAAATTCTCTAGTTAACATTACTGAGTAGCAGTGATCTCCTCATGTATCCTATCAATTATGTATGCTACATAATCATACCCAACATATGTGTTGGGATCTTGAGCATTCAGAGCCATCACATAATGTCCACCCAAGGTATTCATGGTTCCATCTAAACCTAGGACCCTGGTCTAGCCACTCTAGAAGAATTTAAAAAGCATAATTTTCTCTACTTCCTTCTTCTTTGGAATCTCTCCCTTTTCTTTATGGGATTGAGGGATGTGCCTTATCATTTCCCTACCCATATAAAAACTCTTATGCTTCTTGAAGTTCTTTGTTAGGTCATCAATGTTTATAGGCTCTCACATAGGGCCTCCCAGATCAAATGCCTCTATGAATGTTTCCTTGTCAAGGGTAAGGAAGATACTTCTATCTCTCCAGTGGAATGACTTGCTCATTGGATTGTAACATTTGATTAAAGCCTTTATTAAGTCAACATCCACAAATACTTCTAGCATGGTTAACTTACCCAAGTTTCTTACCCAAGGATTGTAGACTAGTACCTTTTCCATTCTATTTTTGTAAAAATACCAAAATAATTCATATCCATTTATGTCTAGTACCTCTGCATCTCTATAGTATTCATATGGATCTTTTCAAAAGCATGATCATTCACAACTTGTGCATTTGTATAACCTAGAAAAATGTGTATCCATTCCTCTACAAATGAGCTAGGGCTTTTTGTTGGTGATTCTAGTTCTTCAATTACTACTTGTGCAATCAACTCTCTTTCTTTCTGAGTCATTTTTGCAAATATTTCAATCAAATCTATTTACAGAATGCTAAAAATTTACTAAAAATCACTATGCAACTTGAATTTTCTCAGAAAACTCAAACAATTATGAAACTGGTAAAATAAATCTTCATGCCCCTTAGAATTTATCCATTTCTACAATGGGCGCATGACAATAATGGTATTTAAGATTAGCATACTCGAAAACCTATCAATTCTTGAAAAGTTAGAAAAATTTATGTTTTTTCATATCTTTGTACATCTAGCTCATGTTCCTTTTTCCCAGCTTAGATGTGGCCACCAAAACTACTTTTATGCCTTAAAAATGATAGTTTTGATGGTGTAAAAAATTTATTTTTTACTATCTTGCAACTTTACATCTTATTTCTCTAACTATTAAGTTTGGCTTGCAATGGTGTGATTTCCATTTATTTGCTACTTCGTAGCTTGTTTTCACTTTACCTTTCTAACTGCTATGATCTAGCAATGACTACTTTATACACCACTTCACATCCTCACCACAGTTTAGATCTTAACACATTTTATTATTATGATATTGTGATGCTTTATATTTTTACCTTATCACTCCCTCACAACTGCCAACCATGACAAACACTTAACTATGTGATAGTACACCAAGCATTTTCCTTGACTATTACTTCACCTCACAACATCACAACTTAATATTATGACTACTCATGAAAATGTTAGAGAGTTTGATATACACTTCTAATTGCAATAATTTCTTTTTTTGCATATTCGCATCATTATTTCTTTTACTTAACTCTTAACTTACAAAGATGCAATCACTATTTTGTTTGACCATTATCTCTTTCTGCAACTCCACACTTTTCATCTTAATTATTATGTAAACCCTTGTGAACTTTCTCAAGTCGTTAACCTTAACCATTCTAACTCATTTTGTAGGTTTACAACTTCAAATTTGTAACTATAGTTAAACCTTGCGAAAATGTGATCCTGAGCATTCGCCACTTTGCAACCTTTACTTTGAATCAATCACTAACTCAAGCAACATTGCGATAGTATAAAAACTTAACTGCATGATCACTTGATCACTCCATCACAACTTAATTTATCACTTTTCTCCATACCTTTGCGAGCTACCAACAAGAATTTCTCCTAACTACTCGACATCTTTCATAGTCTCACAACTTAGAAATCTCCTTTATTACTTAACCATGATATCATGTGAATAGGGCTTTAAATTGACTATCTTCTTTTAATCATTGTTTCATGGCCTAAACCTTTAACTCGGCAAGTGACCTTGCAAAGGTGCAACTATAAGCTTTTGCAACCTCGCTCCATTACCCTAAAGTTTCCTTAACTCACTTGTGAAGATGACCTTGCTATTAAATCTTAACTGTCACTACCTTTTTGCATCCTCACAACTTAATCTTCATAGTTTATCTGAACCTATGCGATGTTGCGTTGACATTTCTATTAAATATTTCCTTCTATTCTCATGGTCGTAACTTAAGATATCCTTAATGCTTTCTCACCCACAACCTTGTGATAAGCATTTAAACTTAACCTTTTCTCTTTATTGCAACACACCATTTAAAATCCCTTAAGTCAAAATTTTTTTGCAATCATGCACTCTTCCTTGTTTCTCTTATTTGTTCCTCTAATGTGGATGTTAACAATAACCGCTGCAAAGTTGTGTTGAGCTAAGAAAAGATTTTTTCTCCTCCTTACAACCTTAAAAGGGCTTAATGAGAAAAATAGAGCAATGTTGAGATCATAGAGACTTTGCAACATTGTGACTTAAAAGACATAAGAGTTCATGAAGTATATAATCAATATTAGCTCAAAACTTAGGGATATAAAGATATAACGTAAAAGGTTTTTCACGTATCCCCTTTTAAATTCCAAATTGATTTCAAATGAATTCAATTGACCTTAAAAGATAAGACTTTTCCCTTAGGGTTTTTCTTATGAGGGTTACACAAACTTCAGAAACCTTAAGCAAGGATAAATAACTTTTTTTTGAATTTTCACATATTGTGACAGAAATTCATGCAAGTGAAAATTCAAACCATCGCTACTATAACAACCACATCTTCTATATCTAGTCTAGTGTCAATCAAATATTGCAAACCTCCACTCATGGACCTATACTTTTTATGCTCAATTGTAGGTGTCTCATCTTTGCTAGATAACTTGTGACCAATTTTGATAGGTAGACCAATAGGCTTACAACTTTACAACTCAAATCTCTTCAACAAGCCTTTTAGATACTTAGCCTATAATAGAAAAATGCCATCACCATTCTACACAATTTTGTAAACCCAATAAATATTCCATCTCCCTAATCATGCTCATTTTGAATTCATTGAAAAAATTATCACTTTCTTTATCATCACCTCCAAAGATTATATCATCTACAAATATCACAATAATCAACAATCCATTCTTAATTTCTTACAAATATAAGTTACTATTTGTAGTACCTTTAACAAATCCCAATTTTTCCAAATACTTATCCAACCTCGCATGTCAAGTTCTAGGTGCTTGCTTTATTCTATGAAATTCTTTCTTCATCTTGCATACCATATCTCCTCCTTTCATCAAAGGAAATCCTTTAGGCTACTCAATATAGACTTCTTCAAATTCTCCATTAAGAAATTTTGACTCCACATCCATCTAGTACACTTTGAACTTCTTAAATACTGCATAAGCCAAGAACATTCTCACTACTTCAATTGTGGCAACAAGTGCAAATGTCTCTTCATAGTTTGTACCTTCTTGGTGTGAATAACCTTTGCATATCAGTCTAGCTTTACTTCTCACAATCTCACCTTGTTCATTTGATTGGTTGAAATTAACTTGTTTAATCAAATATTTATATGTAATATGTTAAAATAAAAATAAAAAATTTGATTGGTTGAAATTAACTAGTTTAATCACTAGTTAAAAATAGTTCGATTCCTATAGTTCATGTAACCTACAATAGAACTAATAATAGTTGGCCTGGTTCTTTTGCTTCATACAAAGTATGTTCATTATGAGATTTTTAGAAATTTACAATTTCTTTTCTCTTAAATCTGATTTATAAGAAGGGTCTCATAAAGTACAACTTCAAGTTAAATGGAAAATACATATAAATAAAATAAACAAAGATATTTGTTTTTTCATAAATTTTGCAACAATGAAACAAGTTATGAGAATTATAAAATAAATATTAGATACCAATATAGAAATAGACCCTTCAACATACAATTCCAATCACTTTGTCCATCCTACTATTGTAATCTGAAAGGTATCTATTGATGTGTGTTTTATGACTCGCCAAATAGTAGAAAAAAATACCGAAATATCTTACCCTATCTTGAATAAAGTCTTGTGTATGCTAAGATTACGAAAAGATCATACAATGACCTCAAGGTTCCTTTAATGCTAGGTCTTGACTATCGAAAAGATAGGTGGTTGACGTGATTTGCTGATGATCACAAGGGGCCTTACGTATTTATTTAGATTCATTTCAAGCCATGCTAGATGTGGCAGCTATCTTAAGGTTTTGCAATGAAGTACTTTTTTGGGAGTTTTCATAGAATATGCAGAAATTCAATAAGATAGGGTTTAGGAACTCTATTCTAATCCTAAGGGTAGTGATAACAACAAATAGTACTATAGTGGACAAATTCTTTAATTTACCAAATTCTACTTCACCAAGTTATACTACAACTATATGTGAACTGGTGCAATCTTCAAGGGTTATGCTAAAGATTTTCATATCATCGCATATGCCACCATAAAGAACAATGTATACGAATGATAGAAGTTAAGCATATGCATGAAAGGGGTTCAGGCTAACTTTGCACAACGAGTTACAATCACTAAAATGTCAAAAGTATAAAGCAAAGGAATTCATCAATACAACATCATATTCTTCATTGTAATCACCACACATTAACTAGGCTAAACTTAATCTAATTGAAAAAATTTAGGAGAACAAGCAAGCACAAAGACACATCAAGTATTCACCAAGATCCAATGAAAACTTTATTATCTCAATAGCTCATAGCAATAATCTCATAAAAGTATCCTCTTTACAAATGAGAAATGAGGCCTTTATATAGGTCCTCAATTACAATAGGTGGCCTAGATGATCACAATAACCGATGGCCAAGATTGTGCCACATCAACCCTAATTAGGGTTAGGGCAAAGGAAAGGAATCTACATTAATGCAACAAGGAATCCACTACTATAGTGGGTAATAAATATCCACTATGCATGCTCATGTAGGAAGGAGTGGGGTGCAATAAATATCCACCATGCATGTCCATTACTCAATAAATGCTCAATCTTCCTTGAATAAATTATTCTTGATTCCATTCTCTAAATGCATAGAAGTTTGACTTGGAGACCTCAGTTCTTCATCAAAGATAATTGGATGCCATGAAATTATGATGGAGGCCATGTAAGCTTGAGTCTTTTCCAACCACATCATTTTAACTAAGATCCAACTTTGACTGACTTTTCTAAAAATCTCTCTTCGAACATTCTCATCTTCCATGTACCTGCTTGGAAATTTATCTCCCTAAAATGGACTAGAATCCCTTGCTAATGGTTATGTTACTCTAGAATTTCTTCATATTGAACTCCCTTCGCCATGTTCTTGAATTTTTGGATTTGAACTTTGATCTTTAAACCTTGAATGTCTAGGACCGAACCACTTAGTACTTTGATCTTGGTACTAG
Organism: Cupressus sempervirens; assembly: GCA_028749045.1. Taxonomy (NCBI): domain Eukaryota; kingdom Viridiplantae; phylum Streptophyta; class Pinopsida; order Cupressales; family Cupressaceae; genus Cupressus; species Cupressus sempervirens. The sequence goes on along the minus strand of CM053790.1, from coordinate 828,173,464 downwards.
AATTTTGGATTTGAGCATCTTTCTTGAATTTCTAGAACTAGAACTTTCTCCTCCTTTTTCTTCAAATGCTTTCAATTCACTATTATGCCTTTTCTTACATTTTGAAGAATTTCCCCTTTTTTAATCATCATCAATCATTTTTCCAGTCTTGGGTACACACTTGAAGAGGGTGAAATTCAAGATTTGGAGGAGAACTTTCCAACACTTAATCCTTTTTCATTTTTTCATGAAGGAGAAAGTTTCCAACACTTAGCCATTTATTCTTTGATGAAGGAGGAATTGCCAACACTTAGCGAATTTTTCTTCCATGAAGGAGAAACTTCCAACACTAGCATTTTTTCTTCCATGAAGGAGGAATTTCTAACACTTTTCCATTTTTTCTTCTATGAAGGACAAATCTCCAACACTTAGCCATTTTTTCTTCCATGACGGAGAAATTTCCAACACTTAGCCATTTTTGCTTCCATGATTTCTAATTCTATTCCTCCTGGAAATTTTGAGTGGTCATGGATTTTGTCCATGATGGAAGAATTCTACAACAACCATTTTTCTCCAAGGTTGGATTTTTTGAGTGATCGTGGATTTTTTCTATGGTGGAAGAATTCCACAACAACCATTTTTCTCCAAGGCAGGATTTTTTGAGAGATTGTGGATCTTGTCCATGATGGAAGAATTTTGCAACAACCATTTTTCTCCAAGGCTAGATTTTTTGAGTGATCGTGGATTTTGTCCATGACAGATGAATTCCACAACAACCATTTTTCTCCATGGTAGGATATTTTGAGACATCATGGATTTTGTCCATGATGGAAGAATTCCGCAACAACCATTTTTTTCCAAGGTAGGATTTTTGAGTGATCTTTGATTTTGTCCACAATGGAAGAATTTTGCAACAACCATTTTTCTCCAAAGCTGAATTTTTTGAGTGATGATTTATTTTGTCCATGATGGAAGAATTCTGCAACAACCATTTTTCTCCAAGGTGGGATTTTTTGAGTGATCTTGGATTTTTGTCCATGATGGAAGAATTTTGCAACAACCATTTTTCTCCAAGGCTAGATTTTTTGAGAGATTGTGGATTTTGTCCATGATGGAAGAATTTTGCAACAACCATTTTTCTCCAAGGCTAGATTTTTTGAGTGATCATGGATTTTGTCCATGATGGAAGAATTTCGCAACAACCATTTTTCTCCAAGGCTGGATTTTTTGAGAGATTGTGGATATTGTCCATGATGGAAGAATTTTGCAACAACCATTTTTCTCCAAGGTGAGACCTTTTGAGTGATCATGGATTTTGTCCACGATTGAAGAATTTTGCATCAACCATTTTTCCTATTATTTTCATGCCTTTCTACTTTTGGACATTTCATGGGTGATTCCAGACTTAACCATTTTTTTTTTCATTGATTGTTGTGCTTGCTCATTCTTTTGGATATAGACACATGTACCCTTTTAGCTCTTTATCAACCATAGCTCACTTGTTGCAGAAATAGACCTGCCAAAAATAGACATTTTAAAAATAGAAAGTTGTCCCGAAGTCAAAATAAGGCCAATTTGAGAGGCAGTGAAATTTATTAAAAATAGACTTACTAAAAATAGACTTTATAAAAATAGTAAGTTGTCCCAAAGTCAAAATAAGGCCAATCTGAGAGGCAGTGAAATTTACTAAAAATAGACTTTCTAAAATTAGTAAGTTGTCCCAAAGTCAAAATAAGGCCAATCTGAGAGGCAGTGAAATTTACTAAAAATAGACTTACTAAAAATAGACTTTCTAAAAATAGTAAGTCAAGACATTCAATTCTCAAACAAGCGAATAATTTCCATTCTCAGAGCCACATGGAAAACACTTTCTACATCTGGCTAATTTTACCAATTCTCATTTGAAAGAGGGAACTTTAGAAGATTGAGCCCGATACTACCAAGAACTAAGGCCAAAAGGACAAGACCAAGAGACAAAAGGGGGGTGGGGAGCATTAGCAATGGGGCGATGGTGTGAAAAGCCCACAACAGTATCTAAAGAATTACATCTCATAAGATTAATGAGAAATGATCTAATTAAAAAATTTAAGCTTAATATATCTCTTTCTTATCTCCACTCTACAACCCAGTCCTAAACTCATTTATTTATTATCTATCCTCTACTAGCCCTCACTATATGAATTAAATTTTCTTTATAACTACCACCTCTCACTCATGGCATTTCTCCTCCTATTTACCATGGTTCTCGAAAGGCTCCTATATAGTCCTTCCAAATTTCCTAAAGTAAACACAAAATTACTCTCAATAGAAAATCTTGTTCTAGAACTATCTTCTCACCAAAAGTTGGTGTAGTAATAAGGAAACAAGGACATGAAAGAATGGTGCATGTATATATGTGAAGCCCAACAACTATTTACTTTATTCTCTAATTTTTTATTGTTTCCCTCCAATTGTATTGACTCTTTATTTCATATAAGTCTCTATTTATACATGTCATTGGAGGCTTATTATGTGCATTGTCTGCAAAGAGATGAAGCTACAACTATGATGTAAAACCACACTTTAACATTAATAAGAGATTTCCCTTATAGTTTGGATGTAGCCATAATTTGTGGTGAGATAAATTTGTGTGTTTATATTTTCTTTTTATCTTTTCTTTTTTGTTTCTTTTCAATTTGCACTTTCAACATACTTCACAATTGGTATTAGAGCTTGGCATAGTTGTTGGGATCAATTTTGGTGGTTAAAATTTCAGAGTCATGGAAGATTTGAGAGTGCAAAAATTTTATGGATAGAATTTCAGTCTATGGAAAGTTCACATGCATTTGTTGCTAGCTAAGCAAGACTTCTTACTTACAATTGGGGGAAAAACCAAGAAGTTGACTACAATGTCAAATGAAGATTGAAAAAAATTTGATGAAAAGGAAATGGTGATAATCTTTCTTTTATTATCTCAAAATATTTTATTTACTATATCAAACAAAGAGACAACAAAGGAAGTTTGGGATAAACTTCAAAGCACGTACACTACAAATAATTTTTTTTATTATGAAGAAGCTCTAAAAGCTTAAAATTAAGGAAGGGGCTATGATGTCAAATTATATAAATTAGTTGAACACCTTATTATGTTAAGGAACCTCAATTGGTATGATTAAATATGAAAAAACTAAACCTATCATCTTGTTATGCTCCTTACTTGATTGTTGAGATAGCATAGTTATAGTATAGTTAGTACTTCAAATTTTGTTAAGAGAAAGATAGTCTATGATGAAGTAGTGGTCACTCTACTTAGTGAGGATATGAGAAGAAGTAACAAAGGATCCTCATCTACTAAAGCTTTGACAACAATCAACGCCAAAAGTTGACAAAGAAGCCACAATAAGGGGAGAAACAACCATCATAGAAGATCAAAATTAGCTAGGTGTTCAAAGTAAAAGGAAAGGAAAGGAGCATATTTTTGGTCTTGTCAAAAAAAATTCCACATGAAAAAATATTGCAGAGGTTATAAAAGACCACAAGAGTTAGTACAAAAAAGGGAATTGAACATCACTTATGAGAAAGATGATGGCGTCTTGATATTATCTACAACTGAAATAATTTCAGCCTCTTAGGTTTTGGATTTCGATGCATCATTTCATGACTCTTCATGTACAAAATACTTCAAAATTTATCAAGAAGGCAAGTTTGGTGAAGTATATTTAAATGATAATAAAGCATTTGAAATAGTTGGCAAAGGAGATATTATTTTGTCTTTGGAAGGATGTATTAAGTGGCTATTAAAAAAAGTGAGTCATGTTCCAAAATTAAAAATAAATCATATTTCTATAAGTCATCTATATACACAAGGTCTCATCACTTCTCTATCCAACTCATGGAAAGTCACAAAAGCATCCATGATAGTTAAAAAAGGAGACAAGATTGGGAGTTTATATATTGAATAAAATATTGGGGGCATCCATGAAAGTTGTAGATAATAGTTTAGAATTATTACATGAAAGGCTTGATCATATGAGATAAAAGGGCCTTGGTTTCATGCATAAGAGAGAGAAATTACTAGGGTTGAAATCAATTGATTCTAGTATTTTTTCTAGCATTGCCAAGTTATGGGAAACAAAAGTGGGTCAGCTTCTTGAGGGCCAAACATGAAAAGAAGGCAACTCCCTTAGCATTGGTCTACTTTGATGTATTTAGACCTATCAAGGTAACCTCCATTGGAGGAGAAAATTGTTTTGTTACTATCCTTGATGACTATAGTAGAAAGATGTGGATTAATATGTTGCATAAAAATTCTTATGTATTCAACAACTTTAAGATTTTCAAAGCATTTGTTTAAAATCAAATTGGTCATGATAAATAGTGTTGGCAAATGGATGTTGGTGGTGAGTTTTGTTCATTAGAGTTTGATTCATTTTGTTTGGGTAATGGCATCTATAGAATCAAGATTATTTCATTCAATCCTCAAAGAAATAGTGCAATAGAGAGGATGAATAGAATAGCAATTGAGAGAGCTCGGTGTATGCTCTCTAATGTTGGTTTGGGCAAGGAGTTTTGGGTAGAGGTGTGTAATACAATATTTTACTTAATTAACTGAAGTCCCTCATCTCAATTATATTTTGACATACTAGAGGAAAAATGGTTGGGCAAGAGAATTTTATATTCTCATGTCTAGGTTTTAAGATATGAATCGTATGTCCATTTTCCTAACGAGAAGAAAACAAAGCTTGATCTAAAGTCAAAAAGATAAATGTTCATGGTTTATAGAGAAGACCAATTTAGTTTTAGAATTTTGGATCTAGTTGATATAAAGATAATAAGGATCAAAGATGTAGTCTATAATGAAAAGGTGTTTCCAATGCGTAGAATTTGGGATCTAGTTGATATAAAGATAATAAGGATCAAAGATGTAGTCTATAATGAAAAGGTGTTTCTAGTGTGTAGAATTTGGGATCTAGTTGATATAAAGATAATAAGGATCAAAGATGTAGTCTATAATGAAAAGGTGTTTCCAGCACGAAGAAAAATTTGTGTGTGAATATTCTCTATTCTTCAATTTTAACTACAATCTTAATACCTGTAGAATTTTAAATACTACTTCTGCAAATGGTTTTTCACAGGTACTTCAGTTCTAGTTCTAGTCCATGTTTCTTCTTCATCAAATGAAAGCATGCGGAGTCATTCATTTAATAATGGTGAGAAACATATAAGATGTATTTGAAATAGAGTACAGTAATATAGTTCATAATGACAATATAGAAATTAATAGTCCAGTTTACTCAAGAAGCCAATTTATCACCACCAATAGTCAAAATATTGACAAAGTGTACGAGCATACTTCAGACTCACAGTGACATACTCTATATTCCCCTGTTCAAAGAGACACTAATTGTCTTATTATTATCGCAGGTCATGAACCACTCTCAGGACTACATTCAAGAATTTGGCGATGAAGAATCTTTTTAGACATCTCCTATCATGGAAAATTCTAAAAAAAATATTCTTTTGCGTACAAGACCCTCCACTAAAAAATCACATATGGTTCTAAAGTACAAATGGAACACCATACCAATGCTAGACAACATGCCTGCCTCTAGCTCATTCCTATAGAAAATGATAAGATAAAGACAATCTTCCTTCATATGTGTTTGTGTGTGTAAGATAAAGACATCTAAATTGACTAAAATTCTAATACTCCCTCTTAGTCAAGAAGGATAAATACAATTTGATAATCAAGGATAATGTTCTATTATTATTTTACTCAACCCATAGACATTCAATTTAATGATATATGCCAATAGTGACATGTTGTGATGGTTAAGTTGTTGTGTTGTTATCCTTGCTATCAAAGTTCAAATCTAATGGGGATGAGGTCACCCATTTGTAGCCTCACTAGTTCATAGCTCTAGGTCAAAGCATTTACCCCTCTTTAAAAAAAATTTAATGATATCTAAGCTCTTAGTTAATAAAACATTTAGTATGCATTCATACAAATAAATCAAAGACATTATAATTAACCTTTAAGCTCTTACTCATAAGTCTCATAAAATGCATACTTACCAATATCTTTAATATGTATTTCTAGCAAAAAATCAAAGAGATTCATTTTAATGACATCTAAGCACATAGTTGTCGGTCTCATAAAATACATATTCACATGATTTAAGTACAACACTTACTCAAAATGTATAAGTGATCATCATTTGGAAGTCGCCACTTCCTCATGATGTACATAGGGTTAGGCCCATTACAATCACATGGTCATAGTGATTCACAATCCTCTTGATTGTGGCAATTATTTCAACATGGTTCACTCCCTCTTAATCAATAAGACCGAGATCACTGAAGGTTAATTAAATAACATCATAAATCTTATCCTTCTCTTTCAAGATTGCCTAAAATGTAGTCTCCCTCTCAAATTCAATCTCCCTCTTTTTCCTGTAAGAACATTCTTAAAGAAAAACAAATTCAAGAAAAATAATTTCCTATAGAAATATAAATAAAGAAAAGACTACTATGATACTCAAATATCATTTCAATATAATATAGATCTAATCTAAATCTATATTTTCAAGATATATTTTTATTAATGTCACGGTGACCAATTTCACTCAAATTATTTAGAAAATATAATTGATTTCATGTATAATCACCATTTATTAATATCACATTATTGATTTAGCAATTATTAAATGGAATACATATTAATTGTGGATAGGCTTTCACTTGTGGACGAGAGCCCAGGGGAATGTTATCACAGTGATGCTTGTAGCCAATAATGTTGTTGTCGGAAACCTACCATTTACCTGCTATAAATCCATCCACCTTGATTGTAGCCATCAAGTCCTTATGAATGAGCAGAGCCAGGTGCACTATCTTAATTGATGATGATAGAGATGATTGCTTCCATTGCTGACCAAACACCAAATTAATTATCCTTTAGGTGCTTCAACTGTGGTATAGGTAGAAGAAGTTGGTACGGAAAAAACCCTCCTGCATGTGGTTTAATTCAGGGAAACAAAAAGTGGTTGTTACTGTCTCTCTCAATTCGTATTGTAGATCAAACACCCCATATCCTATCTGAGCTTGATAACCATAATATCATTAAGAGGCTTCAGCAATCACTGAGATGTTGTAATCCTTCATTGGAATACTTGTATCGTCGGTGGTGAGGCAATGTAAAGAGCACATCTCAAGAAGAAAACAGTTCCCCCTTTCCCTTCTATCTATATTAAGTGTGCATGATCAATAGGGGTGCTCTGCTTTCTTGTAAGTGCCCTGTAACTTGACGGCCAAGCATATGAAAATTGTCTTGTTTTCATCTTGTAGTTCTGCCTGTATTTTTTTTTTTTTTTTTCTCTCAAAAGTCCTTTGAGCCCTTTCGCTCCACTACATTAACTAGATTTAGACCCATAAGTTGTTAAGACTATTGTGCTTTGATACCATTTGTTATGGCCCTTTCTAGAACATTTCTTATTTTCACCTTAAGCTAATGTTTCTAATTCTAAAATGATAATTGCATTTGCCATTTACATTTGCAAATATAACTTTAATCAAAATCATGAATTTTATAATAACACTTAGATTTGTCACATTGACATCATTCTGGAAATAGAGTTAACTTGATTTTCTGCTATGTTTCTTCTTCCAATTTGCATTTATTTTTCCTTAAATGTTAGTCCTTTTATCTAGATAAGTCATGGGTTTTTGTTCTATAAGTTGACAGGAGAAATTACCATCCTTAAATCTCTTAATTTTTCTTTGAGGGTTTGTGTGCTCTTTACCTGTAATATTTTTCAATTATACTTTAAACCATCAAATTCAACACAACCAAATCATATGTGCAACTCAGTTGCAGTACAACCACCAAAATCTCTTTTAAAAATTTATTACAGAATAAAATCTAACAGAATTAATACAACAACAATATATGAAAACCAGAAATTAAATTTGGCACCTACAGTCCTTTACAACAGGGCCTTCCACATTATGTGCTTGGGTTTTGGTGCTGAAATCCTTTGAACTTGTTAATCTTGGCGTTGAAAAATGAATTGGATACATAGGATTGTGAATAAATCTGTGAGGAATTGATGGGGAGCACACAAGTAACTTTGAAAAATAGTTATTTATACTCCTGGATAAAGCTACAGTGGATATCCTCCTCTAATACAATGCCATGTTAGAGACTGTAAAGTTCTAGACCCTCCTCTAGGCCAGTGGGGAGTAGTGTTGAAAACTCCTGTGATAAACCCACCTTTCTCCAAAAATAAGAACAAGATCTTACCCTAGTGGTTGCAATATGTCTAGGATATTGAATCATTTTATAGATTCTTTTCTTCTGTAGTATCTGGCACTTCTTTGCTTGCTTTAGTAAGCAGAAAATGTATTTTTTTGGCTGAATATTTGATTGGCTTCTCACAAATGGTCTATTTTCAGCTACACCTATAGGCTACACTCTTGCACTCTATCGAGGTACAAGTGCTAGTAATACCTTAAGGCATGGGCATTATGGTTATATGTCTAGCATTTGAGATCACCTTGTACTTTGAAGGAGAGTCATTACTACTCGATCTTTCTCTCAAACTATTATCCAAGTCTTTCATGAAATCTATTTGACTTAAGTGACCAATGCAGTTCAAATTAGATTTTGAAATTTCCCTTTATATTACCTTTCTTTATATTAAAGGAAAGTAGTTATCCCAAGAAAAGACCTCATCACAAAGAATGGCCTTCCTATCCTTAGAATTGATAAAAGAAACAATGAAGAAACCTTTGACCAAACAGAAGATCCCAATAGTATTCATAATATATGGATCCCAATGCTTTGAAATCCATGCATGAAGCTCCAAGAGAGTGGGCCAAAAACCATTAAAGCAACAAATAATAGAATCCTTGGAGATATCCCTAGTACGTTCCTCAATTTCTACAAGTGAATCATCCCCTAGATTAAGTGTTATTGGCTCATGAGTGGGAATTGGAAGAGAGACAAAAGATTTTGTGGCCTTTTCCAAAGCCCCGCCCTTGCACAAGGACTGGGCATAACCTTTTCTTAACATCTGTTGCATTAGGGGTCACTACATCATTATGATTAACCTTAGCATCAACACCAACACCTTTTCCAGTTTTAGAATTTATAGAAGCAAAGCCAACACACAACACACCACTACCAAAAACCATGGCACCAATAATAGTGCCCTTCCCAAATTGATAAGCCATAACACTAGTTTTGATCATACCACCAAAATAGCTACTATCGCACCATTTCTAGAAATCCTAGCACCAACACAAGCACCTTTTCTAGATTCTAAACCAAAATTGACAACCATCGCACTAGAACTAGAGTTAGAAGCCACCTCACCATTACCAAAAACCTTGGCACCAACATCAACACCCTTTCCAGATATCGACACCATAGTACCAAACCCAATTCCCAACACACCATTTCCAGAAACCCTGGCACCAACACAATGCCCTTGCTAAATTCATAAGCCATCACACCACTAGAACTAGTTATAACCACACCATTACCAAAAACCCTAGCTAGTGCCCTTGCTAGATTCAAAATCTATTACACTAGTACTAATCACACCACCAAAACTAGCTACCACCACACCATTGTTACTACTTCTACAACTAGTGACCTTGCTAGATTCAGAAGCCATCACACCAGTCTTGATCACACTAGAACCAACTACCATCACACCATTGCTAGAAACCCCAACACCATTGTTACTACTTCTACAACCAGTGCCCTTACTAGATTTAGAAGCCATCACACTAATCTTGATCACACCACCACAACTAGCTATCACTGCACCATTACCAAAAACCCTAGCATCATTTTTATTACTTCCACAACCAATGTATTGTTCTATAATTAGTAATTTTTAAATATACTAACAATTTTATTTATGTATATATATGACCATGTATGCAGATAATTTTTTGATTGTTGTCTTATATGTAGATGATTTAATTTTTACTCAAAATGATAATTTCCTCTTTGTTGATTTCAAAGAGGCCATGAAGAGTGACATTGAAATGACAAATTTGGGTCTCTTGAAACACTTTCTAGGCATATAAGTAAAACAAATGCATAATGGCATCTTTATCTCTCAAGAAAAATATGTACATCAAATCTTGAAGAGATTTAAAATGAAAAATAGTAAGGTAGCCCCAACACCAATAGCCATAGGTCTGGAGTTGAGCAAGGGAGATTCCAGTAGGAATATGAATCCAACATTGTATAAAAGTATGGTTGGAAGCTTAATCTATTTAACAACAACTCTACCTGACATGATGCATGCAGTAAGTTTTATTTCATGATTTATAGAAACTTCAAAGGATTCTCATTGGCAAGCGGGAAAGAGGATCCTAAGGGATGTAAATGGCACCAAAGGATTTGGTATTTTATATACGATAGAAAATAAGTTTGGGTTGGAAGTTTGGATAATCAAAAGAGCACTTCTAGATATGTATCTCACATGGGTTTAGGTGCAATTTTTGGGCATCCAAAAAGAAATCAATTGTTTCTCGATCTATAATAGAAGCTGAATACATAGAAGAAAATCCAGCAACATGTCAAGCTATTTGGTTGGAAAGAGTCTTGGAATATTTGAAAGAAAAACAAGAGGATGGAGCCACAATCTATTTTGGCAACATTTCCTCAATAGCATTGACATAGAAACTATTATTTCATGGAAGAAGAAAGAACATTGAAATAAGATATCATTCATTAGAGATCTAGTTGAGAATGGTAAAATTGAGATGGAGTATTGTAAGTTTGAGTAGCAACTAGCAAACATAATTACTAAGCTATTAGGAATTGCTAGTTTTGTGTGCCTAAGAAGATGGCTAGTTGTAGTTGATTTGGATCAGCAGTGATCCTTATATTGTTGTCTTGGGAAAAAGAGGGAGTGTTAGATTATTGAATCAACACAGTTTGTCCCTAGAGCTTTTTGTTCACCTACTTGTCAAAAGTTGAGTTCCCTAAGTCTCCTCTGACATTGCAGCTCCATCAAAGATACTAAATGTTGTAGGCAAGTTTGAATTTGAAAATAAGAGGGAAGTTTTTGTGTGAATAGAAAAAGACAAAAGGGGTAAATGTTTGTTCATTCTAAAAATAGATCCTAGACACTCTGAGTGATTCAAAAGAGTTCTATGAAGCAACAATAGTAGAAAGTTTTTTTTAGTGTGTAGCAGCATGGATGAATATTTTTCTCTAAGTATTGTGAGATTAAAAGGTTGTCCTATATGAGAAATGATTGATCCAAGCTTATTATATGCAGTCATATGTTGTTGTAAGTTTGTTTAGTAGTTAGATATTTGTCTTTCTGGGTTTGTAGTTTTATTCTCCAAATTTGTAATAGTTTGAGCCGGTTAATAGAAAACAAGAAAGCAAGAAAACTTGCCCATCTCTAGTATATTGTGTTTATGATCTTGTCTCCTTTGATGTATTTTGATGTGCATTTAGTAGTTTGGTAAAAATGATCAACAACTCCTAGAATGTTGTTCTTCTTTTTCGTATAGGTTAAAATACTCCATTGTTGATTGTTAGATTTTTGCTTGATCTCCTTTTCTAAGTGATATTCACTGAGCAACTCAAACATTGTACTAATGAGTGATTCAACCATTACTCCTACCAAGAATTTCTTTGATGACTAAGTAATTCAGCCTTACCTTGTTGAGCTACCCCTTTGTTGACTGAGTTGTTAGTTTTTGGTGACTAATCGGGGAAGTACTATACATACTTCATAATTCTTTGGGGCTCAGGATTTTGTGCCAACATGTAATTATTAATTATAACTATAAAATGGTAAGAATACTTGTATAAAAGGGCTTAGGGTTAGAGGTTTTTCATAAGGTGTGATGTGAAAATTGCTTCTAGTAGCAGTATTGAGATGTAAGGGATTATAGATTGTAATCAGGATGTGATTAATCAATTGTAATAATATTGGACTCTTTGTTTGGTGGATGTATCCTAGGGTTCTGGGTGAACCACATTAAATCTTGGTGTCTTGTGTTCTCTTATGTGTGATTTTTTGTTTTCTAATCAATATTTTTTTAATTTACATGTAATTGTTATTTTTGTCTATGGTTAAATCCTGACATGATTCTCTTGGCACCTTATATTGTCAAACAACCCAACTACCTTCCTACTATTTTCATCTTTTTGAAAAAACTATCCAATAGCATGTTGATTGATATCTTTATCCTATCTTATAATATTTAGTCAACATTTCCCCTCTTTCTGAAATAAACCGCAATCTCACTCTCATTTTAGTTCTGACAATCTGTACCTTAGAATTTGAGGGGTAAAGAACACAAGTCATTTCAGCAAGTTGATACATCTCATTATTGTGGAGCTTTGTATAGATGAAACTAATATCTTTACTTCAGAATAGAGGTTTGAACACAAACATTGTTTCTTCTAATTCATAAAGTAGAACCACATTATCTTGTATAACAATGGTATTTAACAAAATTGAATAAATTTTTTGCACATTCAAAACTTTAAGGATATCAAAATATAATCTTAGTATTTCTGAACAAAGGTTTTGACTTCTCAAGAAAAGAAACAATACATGAATCTGTGCCAAGAAATATGCAGCTTCGATCCAAGGATTATCCTTATATGTGGTTTGAAAATGAAGAGCTTGTAGTTGTGTTCCACCATTGTGAATCCTAAGATGTATTGAAATTCCTCCATCGAATCTCAATACCTATAGATCCCAACTTCTTCTTTTTTAAGTTTCTTCATGGAAAAGTCTTCTGAATACATGATAGAAGTATTTTCCTAAGGTGTTGATGCTACTCCAATTCCATCTAATTGCATGTCTTATGTGATTACCACTTACATTCAAAGACAGTGACATTACTTCTCTCAATAATATTAGGCATAAGCACTACAACCTTAAGGGAAAATATTTTCATCATGGCTCTCTAGTACATCTTCTATGTATTCATATAAAAATGAGAAAGAAATGAAAACCCTTGATTTAACCTAGCTCTGATACTATGTTAAAATTAAGGATTGATGCAAATGTATTAACACTACCATAATGTGTGGTATGTGTGCTCCAAAGGTAGATCTTCTCATATTTATAAGCTTAAGTCATGAATAGATATGTCACTTAAAGGAACATGTCTTTTCATTAATTAATAATTAATATTATAACATGTTTATAATATTATTATTATATAATTATAATTTAAATATAACCATAGTGTAGATGCTTAAAATCGTCCTGAATGCTATATTAATTTATTTAATATTTCTTGTGACATTATAATTAATTATTTATTAATTAAATATATATTTTATATTCTTCCACTTATTTAATTAAATAGGTTCATTTCCTAATGTATTTAAATTAAATCTAAATACTTCCCCTCTAATGTATTAAATTTATTTAATGCATAGTGCTCCATAAATCCCCTTTTAAATAAATTCTATTTTTAAAAAAATTTCCTCCATTTTATTAAATTCCTTAATCTTGTGATTAAGTTAAATCCTATTTAATTTAATCATGATCTCATCATAAAACATAGTCTACACCAATCACTCTCATCCTCCTACCCACTACTTAATCCCACTTATTTATCCTAAACACCTTTCTAAAACACCTTTTAGTCGTTAAGTGCTTGCTCACACATATGTGAGCAACTCAATCCTTAGTAGCCCCTTTCTCATTAACTTCTCCAAAAGGTACTCTTACACCTTTTTCCCCCACTCCTTTCCCCAAGGTTGGTCATACACGTGTGAACACACATTGAGCCTCTCAACCATTAAGACTATTTTTGACTTTTGCATGGCTTTGTCATTTAACCCATGTGTCTCCCTTGTGGTACCTATGTGGATGCCACATAGATACCACCTCCCCAAGGCCTTTCTGAAACCTATAAATAGATCCCTTGTCTCAAGCATTTTTCATCTCCATCATTTGTATTATTATCATGCTAGTATAGTTCTAGAGCTTTTAGAGATTTTATGCATTGTTACTAACCTTTAGTAGTTGCTAGTTCATTTGCACTTGCATTCATAGTTTAGTTTGCTTCCTTGCATTCACCTCCACTTCTTAGGATGTTCTAAAAATGGCTTCTTCCATAGCCTCTTCTTGAAACATTCCTCACTCATCATAGTTAGATTTATATTTCATCTTTCATTGTATTTCAAACTCTTTGGGATTCATAGTTATGTTTGAGGAGAGCACACTCACATCCCTCCAATCTAAAGCACACCAACAAGGCCTCTTATGGGTGCCCTTGTTGAGCTACTTTGAGGTTGCATGAGAATTTTTATTTTCGGTTGCATTGAGTTGTAAAAATCAAGCATATTGTTAGTTGTATTTTGATTTCTTTTAAATATTTGATACACATGTGCAACTAACATTTTCTTGTTTACACGTGCTCTTAACAGTTTCAGTTTTCTTGCATACATTTTGGCATGCCTAGTGGGACCCACGTCCCTTTTTCATTTTCAAAAATTGGTCAAAAACTTGGAGTTTTCCATAGAAACAGTGTTCTATCATCTTTGCTAGGATGCAGTGTTATTTGTGAAGATGCTCTATCATTTGTGCATAAATTTTTCTATATATATTGATGTTTGTGCTTACTAGCATCTCTGCAATGTTTTAAAAACATATCAATCCTACAACCTTATATATTATGTTCTATTGTCTGTGTTATTTTGTCAATTGTGAACATTGTTCCATCATCTCCATTGTTTGCCACTCTATCATCTATATTACACGTGAGAAGAAATTACCTTTTTAACAAACTATTACTTGCAATATTTAACCTTTACTATGGTCTCCAATGTAGGTGGACTAAGCCCTAGCATCATTACACTATCATTTTCACTTCTATGTTATATTGCCTCCACTAGATATACTTTTAGAAATCTATCATTTTCTTAGATCATCATCCATGAAATTTAGCATCTTTGAGAGTACTCTATCATCTGTGACTATGAACAACTATCTATTAAAAGAAAACTACACTACTCATTGTTTTTTTGTATGTGTTGTTTAGCATTTGCATTTTCCTATCATTTGCATTTTTTTAGCATCTACATTTTCTGGTCATCTGCATTTTTTTGGTGTCTACACTTTATTGTCGTGTGTGCCTAGTATCTATCAAGTATGATTTTAATAGATTGGACTTATATTTTTTAATGCCTAACTAATTGTTTGGTTGATCTATAGGGATTTTTAATCTAATTTTCATTACAGGGAACAAACTTTGGGATATTATTAGTGATTTTAATCACTTGGATATTTCTAGTGATTTTAAGCACTTGTATGATTTAATATGATAAGTGAAGTTGCATGAACTAATCATTTATCCTTGGAATGCATGTTGTAACTAATATCTAAAAGTCAAATACACTCTTGAAAGCATTAATGTAAACTTCACATGCACTCTTGAATAATCAAAAAAAATTTACACACATTTCACTAGAATGAATGATGCTCAAAAAAACTCTTGAATACCTTAATGAATGAACAAGTTTTTCATTAGAATGCATGTGTAGAATAATCAAACACAATCTTGAGTGCCTTAAGAAAATTGACATGCTTTCATTGGAATAAATGTTTAGATAGTGAATACACTCTAGAATGCCTAAGGTCAAAGAAGCTTTCTATAAAATATTTGGATTTGGTGCTTAAAATGAATTCACTCAATATTGAATGACTTAAAAGAATTTGTTTATTTTTAGTATTTTTCTTATGTTGAAGATGATCAATTTACTTTATGTTGACAAATCCTTACTTTTATTATGTTGATGATGTTGTCAAGTTGGAAAGAACAATGCATGCTTAAACATGAGTGCCTTCAATGTAGATAGAAAGTCTAAGCTTCATTGGGAAAGAAAAAGTGTCTTTTAAACCCTAGGGCTACTTACATATTCTCTCCTCTTGCACCTTCGAGTGATCTTGAGTGCACAAGAAATAAGTAGTCTTATTTATATTTTTAGGAGCCCTACTTGGGGATTTCATCACCCCTTGGGATGACTTGAACTCTAGAATTCTAGTGAAGTATAAGAATTGGGGGGGAAATTGAAAGACATCTCTCTTAATATGAAATTTTTGCTGCTCTTGGCTAAGCCCCAAAGAACTTTATGTTAGAGTAATTAGTTGTTTTCACTTATTAATTAAATCACTTTGATTTAATTAAATAAGTTACCTATTACTCTAGTTTTCTTAAGTTATCTTGTAGGTGCATATAATTAATATTTTATTAATTATATTGTGTAACCTAGCTTTTTTAGGCTTTAGGTTACCCTTTTCAGGTTTCGATCTCCTTTTATAAGGATTGATCTCTTTGTATTTTTCATTATGAAGATCCATTGAATAATATTTTCTTTGTCTGAGTTTTTTAGATCAAACCCTTGCCTCTTCTTGTCTTTTTCTTCTCTGTGATAGGTTTTGTGCATGCAGGTTTTCTTAGGTTTCATGAATTTGTTGTGCGATTTTGCTCAAATCATACATGGTATCAGAGCTAGATCTGCTATAGCTTGTTCAATGTTTCAAGAAAAAGGGAGAACAAGGGTTTGGTAGATTAGATCTAGTGTTTTTTCAAAAAAAATTGAGAAAATAGTGGGGTCACTAATTTTTGGAGCAATTTGAGGCCAAACAGACATCACGGATGGATTCAGAAGGCATCAAAACCCCCATTTTGATATAAAATTTGTTTGATTTGAACAACTTTGATCTAGGAGAGAAAAAAAATTTACCATACACGGCCGTACGGCCCTTGGCACGTAGATCGAGATGCAAATTTTTAAAAGAATTGCAAAAAAATAAATAAAAAAAGTGGTTTAAACATCATGGTCGTTTACTAACCATAGCGAAACCGCTGGCGGTTACCGCCGCCATCACCATTGTGTTCCCCGCTGGCAGTTACCGCCTAGTGGCCCCACCGTGGCACCACCGTGGCTTTGCTCCATAGTGACTGTGCCACCCATCTTTGCTCAGCGCATGGGTGGCGATGTTTTTTTGTTTTTTCTTTTTTAAATTATTTTTTTATGAAAAAAATTATTTTTTCTTGCATTCCGGAGGTCTTGTAGGTTTTTTTTCTGTAACATGAGCATATGGACGTATTTTTTCGATCTAAAAAATGCACCAAAAAGCTAGTTCCAAGATAGAGATGATGGTATAGGTGTTTTTGGGTTTTGATGCAGTTTGGTTGCTTGTTTTGGTAGTCAAAGACAAATGATCTATTTTGCACTTCGGGAGGCATATCTTGAGCATCCAATCTCCATTTTTGGACTTCTTTATATCGCTAGAAAACTCTTTTTGTGCTCTTTCCACTGATGCTAGTTGTTATTCCAAATTCTATTCCAGGAACATTCTATTCAATCTTTTGCATTTTATCATTCTAGTAGATATCCTATTTGTTTCAGGTCCAAAGATTGATTTTGTTGCTTCAGATACTTCATTTTGGGCTCTTCCTTCTGTTGTATCAGCCTTATGCTTTTTTTGATCATTGTTGACATTCATTATAAGAATCTTTATGCAATGCACTGAGATAAAGTTCCCCTCTTGCATTTCAAGATCCTTTTCATCATTGCGATTTATTGTACTCACATTATTTTATAAAGTTCCATGAGGGGGATAGTTGTTTTCCGCTTATAGGCCCTCTTTCTCTTTTGCCTCATGTAGTGTAAATGACACATTCCTTTATTGGTATTTGTACTTCACTCTCGATGTGTCTGGTTCCTATGTTGTAGGAGATTTTTTGGCCCACCTTTTCAACTGCCTATCACCTTACCTACCTTGGGGGGGTCGGGGGGTTATATTGTAGTTTTATGCTTCCTTGGTTGATGGTTTGTTGGTGTGAGCTATGTATTTAGTACCTGATTCTAGATACTAGGCAATTGTAGTGGTTGGCTACCTATGCATTTTGGTGAGATGGATCATCTACCATATAGACATGCTCAATTCATGCCTTCTATTTCTGTGGAGGTTCTACAGATCAACACCTTTTGACAGAGTTTTGTGCCTTTAATGATTCAGTGGTTCTCTTCATGATCTCTCTTTGTTCGTTCTTCTAGAACATTCTTTGCTATCTCTTTTTGGAGTAGGGTTTTTCACATGTGGTTTTATCTATTTCTCTAGTTTACAGAGATTTCCTTGTATTGGGTACCTAATCAGGATTTATTGCCGAGACCCACTTTTCTACTTTCATAGTTGTGCTAGGTTAGCTTACCTCATGAGCCTTTCTTAAGGGGGGGTGTTAGAGTAATTAGTTTTTTTCACTTATTAATTAAATCACTTTGATTTAATTAAATAAGTTATCTATTACTCTAGTTTTCTTAAGCTATCTTGTAGGTGCATATAATTAATATTTTATTAATTATATTGTGCAACCTAGCTTTTTTAGGCTTTAGATTACCTTTTTCAGGTTTTGATCTCCTTTTATAAGGATTGATCTCTTTGTATTTTTAATTATGAAGATCTATTGATAATATTTTCTTCATCTGAGTTTTTCAGATCAAACCTTTGCCTCTTCTTGTCTTTTTCTTCTCCATGACAGGTTTTCTACATGCAATTTTTCTTGGGCTTCGTGGATTTGTTTTGTGCTTTTGCTCAAATCCAAGACTTTATACCTTTGGGAAGTGAAGGAGGAGATCTAAGTTACCATCTCCTCCCAACTGTGTGGCACTATTCTCTTTCATCTACAAATTTGGGCCTCACATAGCTTGTGTATATCAAGGATGCCCTCTAGATAATCTTTGTACATCCTAGTGGCAGCCTTATTAGCATCGTTGATGTGTTCAACATGCTTGATTGTTTAAAGATTCAAAACCAATACCAAACATCAAACAAGTTAAAAATGAACGAAATGGTAAGCTAAACATTCAGTGAGTGAAATGGTTGTAGGTTGGTCCTCTTGACCTATAGTTATTTTCATGAGTTCTTACATTTGGTCTAGCATTTCAAATTCATTAGGTCTTTTAGTCACAAGTTTATTTGCAAAATTTTCATACTTGGTCTTGTAACTGGGTTTGTTTTGTTCTTTCTATGACTGACAAAGTCAAAGCTAAGAAGGTGAAATTATCAAAGCCATTTTCCTACAAGGAAAGGAAAAACCTAACACATAGCGATAAACAATTTTGATACGCTATCAAAGACATCAAGAAAGAATAAGTTGAACAAGACTGTTATGAAAAAATCTTATACAATGGTAAACTTTAAAATTGGTCTGTCTTTCCTTGAGTAAATCTGAGATTTTTGTTTCCAATGAGAGAAGATTGATTTATCTGCATAGTGACCATATCACCCTTATTTTCCACATCAACCCAATTTCAAAATTCCTAGTCTTCCATTTGCAAAATTTCCTCTAGAGAGCCTAATCATTTTAACCCTAATCATTTTGGCATAAGAACACCTTAGTCACAAAGCTTTCAAAATTACAACACTAGACATTTATCCATAAAGAAACATTTATTATAGTTGCACTCACTCATTTGGGATCACAAGTCTATCTCCAAATAGTGAGTAATCTATTTGGTGTCTTATCTTTCCCAAAGATCACTTGTCCATCTTTATTAGGAGAAAGATATTTTTTATCCTACATTACACTTGGTTTGCCAAACCAACAAGGTCTTTGGTTTACATTTAGTTTGTTGCCCCTTTTATTATATAAGGTTCAATTGCTCTCTCACACTTTCTTTTTCTTCCACAACCTTCCACCAATTGGTTTGGTCATAGTTGTATGGTACAAATACAATCCAGAAAATTCACATTTAACCCTATGTCTCATTTGTTGGAATCACTAAGACAACAATAAATGGAGAATTCTTTTCCTCCGTGATCAACCTCATTGGGGAGTAGATTTCCCCCTAGTACAAACTTTGCTATGCCTAGCTCAACATCCACACAAGAACCAGAGAATCCTTTTTGAAACACCACTCTAGGGAGTAATTCACATGGTGATGAAGAAGTATACCAATATGAAGATCTTGTTGACAATAATAATATCCCTAGTGATGTCCAACCATTTCTTGCAGATCCATAGAACCTAGAAATGTTGGAAAAGTCTATTAGGGTAAAAAAGACTGAGATCTTCCTAAACCTCGTTAAAGATGGTGTTAATGTCCCTATGAGTTTTGATGAGAGCACTTTGTTTAGATAAATTAACAAGGATGACACTTCTATTTTTCCAACTTCAAACATAGCCCAAACATCTAGCAAGGCAAAAGAACCAGTGGTGAGAACTAATTCCCTACCTATATCAAGTGTTTCAACACAACCTACATTCCAATTAAGTGTGGAACTTATTAAAAAAACTATTAGTGTTATCCCCAACACTACTACACATGCTAGTATTCCACAGTCAACCTTGACAGGACCAACTATAGGATGATTACACATTGGGAAAATACCTACACAATTGATGGCAATCTCAACACATCCGATATATTCCTCTTATTTATAAATGACAACAAGTATGATGAAAACATCTATGCCAATTCCAATGACTGCATATCAATACATTGGCTAAAGTGGTGCACTGCCATCTCCACCACCTCATAATATGTTTGGGAATCCATACAACTTTGGAGGTGGGTTCATCAATTCCCAACAATCACAAATGCAACGAATCCAAGATCTATTCTAGAAGTTGCATGAACTTTCAAATTTGGTCCATAACATGAGCAACAAAGGGGTGAAGGATTTCTATTTTGAGGAAATTTATCCCTTTCCATTTTATAGATCCATTAACATGATACCATTTCCACCAAAACTTAAGATTTCTAAATTCAACAAATACATGAGAGAAACATGTCCTATCACACATCTCAAGGAATTTTTTGTCTTATGTCAATAAGTATCCTATAGTGAGGATTATCTTAAGAGGCTCTTCACATTAAGTCTTGGACACCTTGCACTTGAATGGCTAATGAAAATATGCAAGGGTTCCATCACTTCCTTTAATGATTTGACAAGGAAACTTTTAGCACAGTACTCTTAGAACATTGAACATCATTCCTCATTGAGTGATTTGTGCAACATGAAACAACAAAATGGTGAAACATTTGCAAACTTTCTTCAACAATGGAGGCATCTTGCTAATTTTATGCCATACACAATTGAGGATTCCCACCTTGTGGACATATTCATTAAGAATTTGATACCAGATATGTTTTTCCAAACGAAGATGGCTAGTCATGAAGAATTTTCCACATTAGTTAGGAAATGAAAGAATATTAAAAATGGACTCTTAGACAAGGATTCCATTAAACATTATAGCTCTTCATCCTTAAAAAATGACATGAACAACAATAGAAAACCCAAATCTTGGTCCAAAAACAAAGGTGTTACTTACGATGGTGTCACTAATGTCAACAGTGTACAAAACTTCCAAGGTGGAAATAACAATAACAAAAATGGCAACTATCATAACCAAAACAAGAACAATTCAAACCATGGCAATCAAAATTAAAACAACAATCAGAACAACTAGAAATATCGTAATCAAACACAACAACAATACGAACAAAAATTGCAACCATGACTATGATTAAAATAGGAAGTTCAATAACTTTCGTGAACCATTGGATGCCATATTCCAAAAACTAGTGGATCATAATTTGATGGTGTTTCCCAACACATGACCCTTTGATGAAAATCAACCCAAATCAAAATGGTATAGGGAAAATGAATATTAAAAATACCACTACATCAAAGGAAATCATATTAACAATTGTATGAAACACAAAGTCTTCATCCAAAATCTTTTTGATGATGGGGGAATTGAGATTGAAGGATGACCACCCTCTAAAAATGCTGAACTAGAGATAATTCAAAAGCCATTCCTCAACCACAACAATACAAACAATGTAAATCAAGTTTCCACATCAAACTCACTTCACTATGACTATTCTACTAACCACATATCAAGATTTGAATCCTTGTGTGGTAAAATAGAAACAAATGATATATGTGGCTTTGACTCCATGTGTGGCTACATTGAAGAAGTGGACACTCACATAAATACCCTTTTCCTAGAATCAGTCAATTATGATGTAACCACTTGGTAGGGAAGCATTAATTTACAAGCTCCCACTACCAATCCCACTAATCCATTAGTTCCACATGCACCTACTACACCATCCACTTCACAAAGACCCGCTTCTCACTATGATGTATTATCTTAGTTAGGGAAGACTCCTGCACAAATATCTATTCTAGAATTTCTCACCACTTCACCAATCCACAAAGAAATTTTGAAGACTACTCTTTTAGAGTCTCATGTTCCTGAAAATATTAATGCATCCCAAGTTACCACCATGATTAGAAATTTTTCCACACAACAACACCTTGTCTTCACTAATAAAGATTTGCAAGGTCCTAATCAGCACCACAATTTTTTGCTCCACATTGAAGTCCTTATACATCAACATAAAATAAAATGAGTCATTATAGATAATGCATCCATCTTGAACCTCTCTACATTGAAGATGATTCATTTCTTGGGGCTTCCAGAAGACCTCCTAGATATCAATAAAAGGATAACAATCAAAGCATATGATGAAAGAGAAAGAGAATCAAAAGGAGTTATCATGCTACCACTAAATATTGGACCAGCTATGATAAATATTGAATGCCATGTCCTAGATTTGGACTTTCCATATAACATCTTGCTTGGTCGACCTTGGATACATACACTCAAAGTGGTACCATCCCCATATCATCAATGCTTGAAATTTCCCCACCAAGGAAGAGAGGTCACAATTCCAAGTGATCCTTTATCTTTTTCTTTTTGTAAGAGATTGAAGGGTGCCATAACCAATTTTTGTCCAATTAATGAGTTTGCTAAGGTTATACCTAGACCTCTCACAATAACAGAATCACCTTCTACAATAGTGTCGAAGTTAACCAATGTTAATTCCAATTCTTCTAAAGGAAAAGAGAAGGTTGAAGATATTAAGGTCAATATTACATTAAAGAATGTTACTTTTTCTGACCAAAGAATGGGAGAATATAAGTTTGAAAATGCCAAGTGTGTGTTGGACAACTACCACTCTCTCCCTAATCCTTTGGAAAACCTTCCCAAATACCACTTTCTACAAATAAGGATACTATGCATGTTAACAAGGCAACATTTGAACATTGGGGTTCACTTAGTGATGAGCATATGGAGTCTAGTATCTTATATTGGCTATATTTTGATGGAAAAGATGATCCTATGGAATTCCCTAAAGATAAGTATGTCAAGGCTTCTCCCATCATTGAAAACATGCGATATCATGGTATTGGCCTTGGACCTAAAGAAGATGGAATCAGACAACCCCTTGAGGCTAATAGCTATCCTAAAGGATATGATTTGGGCTCCATTAAGCCTAAGGTGTCCTTTGATGACAACTATTGTACAGTTGAACCTAATTTTGAGACTAAAGAAGAGGAATTCTTCAAAGTACCCTTCCAATACATTAAGGATGACCTACATAATTATGTCCATGCCATTACCATAGCTGACCTTTCATCTACTAACTTACCCCTCACCAACCCTGACATGATAGATTAGGACCTTCAAGACACACCACTAGCTCTTGATATTTGTAACTCTAACAAAGTAGTAAAGGCACTCTTTGTTCTTAAGAATCTCCAAGATTATGAACATGAGATCCAATACAATGAGGAAGCCTACTTTGGTAGCCAAGTAAACTCTCTTAGTCACAAAAGGTGAAAAAGACAATAAAAATAGAAAAATAGAAGAAACATCCTCTAGTGAAAACTCTTTTGGAGCACTTCTGGATGAAGAAAAAGAAAAAATAAAGGATGCATCTCCTAGTGAAAACCTCCTAGAGGTGCTAGAAGAGGGAGAGACTAACTTGACATTCAGATCTTTACCACCAAAAAAGTCATCTATATTGAATGAGGACACAATTCTAGTTAACTTAGCATGGTAGATAATCCACAAATCACCTACATTGCATCTACCTTAAGTCCCGAAGGAAAAAAAGTGATGACTAAGTTCCTATAAAAAGGAAAAATAAATTTTGCATGGACATACAAAGACATGCCTAGTTTAGACATAGATTTGGTTCTACATCATTTAGCAGTAGATCTAAAGATTAAACTTGTAAAAAAAATTTGTGCAAGATGCATCCTAAGCTATCACTTTTGGTCAAAGCAGAGCTACAAAAAATGATAGAGGCAAAATTCATCCAACCTATTGACTATCTTGAGTGGGTTTCCAACATTGTTCTTGTAGGGAAAGCATCTGGGGGCATCCACATCTATTCAAATTTTTGAGATTTAAATCTTACATGTCTTAAGGATGATTTTCCACTTCCTAACATAGACATCATAGTGGATTTGACTGCCAGACATGAAATGTTTCCTATGATAGATGGTTTCTCTAGCTACAATCAGACCAAAATTATAGAAGAAGATCAATATAAAATGGCATTTACTACCCCATGGGGAACCTTTTTTTACCAAGTCATACCTTTTGGCTTGAAAAATATTGGTGCCACCTATCAACGCACAATGACTACAATCTTCCATAATCTTCTACATGTCATAATGGAGGACTATGTTGATGACATTCTAGGAAAATCTAAGACACATGACTCCCACATTGATGTGCTCACCACCATTTTTGAAAGGTTGGAGAAATAATAAGTGTGCCTAAATCTAAAGAAGTGTGTGTTTGGGGTCAAATTAGGCAAGTTGTTGGGTTACATAGTGTCAAGAAGAGGTATTGAAGTAGATCCCGCCAAAGTGAAAGCCATCATGGAAATGCCTCCACCTACTGCATTGAAACAACTCTATAATTTTCAAGGAAGGTTACAATCCATCAGATGGTTTTCATCCTAGTGTGTAGATAAAGTTCATCCACTCCAACATTTACTTCGAAAAGACACTAAGTTTCAATGGGATTGCTATGTGAGAAAGCATTTGAGCAAGTTAAGGTATACTTGGCTAATCCACCAATTCTAGTCCCTCCCATTGTAGGATGATCATTGACTCTATACATTTCTGACACTTTAGTTGCCTTAGGTGCTCTTTTGCAATAACTAGATGACAAATGTAATGAGAAAGCCATATATTGTCTCAGTTGAACATTAGTTGGTTATGAGTTGAACTACACTACTATTGAGTGAGCTTGTCGAGTGGTAGTCTTTTGCACATAGAAACTATGCCATTATATGCTTAATCAGAGTATACATCTCATTGTCAAGATAGATACACTCGAATATTTTCTATCAAAAGGTTCCCTCACTATTCAAGCTACAAAATGGGTCTTAATTTTAAGTGAATTTGACATTGTCTATAAGGATCGCAAAGCCATTAAGGGACAAGTAATTGTAGACCAGCTTTCTAAAGCTCCTCTTCAAGGAGATCATCCTATCATAGCAGATTTTCTAGATGACACAATTATGCTGGTTACCCCTAGTACACAATAGAAACTAGTTTTTTATTATTCCTTAACACAAAAGGGATCGGGGCTAGGAGTTTTGCTTGTTACACTCCAAGGAGACCTCATTCCTAAGTCTTATAAAATTTCATTCCCTTGCACAAACAACATAGCTAAGTATGAAGGATTAGTAATAAGGCTTTGTCAAGCTATTAGATAGAATATTAAGAGCCTTCTTGTCTTTAGAGACTCTCAATTGGTCATAAAAAATTCATAGATGAATATCAAACAAAGGATGAAAAGTTGTCTCCATATCACTAGATAGTTGAAGATCTTAAACAAAACTTCACTAAGATAGTCTTTGAGAAAATAACAAGGGCTAATAACAAAGAAGTAGATGCCATGGCCAGCATTGCCTGCATGATCGTCATGCCTAAGTACAGTCCTATGTGTGAGTTTATTGTTGAGAACCTTTTACTTCTTTCTTATGAGCAACTTGAATAAGAGCTGGTGTGTGAGATTGTCAGTCCTGAGTCTCTATAATACTCTAATATTTTTTCCTACCTTCATCACAAAATGATCCCCATAGCCCTTTCCACAAACCAAAGAAAAACCTTCATCTGTTGCACTGCCCAATATACTATCCTAGGTCATACACTTTTTTGAAAACTCTTTGATGGAACCCTCCTTTGATATCTCAGTTTAGATGAAGCCTAAACTACATTAGAAGAGGTTCACCAAGGAATTTGTGGTGCCCATTCCAATGGCCATACGTTAGCAAAAAAGCTCCTCGAAATAGGTTACTATTGGCCTACTATGGAAGTGGATGCCTATCATTTTGTAAAAAGATATGTTCCTTGTTAGCAACATGGTGATTTGATACATGCTCCCACCCAAGACCTTCAACCCACCATCACACCTTGACCCTTTTCCTATTGTGGATTTGATCTTGTTGGTCAAATATATCCAAATTTTTCAAATTGCCACAATTATATTATTTTCACCACTAAGTACTTCACAGAGTGGGTCGAGGCTATCCCAATTGGAATTCTTTAGAATAGCTAGGGGGGTGAATCAGTTATTCAAGGTCCAAATATCCAAATAAAACTTTTACAATTTAATGAACCCATAAAAATTTCTTAACCATGCATGCATTCATTGTGTGTAAACCAAAACTAATATGTTACTATTAAACTAACATGCAAAAATGTAAATCATAAAACACAACACATCCATTAGTACAATTGACACAATGATTTAACGTGCAAACCCAATTTGGGAAAAACCACCAATAACATGCTACTCCTTTCTCACTCTTCTAATGTGATGCCCTATTAAAGGCCAACCCTATTAAAGGTTACAACACACATTGTTAAATGTGACCCGATTAAGGGATTTCAATCACCCTATTAAAAGTGAGCCTTGTTAGAGGACTTTAGGTAATTCACTTGGAATGCCACCCTGTTAAAGGATTTACCAATGATTGTTAAGACAACCTTTCTCCAAAGGATTTACCCTAATCTAATACAATTGTTTGAGAGTAACAATAGAGTTTGATCTTATACAACTTACAACCTTACTTGCACATTACATATCACTATTTAGTCCACAACTCTATTTGGCTTCCTATCTTTGTAGTTCTGATAGCTTGTTCACCCTTCATGCATTCATCTTTCTTTAGCGTTCTTGCTTAGCTCACCATTGCAGACTTCTTCTCTTGGGTCACTTGATGAAGCAAACCCTCTTCCTTCACCTTATCATATTTTTGCATCCAAAAACTCTCTGACCTCCAACCTTTTTTTTCATGACCAGGCATCCCTAGATAAAGGGAATTAAAACTCTTTTCCCTGCTCATTATCCATCTCAAAAATAAAGGTTTTTGATGTATTAGGTAGGATACAATGTATCTACCCCATATCTTGTCCTCTCTAGAAACTTCTTGTAGAACACATTTGACTTCACCTCCAAAATAGTTTACATAAGATTTTGTGCCTCCAGCTCATCAATCTTATCTTCCTCCTAATTCACAAGTTCCAAGAAAATAAACTTGTCAGCTTTCATTTGGAAAATCTTTGATCTGATTCATGATGCAATAGCTTAGCATTATCAATTTATTGATGCTTGGCACATATTGTGTTACTCGACATCTACTATAAAATCACTCGGCATCAACTAGATTTTACTAGTGCTCGACACATACTAAAAATCACTCAGCATTTACTAACTTGCTTGACACATATTAGTTTTCTCGACATCCAATAGAAATTTTTTTCACTTAGCTCCAACTGACTTTTTTCTTGGCTTGCACTAACTTTACTCGGCACCTTCTATCAACTTGGTCAAGCTTAGCAAATGAACTTTGTTCAACATTTTTCATCTAAACTTTCTAAGTTTAGCCAATCATTTTGTAACCCCAAGTAGATCATCAATATATTATGTTATCACTGTCTTAACTAATTCTTACACTTCAATACATAATCATAACTCAACCTTTCCTCTAGGTACTTTTATTACATCTTGTTGATCAAATAATCTTCAACAATCAACTAAGTAATAGTGCTTGAAACATATAAGTAATTTTCTTACCAACATATAGTAGGTTTGATATCAGTGACAAAACAATGATTGAAAACACTTCTAACTCAAATTATCTTTTCAATCATATGTCAACAATCTCTCACTTTGGCATTGATGGCAAACCAAACTGATCAACCAATCAATCAAATGATAAACTAACTAGGTTAAAATAGACAATACCAAAAGGAAAGCTTATGAGTGAAACTTCTCCCTCTATCAACAACTCCTTCTTAGGTTACATAATCTCACTTATCTAATTCTCTTTTGTCATTTATTAGAAGAATATCATAATATCTCCCTCCCTTTTTTTATGCTTTCTCCCTCTTTCTTGCTTCCACTAATCTTCTTATGATGTACCTTTACTTCTTTGTTCTTCCTTTACACTGTACATAATTTCTCCCTTTGACTTGATTTTTTGCTTTTATCATCTTCATCTTGATCATGTTGCAAATCTAATTAAAAAGATCAATGTGAGAAGAAGGTTGAAGATCAAAGAGGGAGAATATTGTTAAAAGAATGTTTTCAATCATTGTTTTGTCATTGATGTGAAACCTACTATTTGTAGGAATGAAAATTGCTTATAATATCTAAGTATTATCACTTAGTTGATTGATGAAGAGGATTTAATCAACAAGATGTAACAAGAGTACCTAAGGGAAAGGTCGAGTTATGATATTGTAATAAAGTGCAAGGATTAGTTAAGATAATGGTTAAATTATGTATTGATAACATACTCAAAGATACAATTGTTGGTCACACGTAGAAAAATTGGAGGAATAAATTGTAACAAGGTTGACTGCAAAGCTTAAACTAAGTTCATTAGTGGGTGTCAAGCAAGCTAGTTGAATCCAAGCAAATTCTTAGTTAGAGCCAAGCAAAAAAAAAAGCTAGTGTGTGTCGAGTGACGTTCAAGTGCCAAGTAAAGTATCAGGGGCCAAGCATCACAAAATCTTGTATGGTGCCGAGTGAACTTCAAGTGTTGAGAATTAGTAAAAGCATAGTTGATGTTGAGTAACTCAATATGTGTTGAGCATCAGGATTTCAATAGTGTCGAGCTACTACATTATTTTAAATAAAAAAGATTCACCAAATCTGAGCTAACAAAGTTGTTGCATTGAATTTTGTGAACCATTTAGAGGATAAGGATGATGAGATGGTGGCATAGAATTCTATCTAAACCATTTTTGTGTGAATTCAAAAGGATTATTGAAGAAGTTTCTAGAGGAAACAAAATATGGGTTAGATACAATCAATCTTAGCTAATCCATATAAATGGAAATTAAAGAATGGAAGAATCGAGTGCGAAAGGAACTCCAAGACTTCTATTTAAGGAGTCATAGATCAAGAAGAAAATATTTTTGATGTTGCTACTATAGAAGTGCCAAATTGTGAAGTGGTAACAAGGGTATCAAGGAGAAGGTATCTAGGAGAAGAATACAGCATAGAGGCTCTACTTCTATAAGTGGTCAAGAAGAGATGATTGCACTAGTACAGTGAGCATGGAGACTCAAGGAGACTAAGCTTGAAAGGAGGGAAAGTTGCCAAAGTTGCAGAGAGTGAAAGCCAGGCAATGGTATGAGCTAAGAAGTGATCTAAGATCTACAAGTTAAGTTGTATTTGTAATTAGGTCAATTTCCCAAATTGTTACTCTCTAGCAATTGTATTAATTAGAATAGAAGGAAAATCCTATGGACTTAGGTTGGCCTAATAGCCATTTGTAAATCCTTTAACAGAGTGACATTCCAAGTGAATTTTCTAAAGTCCTCTAACTAGTCCCACTTCTAATAGGGTAGATAAATCTTTTAACAAGGTCACATTTAACAGTGTTTTGTAAGCCTTTAACACGGCAAGCCTTTCACAAGGCATCACTTTAAAAGAGTGAGAATTGAGTAGCATGTTACTAGTGGCTTTTTCCCAAGTTGGGTTTCCATGTAAATCGATGTGTTATGTGTTGATCCTTTTATGTGTTATGCTTGCATGTTGATTTACAATAACTTGCTTAATAGGAATGTTAAAGGTTAGATGAATGAATGGTTGAATGGGCTCACTACACTTAGTGAAAAAGTTTGAATTGGATATGTTGGACCTTGAATAACTGATTCAATCCCCCCCCCCCTCCCTCAAATTCTTCTAAAAAATTTCTAACAATTGGTATTAGAGTCATCTATTGATTTAGTTTCAAGGTACCAGAAGCAGGAAGATCGAGATGTCCAAGAGAAAAGTTCCCAAGCTCAATAGAGATAACTTCACTACATGGAAGAGTCTAATGAAATTGCACCTTGGATCAATATGTGACTATGCACAAACCTCAATTGGAATAGAACATGTAAATCTAGTTGGACCTCTTACTATAGATGATTTGAGAAAAATGAAGGAGCAAAATCAAGCAATGCTGGAGATTGCCTCTGCACTTAGTTATGTAGAATATGACAACATCAAAGATTGTGACACTGCATTCAAGATGTGGAAAGCCCCAACAAATATCTATGGAGGAGATCAAAATGTCCAAAGAGCAAAGAGAGAAAGCCTCAGAGGAAATTTTGATGACATGAAAATTTAGGAAGGAGAAAATGCTGCTCAATATGCTACTAGAATGAAAGAAGTGGTAAGTGCAATAAGAAGTCTAGTTGGTCAATTGGAAGAAGAGATTATCAACAAAAAATACTTAAGAAATCTACTCCCTATCTATGCTATTAGAGTTTCAGCCATCCAAGAGCTAAGGTGTGTACAAGGAAACACACTAACCTTTGAAGGTATAGTGGGAAGACTTACTGCATTTGAATTGTCAAATTTTGACAATTACAGACCTAAGAATCTTGAATCTTCTTTCAAGGCCAAGATGACAATAAATGAAAATGAGAATGACACATCAAATAAGATGAGAATAAAAGGAAAACATGCATCTAATAATAGTAGCACAGATGAAGAAGATGTGGAATAGTTAGAAGCACTATTGGCTAGGAGATTCCATAGAGGCAAAGGTAAATTCAAAGGTAAGCTCCCTATCATATATTTCAATTGTAATGAAGTAGGTCATATTGCTACAAGGTGTACATAGAAGAAGAACTACAAAGAAGGAAAAAAGTATAAGAATAAAAAAGAAGATGATGGCAAAGACTACAAGAAAAAAGGAAAAAAATGCTACATTGTTGAAGAAGATTCTAATGAGAATGATGATGAAGTAGTCTATGTGGCTATGAAGGATGAATTAGATAAAGATAAAGATGAAGCAATTGCATTGGTTACTTGTGTGAATAAGAATGACAAGTGGATCATAGATAGTGGATGCTAACATCACATGACAGGTGATAAAAGTAAGTTCATTACATTTACTCAATTTTATGGAAATGGTGTTAGATTTGGTAATGATGCTCCATGTCAAATCAAAGGAAAAAGATCTACTAAACTTATAGAGAAGATTTCATATGATAATGCATATTATGTTGAAGGATTGAACTATAACTTGTTTAGTGTATCCCAATTAGGAAATGTAGGTTGCAAAGTAGAGTCTGGAAACAAAACTCTCAAGATCTATGACATTGATGGAAATCTAATAGGAAAAGGTGAACAAACTAGGAATAACTTATTTTACTTAGATATGAAAGATGCAACTTGTCTTGTTGTTAGACTTGATGATGTGTGGTTATGGCATAAAAGGTTGTGTCATGTTAACTTTGACAATATGATTAGCATCAGCAAGAAGAAGAAAGTTAGAGGATTGCCATAATTGATGAAACATGAAAACACAACATTCAAACAATTTCAACTAGGGAAGATGACTAAATCTACTTTCAAAAGAAAAACATACACTTCCAAAGAAGTACTAGAGCTAGTCCATATAGACTTATGTGGTCCAATAGAAGTACAAAGTTACCTAAGAGATAGATACGTAATGCTATTTGTAGATGACTACTCAAGGATGATGACTATTATGTTCTTGAAGAAAAAATTTGATGTATTTCAAATGTTTAAGTTATATTTGGCAAGAGTTGAGAAGGAAGTAGGGAAGAATCTGAAATGTGTAAGGTTAGATAGAGAAGGTGAGTATGCATCAAAAGAGTTTGAGATGTTCTAAAATGATAAAGGTATCAAAAGGAAAACATTAGCACCAAGAACTCCACCTCAGAATGGTATTGCTAAAAGAAGAAATAGATCAGTGATGGGCTATGCTAGAACCTTGATGATGGAGAAATTTTTTCTCTAAAGTATTGGAGAGAAGCTGTAAGCATTGTTGTTTACACCCTAAATAGAGTCCAAATCAAAAAAGGTTAAAATGCAACACCTTTTGAACTATGGTATGGTCACTCACCTAATGTAAAACATTTCAAAGTCTTTGGGTGTAAATGCTATATTCTTAAAGACAATAGAAATGAAAAGTTTGATGCAAAGAGTGATGAAGGCATATTCCTTGGATACTCCACTAGAAGTAAAGCATATAAGTGTTTGAATACTAACACTAACAAGATTGTGGAGAGTGAAAATGTAAATTTTGATGAGTGCACAGAAGTTCAGGTTGATGGAACTAAGAAATCAAAGGATTATAGATCCTTTGTATACTTCTATAAAGGAATTATGGTTGAAGAAAGGGTAAAAGCACAAACCTATGTCACCTTTTATGAAGAAATGTGATATCAGAATGTGACAGTTCAACATTAATGACAAAAAAAAATGGTATTTGTGTTTAAAATATGAAGATGATGTAAACTGATGAAATGTGTAGAATTGTATGAATTTTATGCCTATAATTTTTTAGAATTTTTTTGACTAAGAATTTATTCATTTTATTTTATTTTGAAGTCCCTTTTTTAACTATAAAAAATATAGGATGTAGTTCCCGTCAAACAAGTATGTGCAAAACATCTTTTTTTGTTCTGATTTGAAGATATTTTATAGATGACATGTATAGCTAGTGAACAAAAAAAAAAATAATTATTTTTGATGTATATTTTCTTTGTTATAAGTACTCAAGTTCGACCTTGTCAGAATCCAACAATTTTTTCCTCCGGTCAAAACTTCCCTATCAAATCTATACCTTCTTGAAAAAAATTTACACATTCGTGAAGAGGATTCTCTCCTCTAGTGATAAATATAATTTTTTTATTTTTTTGATATGATTTATTATTTTTTTTCATTTTTTGAGCGAGCATCTTCTGAAATATTAAAATATCGACTTATAATATTTTGAGATTATAACATATTATAACTAATCAAAACACTCAAAAATTTATATAATGATGATATTGAATTTGAGATCTATAAAAGGGTATTTTTAGTTTTTGAAAAAAATTGAGTTTTGATAGAGAAATGATATTTGACCAAAACAGGTTTTTGTATCACAAACGGTGACATAGATCTATGCTTTTACCCGAAAATGTTGCCAATCAAGTTGGGAATTAGCAAAAAAAATTAGTATCATTCGAGTCATAGCTAGTGAATGTTGAGCTGCATTCAGAAACTAAGTTGCAGAATGTAGAAAATGCACATTCTGATTTTGAAATTAGTGCACATGAGAGAAATGATGAAATACCAAATGAAGGACAAAATGACTCTAAAACTTAAAGATCAAACATGGAAAGAAGAACAAAACCAAGATTAGCCAAGTATGTGAGAAGACATCACCCTACCGATCAAATCATTGGTAACAAGGATGCCAGACCAATGAAAAGGAATAGACTAAGAAATGAATCATGTCTACTAAGTAAGGTTGAACCTAAAATAGTCAAGGATGCTCTACAAGATGATGACTAGTATAAAGCTATGGAAGAGGAGATAGATTAGATTGAGAAGAACAAAACATGGACCTTAGTTCCTAGACCAGCTGACAAGAATGTAATTAGTACCAAATGGGTGTTTAGGAACAAACTTGATGAGAATGGTGAGATAACAAGAAGTGAAGCTAGATTAGTTTGCAAAGGTTATACACAAGAAGAAGGACTAGATTATGGGGAAACATTTGCCCCTGTTGTAAGAATGGAAGGAATAAGAACATTGCTTTCATATGCTACTTACAAAGGTTTCAAAGTCTACTAGATGGATGTCAAGTCTACTTTTTTGAATGGTATATTGGAAGAGGAAGTCTACATAGAACAACCTGAGAATTTTTTTATGAAAACAACAAGGATATGGTCTACAAACTGCACAAGGCACTTTATGGTTTGAAGCAAGCACCTAGAGTATGGTATGAGAGACTACACAAATATCTTGTGAAGATATGATTTGAGAGAATAGATGACAACAACAACTTGAATATTAAAGCTGAAAAAGGTAAAGACATTTTGATATCAAAAATATTTGTTAATGACATAATATTTGGAGGAAAAGATGTTCTTTGCAAAGATTTTGCTAATCAAATGAAATATGAGTTTGATGTCAATGTTTGGAGAAATCAAATTCTTTGTTGGATTGCAAGTACATCAATTGAAGAATGAAATATTTGTGACCCAATCCAAATACATCAAGGAGATACTCAAAACATTTGGGTTAGAAGAGTCAAAACTAGTTAGCATACCAATGGCAATAAGACATAAGTTATCTAATAATGATGAATTAGCTAAAGTGAATCAGACATTTTATAGATTAATGATTGAAAAATTGTAGTATTTTGTACATAGTAGACCAGAAATTTCATTAGCTATTGGAATAGTGGAAAGATTTTCTACAAATCTAAGAGAAAATCACCTGATGAAAATAAAGAGAATATTGAGGTACCTAAAAGGAACTAATAACTTTAGTTTGTACTATAAGAGGAGTGAAAAGTTTGAGCTAAGAGCCTACACTAATGCAGATTGGGGAGCTAACATTGATGATAGGAAAAGCACCAGCGGAGGAGCACTTTTCTTGGAAAAAATATTGATTACATGGACTAGCAAAAAGCAAAGTTGTACCTTATAGTCCACTACAGAAGTTGAGCATGTTGTAGCTACTATAAATTGCACTAATATTGTTTGGATCAAACATTTGTTTCCTATGATACTTTATTGTGATAATACAAGTCTTATCAACATATCAAAGAACCTTGTATGCTAAAACCAAGCATATTGCAATCAAGTATCACTATGTAAGAGAATTGGTGGAAGATAAACAAGTAAAGATGGAATATGCTAGCTCAAAGGAATAGATAGCTGACATCTTAAAAAAAGCAGCACCTAAAGATGCTTTTGAGTATCTTAGTGGTAAGATAGGGGTGATACCCCTAACCAAGGTTACTTGAGGTAAAAGTAAGACTACCCTGCATCAAATGAGTTAATTGCTGCAATATTACAAATTAATGCAGAGGATGTTTACTTTAGGATTTATGCCTAAAGTAATCAAGTGTTGAAGTTCCAAATTAATCACAAGCAAGGTGACAGAGGAAGAAATTGAATGAATTTGCAAATGTTACACTTGCATGGTAAGATGCTAATATGTCTTTGGCATTGTTGTCAAAGAGGGAGAAGTAGTGAGAAACTGATCAACAACATTTGATCAAAAGTATGAGGGAGAAATGTCAAGAAAATGCAAAAATTGATCAAATCTAGAGAAAGAGGGAGATTGTCAAATCTAGAGGAAGAAAAAGAGAAGATAAAGAAGCTTATATGAATAGAGAGTAGTAGAAGATGAGCAATGCATACAAAGGGAGAGAACAAAGAAAGGATACAACAGCTAAGAGAGAGAAGTTAGCATAAGAGGGAGATATGAAAATTGATGGTGATGATAACATAATTACTTTTTGGCATTTGACTTACTATTCTAACCTAGTTAGCATATTGATAATTTGGTTGAATAGTTTAGTCTAATGGTTGATT
This sequence comes from Cupressus sempervirens, assembly GCA_028749045.1. Classification (NCBI taxonomy): domain Eukaryota; kingdom Viridiplantae; phylum Streptophyta; class Pinopsida; order Cupressales; family Cupressaceae; genus Cupressus; species Cupressus sempervirens. The sequence goes on along the minus strand of CM053790.1, from coordinate 828,137,753 downwards.
AGTTTGGTTTGCCATCAATGCCAAAGAGGGAGATTGTAGGAAATCTAATTAAAAATATCATTGTGAGAATAAGGTTGAAGATCAAAAAGGGAGATTGTTGTTAAAAGAATGTTTTCAATCATTGTTTTATCATTGATGTCAAACCTACTATTTGTAGGAATGAAAATTGCTTATAAGATCCAAGTACTATCATTTAGTTGATTGATGAAGAAGATTTAATCAACAAGATGTAATAAGAGTAGCTAAGGGAAAGGTTGAGTTATGATATTGTAATGAAGTAAAAGGATCAACTAAGGAAATGGTTAAATGATGTATTCATAACATACTGAAAGATACAGAGGTTGGTCACACTTAGAAACATTGGAGGAATAAGTTGTAACAAGGTTGACTACAAAGCTTAAAATAAGTTCATTAGTGGGTGCTGAGCAAGCTAGTTAAAGCCAAGAAAATTCTTAGTTGGAGCTTAGCAAAAGGAAAATCTAGTGTGTCAAGTGAAGTTCAAGTGCCAAGAAAAGTATTAGGTGCCAAACATCAAAAAATCTTAGTTGGTGCCGAATGAAATTCAGGTGTGAAGCATCGATAAAAACATAGTTGATGCTGAGTAACTTAGTATGTGTCAAGCATCAAGATTTCAATAGTGTCAAGTTGCATTATTTTAAATGACAAAGATTCGCCAAATCTAACTTGACAAAGTTGTTGCCTTGAATTTTGTGAACCATTTGGAGGATAAGGATGATGAGCTAGCTAGTGGCATAGAATTCTATGTAAACATTTTTGGGTGAATTCAAAAGGATTATTTAAGAAATTTCTAGAGGAAACAAAATATGGGTTAGATACAATCAATCCTAGCTAATCCATATGAATGGAAATTAAACAATGGAAGAATTGAGTGGGAAAGGAACTCCAAGATTTCTATTTCAGGATTCATAGACCAGGAAGCAAATGTTGTTGATGATGTTGCTATAGAAGTGCCAAATTGCGAAGTGGTAAGAAGGGTGTCAAGGAGAAGGCATCTAGGAGAAGAACAAAGAACAAAGGCTCTACTTCTACCAATGGTCAATAAGAGATGATTGCACTAATATAATGAGCATGGAGATTCAAGGAGACTAAGCTTGAAAGGAGGGAAAGTTGTCAGAGTTCCACAGACTAAAAGCCAGGCAATGGTATGAGCTAAAAAGTGATTTGAGATTTGCAAGTTAAGTTGTATTCTATAATTAGGTCAAAATTTCTAATTTTTACTCTCTAGAATTGTATTAGTTAGGATAGAAGGAAAATCCTATGGACTTAGGTTGGCCTAATAGCCATTTGTAAATCCTTTAACAAGGTGGCATTCCAAGTGAATGTTCTAAAGTCCTCTAACCAAGCCCACTTCTAATAGGGTGGATAAATCCTCTAACAAGGTCACATTTAATAGTGTGTTGTAAGCCTTTAATAGGGCAGGCCTTTCATAGGGCATCACTTCAGAAGAGTGAGAATTAAGTAGCATGTCACTAGTGGTTTTTCCCAAATTGGGTTTCCACGTAAATCACTGTGTTATATGTTGATCTTTTTATGTGTTATGCTTGCATGTTGATTTATAGTAACTTGCTAAATAGGAATCTTAAAGCTTGGATGAATGAATGGTTGAATGGGCTCACTACACTTAGTGAAAAAGTTTGAATTGGACATGTTGGACTTTGAATAACGTATTCACCACCCCCCCGCCCCCCTAGTTATTATAAAGCATTTCTAATAGATCAATATGCACCTGATATATTTACTGAACATTCTCCCTCTTTGACAACAATTCCAAAGACATCTACTCAACACTTGGCATCTTAATATATGCAAACATATACTTTTTCAAGCTCTTCAATTTTCTCCCTATGTCACCTTGCTTGTGACTGATTTAAAATTCTAGCTCTATAATTACTTTAGGTAGCTTCCTAAAGTAAGATTCACTGCATCAATTTGTATGAAATGAATGTTAGCTTTTTTGATGTAGGGTACTTCCTCTATCTTTTACAAAGCCTTTGATAAGGGTATCACCCCTAATTTACCTCTCAGATACTCATAAGCATCCTTAGGTAATGCTATGGTGAAGATATCATCAATTTTCTCCTTTGTGTTGATATATTCCATGTTCACCTCTTTGTCTTGAACCAATTCCCTTACATAATGATACTTTATTGCAATTTTCTTTGTCTTTGTATGCATAATAGGATTCTTTGATATATTTATAGCACTTGTGTTATCACAATAAAGTGTCATTGGTTTAGTGATTTCTTTCTTCATTCCTTTTAGTAGCTATTTGATCCATACAATGTTTGTGAATTTGATAGCAACAACAACATACTCTGCTTCAGCAGTAGATTGAGAAGTACAACTCTGCTTCTTGCTTGTCCATGTAACAAATCTTCTACCTAAGAAGAATTCTACTCCATTGGTGGTCTTCCTATCATCAATATTTCTAGCCCAATCAGCATCAGTGTAGTCTTTTAGTTCAAATTTTCATTCTTATTATAGTACAAACCATACTCTTTTGTTCCTTTCAAGTATCTCATTATTCTCTTTACTGCCATCAAGTGATTCTCTCTAGGGTTAGCAGAGAATCTAGCAACTATCCATATAGCTAATGCAATATCATGTCTGATATGCACTACATATTACAATTTTCTAATCATGGATTTGTATAATATTTGATTGACCTCAGCTAATTCATCATTCTTTGATAGCTTGAGTATTGTTACCATAGGTGTACTTATTGGTTTTGAGTCCTCAAGTCCAAATGTCTTCAATATCTCCTTGACATATTTTGATTGAGTAATATATACACCATACTTCATTTTATATACTTGTAGTCCCATGAAGAATTTGATCTCACCAAACATTGACATATCAAACTCTTGTTTCATTTGATTTGCAAAATCTTTACATAGAGCATTTTTTCCTCCAAATATAATGTCATCAAAAAATATTTCAGATAATAGTATACCTTTTTCTTTGTCTATTTTCATATACAAATTGTTGTTATCATCTATTCTTTCAAATCCAATTTTAACAAGATAAGTATGAAGTCTTTCATACCATGCTCTTGTTGCTTGCTTCAATCCATACAGGGCTTTGTGCATTCTACAAGCCATATTATTATTTTTATTTATCCACAAATCCTTTTGGTTTTTCTATATAGACCTCCTCTTCTAATATTCCATTTAGAAATGTAGACTTGACATCCATTTGGTAAACTTTGAAACCTTTATAAGCAGCATAAGCAAGTAGAATTCTTACTCTTTCTATTCTTGCAACATGGGAAAATGTTTCACCATAGTCAATTCCTTCTTCTTGTGCATACCCTTTGCAAACTAATCTTACTTTATTTCTTGTTACTTCACCATTTTCATCTAGCTTGTTCCTGAATACCCATTTTGTGCCAATCACATAATTCTTGTCCTCTGGTCTAGGAACTAGGCTCCAAGTCTTGTTCTTTTCTATCTACTAAATTTCTTCTTCCATAGGCTTGCACCAATCATCATCTTCCAATGCATCTCTCATTTTCTTAGGTTCCTTCATGCTTAGCAAATATGATTCACCTCTCAACCTATTTCTTTCCATTGGCCTTGCATCTTTTTCTCCAGTGATTTGATCTGTAGGATGGTGTCTTTTGACATATTTGGATAATCTAGGCTCAATTCTTGTGGTTGCATTCTGTCTCTCAACTTTAGTATCACTATGTCCATCTTTGTCATGTATATCAACCATCTCTTTCATGTGTGTCAATCTCAGAGTTAGTGTATTCTCCTCATTTTGTAGCTTGCAACTCAACATTCACAAGATGTGACTTGGTAGTTGTTGAAACTTGTTGCATGATTTGTAGCATCTTCTTTAGTACGCATTCCTTCATAGTAGTATGCAAATTTCTTATAGTCTTCTGGTTCTTTTTCAGGTTTTGCTTCATGTGCTTCTATAAACTCATCAAAATTCACATTTACACTTTCCACAATTTTTTTAGTGTTATTAATTAAACACTTGTAAGCTTTACTTCTTGTGAAGTAACCAAGGAATATAACTTATTTTCTATTTGCATCAAACTTTCCACTCCTAACATCTTTGAGAATATAACATTGCTTCCAAATACCTTAAAATCTTTTACATTAGGTGGATGGCCATACCATAGTTCAAAAGGTTTTGAGTCAGTACCTTTCTTTACTTGCACACAATTCAAAGTGTATACTTTAGTACTTATAGATTCTCTCCAATATTTTAAGGCAACATTTTTATCCATCAGGAGTGTTCTAGCATAGTCCATTATAGATCTATTTCTTCTTTCAGCAATTCCATTTTGTGGGGGAGTTCTTGGTGTCGATGTATATCTTTTAATTCCTCTATCATTGTAGAACACTTCAAATTCATGTGAAGTGAATTCACCTCTGCTGTCTGATCTCAAGCATTTCAAGATCTTACCTATTTCTTTCTCAAAACTTGCCAAATACCATTTAAACATTTGAAAAACATCTAATTTTTATCTTAGAAACATTATAGTCATCATCCAACAGTAATCATCAACAAGTAGCATTATATATCTGTCTTTTTTGTAGCTTTGCACTTCAATAGGTCCACACAAGTTAGTATGAACAATTTCAAGTATTTCTTTAGAGGTGTAAGCTTTACTTTGTCATCTTACCTAGCTAACATTGTTTTCACATTATATTTTCTATTTTCTTCATTTTAGACAAACCTCTAACTCTTCTCATGTTACTTATAGTAATCAGATTATCAAAGTTAACATGACACAATCTCTTGTGCCAAAGCCATACATGATCAAATTTTGCAATAAGACAAGTAGTATCTTCTATATCCAAATAGAATAGATTCCTCCTAGTTTGATCACCTTTTCCAATCAAATTTCTATTTGTATCATATATCTTGGTTAATTTATTTCAAACTCAACTTTGCACCCCAAATTATTCAATTGTGACACACTTAACAAATTATAATTCAATCCTTCAACATAATAAGCATTGTCACATGGGATCTTGTTAGTAAGCTTAATAGACCATTTTCCTTTTATTAAACATGGTGCATCATTACCAAATCTTACACTATTTCCATCATAATAGGTTAGGGTAATAAACTTAATTTTCTCTCTAGTCATGTGATGAGAGCATCCAGTATCTACAATCCATTTGTCACTCTTGTTCACAAAAGTCATAAGTGCAGTAGCTTCATCCTCATCTAATTCATCCTTCATTGCAACATATACCACTTCATCACCATTTTCATTAGTAATATAACATGATTTCTTTCCTTTATCTCTATGGTCTCTTCCATCATCTTCTCCTCTATTTGTATTTGTTCCCTTCTTTAAAGTTCTTCTTCTATGTACATCTCACCACAATATGACCAACTTTATTGCAATTAAAATAAATGATTGGCATCTTACCTTTGAATTTACCTTTTCCTTTGTGAAATCTTCTAGCTAGCAATGCTTCCAATTATTCAATGTCTTCTACATCTGTATTATTTTCAGTAGATGCATACTTTATCTTTCTTTTCTTATTCTTTGGCTTTACCTCCTCAAAATCCTTCAGTAATAATTTTGCTTTGAAAGCTAATTCAATACTCTCTGGTTTGTAGTTGTCAAAATTAGATAACACAAAAGCAGTGAGTCTACCCACTATACCTCCAAGGGTTAGATCATTTCCTAGTATACATCTTAACTCTTGAATTGAAGATACTCTAATGGCATACATAAGCAATAATTTTCTCAAGACTTTACTTATCATAGTTTCATCATCTATTTTACTAGTTGCACCTTTTATAGCACTAACAACCTCTTTTATTCTAGCAACATATTGAACAATGTTTTCATCTTCTTCCATTCTTGTGTCATCAAACTTACCTCTAAGGCTCTCTAACCTGTCTCTTTGAACATTTTTGTCTCTTCCATAGATGGTGTTTAGGGAATCCCACATCTACTTCACACTTTTGAGGTCTTTGATATCATCAAACTCAAGATAGCTCAGGGCAAAGGCAATCTCCAACATAGCCTAATTGTGCTTCTTCCTTTTCTTCAAATCTTCAATAGTTAGGGCTCCTGTTGGATCAACATGTTCTACTGTAATGCAAGTTTTTTCATAATCTCCAAGTCCTCCAAGGTGTAGTTTCATCAAATTTTTCCATGAAGGAAAGTTATCTCTGTTCAGCTTGGGTACCTCTCTCTTTGACATCTTGATCTTTATGCTTTTAGTACCTTGAAACTAATCCTCTTAAGCAACTATGCTCTAATAAAAATTTTTGGAATTCTTTAGAATAATTAAAAGGGAGGAAAAATTATTTATTCAAGGTCCAAATTTCCAAATAAAACTTTTACAATTCAGTGAACCCATAAAACTTTCTTAACCATGCATGCATTCATTGTGTGTAAACCAAAACTGATATGCTATTGTTAAACTAACATGCAAAAATATAAATCATAAAACACAACACATCCATCAGTTGACTTAACACAATGATTCAATGTGGAAATTAAATTTGGGAAAAACCACTAGTAACATGCTACTCCTTTCTCACTCTTCTGAAGTGATGTCATGTTAAAAGTTACAACACACAGTATTAAATGTGACCCGATTAAGGGATTTCAATCACCCTGTTAAAAGTGAGCCTTGTTAGAGGACTTTACGTTATTCACTTAGAATGCCACCCTATTAAAGGATTTACCAATGACTGTTAAGTCAACCTTTTCCCAAAGGATCTACCCTAATCTGATACAATTGTTAGAGAGTAATAGTAGAGTTTGATCTGATACAACTTACAACCTTACTTGCAAATTATAGATCACTATTTAGTCTTCAACTACATTTGGCTTCCTATCTTTGCAATTTTGATAGCTTGTTCACCCTTCAAGAATTCATCCTTTTCTATCCTTCTTGCTTAGCTCACCATTGTAGACTTCTCCTCTTGGGTCACTTGATGAAGAAAACCCTCTTCCTTCACCTTGTCAAATTTTAGCATCCAAAAACACTCTAACGTCCAACCTTTTCTTCATGACTAGGAATCCCTAGATATAGGGAATTAGAACTCTTTTCCCTACTCATTATCTATCTCAAAAAATTAAGTTTTTTGATGGATTAGGTAGGATACAATGTATCTACCCCATATCTTTTCCTCTCTAGAAACTTCTTGTAGAATCCATTTGAATTTGCCTCCAAAATGGTTGACATAAGAATCTATGCCACCAACTAATCAATCTTATCTTCCTCCTTATTCACAAGTTCCAAGAAAAAAAACTTATCAACTTTCATTTGGTGAATCTTTGATTTTATTCATATTGAAGCAGCTCAGCATTATCAATTTATTGATGGTTAGCACATATTGTGTTACTCAACATCTACTATAAAATCACTTGACATCAACTGGATTTTGTTGGTGCTCGACATATACTGAAAATAACTTAGCATTTACTAACTTGCCTAGCACCTATTAGTTTTCTTAGCATCCATTAAAAATTGCTTTCACTTGGCTTCAATTGACCTTTTTCTTGGCTTGCACTAACTTTACTTGGCACCTTCTATCAGCTTGGTCAAGCTTAGCAAGTGAACTTTGTTCAACCTTTTTCATCTGAACTTTCTAAGTTTAGACAATCATTTTGTAGCCCCAAGTAGATCATCAATACATTATGTTATCACTGTCTTAACTAATTCTTGCACTTCATTACATAATCATAACTCAACCTTTCCTCTAGGTACTTTTGTTACATCTTGTTGATCAAATCCTTTTCATCAATCAACTGAGTGATAGTGCTTGAAATGTACAAGAAATTGTCTTACCAACATATAGAAGATTTGATATCAGTGAAAAAATAATGATTGAAAACACTTCTAACTCAAATGATCTTTTCAATCATCTATCAACAATCCCATTAACCTACACTATCATAAAACTGGTTTCAAATTTCATCTTGAACTGCATTATCTATTATTTTGGTACACCACAAGACATCATGACTGATAATGGAACTCCTTTCAAGAATCACAAATTTAACATATTGTGTAGGAAATTCATAATCACCTAGCATTTTTCCACTAGGTACTTCCCCCAAGGCAATGGCCAAGCTAAAGCAACCAATAAAACCATTTTGAAAATCCTAAAGAAAAATGTTGATGTAGCTAGTCATGACCGACACCTCTAAATCAATGCTATCCTTTGGGCCTACCACACCTCCATCGATACCCTCATAGGAGGCACTCCATTTTCCCTTGTTTATGGTTCTAAAGTTGTCTTACCCATTGAAATTGAGCTCCTTTCCCTCAGGATCTCTCTCAAGAATCTAATGTCTAAAGAAGAATACCAAGTTTCTTGCTTGCAAGAGCTACAACTCCTTGATGAGAGATGCCTCAATGCCATAAACCACCTCTACCTATATCAAAATTGCCTTCAACTTCAATTTCACAAAAAAGTCAAACCTCAAGAATTGGTGGTGGGTGAATTAGTTCTGTAGCATAACATGAGAAACCTCCAAAAACATGAAAAGAAAGGAAAATATGAAGCTAAATTGGCTTGGTCCTTTTATCATTATAGCCACATATGGTTCTAGGGCATATCAGATTGCTACTTTAGAGGGAGATCCACTCCTTGAGCCTATAAATATCCAACATCTTAAGCTGTTCTATGCTTGATTCCTATAGTTCCTATATAGTGTTGTTATAGTTCCACAAAAAAAAACAAAATAGAAAATAAGAAAACTCCAAAAACATTTGTAAAATGTTTATGAACAAATGACTAAAAAGAAGAAAAAGTTGGTAAAAAAAGTTTTAAAATCCATTATCTATAAGGCTCATCTCCCTTCACCACATTTTCCCCCATTTCTTTCCATCTTTGTGCAGATGTCCTATGGTATGTGCAGGATCATGGTCAACCAAACTATGCCCTTAAGTGGCAATAAAAAATCAAAAAATCAAGGTTATGTCAACTTGATGTGCAATTTTCTACTTGTTATTAACTTTATATCAAAAATATGAGAGAAAAGAATCTATAAAAATTTGAATCTAGTTTCTAAACTACTAGGACTTATCTCAAAAAAAAAAAATTGATTGGTCAAAATTTTGAATTTTGATGCAATATTACAAAAAATTTAGAACAAAAATAAAAAGTAGACGTATGTCTGACCACCTTAATCAAAATCAAATGATAATATTTTTTAATAATATTCTAGATATAAGTAATAGACTCATGCCTAGATGTTGCACATATTTTTGGATATTTTTTTTCTAAATAAATAATAATAAATTAATTTTTTACTTTAGTATTTTTGGAATAAAAAACCTCTCATGTCTGACCACCTTAACTAATTCGAAACTTTGTAAAATTCAATTTTTCATGTTTTTTTCTTATATTAGAAGAAACATAGAATGTGATGCATCTTTTCGATTTAAAAAATGTTGTACCATTTGAAAGTTATAGTTATTTTTCAAGCAGTGTGTCAATCAACACTTTATACATAACTCCATTAGAAAATAAGTAATAATTACTTACTAAACTCATAATTTGACAAACCTTACATTCATGGAAAGATAAAAATATTCTTAAGAAACCCTTTTCATTTCATCAAATTTTGGTGAAAAAAAGTCATTAGCTACATGTTTGAAGTAAAAATCACATAAAAATAGGTCAAAAGCACATTTTTAAGATGTTTTTAAAGTTGACCATATAGGTTTAGTATCAAAAAATATAGTAGACCTTATAAAGATATTAATTTTTTTCATTTAGTATTAGGGTGGGTGGGAAAAAAGTTGGAATAGATTTTGAAATGGTTTGAGATATTTTAAAACTACAAATTTTTCAGATTGCCACTTTTTGGCACACCATGATCTTGCATATACCCCCTATCTAACTTGCGCTTTTCATGCATCCAATAAAAGACCTCTTCTCTATGAGGCATCACTTCACTTCCATTTTTTAAAAGACCTCTAGTCCATGAGGCATTTTCTTTTCGAGTGTTTTTCCTAATCCCATTACATTGAGCTTTTTTCCCACAACAGTGACTGCAATAGAACCTAAACAAAATTACCATTTGAGACTTAATGATTTGAGAAATTTTTCTCTTTAGAACCTTTGCCAACAAACATTTGTAACAACATTAGACAAACAATTCATAGGATGAACCCTTCTTACACATGGCACTACAACCTTCACTTTTTAGACTTAACATTCTTGGTGGGAAATATGGACTGAATGACTACTTGGTCATGTAATCTCTTTTGGTTGATTTCAATTTGTGTGTTAGTAGCAGCCTTTTACAATGTGCCTCAATCTTCCATATTTTGGTATCACCTAAATGGCTCCAACTAACTACATGTGTTATTTTTAGTATGATCTATTTTTGATGATTTAGTACATGTATGTTAGTTTTGAGTTATGGTTATGCATTGCTCACTCAGGACAATGAGTTAGCACATGTTCCACCAAAGATCCCTAAAATGACTTTAGATGTACTTAGACCTCTCCAAGGCATATATGACATTTGTTCCATAATGACTATGAAAACTACATCCACTATCATAAAGTATCTATTTTGTTGAGAGTCTAGTCCAATGCAAAGGAACTTTGTCATCTATGCTGCTATAAAATGGTGCATAACTCCTTTTGCAAAATCAAACTAGAGTGTTCTCTCCCATATAAACACAACTGAACCCCTCGGTATTATGTAGTTAGGATTCATATAGTATAGGATTTCTTTACACCTTGCTTGAGACAAATGTTATGTTTATTTACTCCCTCCTATGCTGAGCTACTTGATCCCTATTAGTGAAAAGTTTGACATGTGTCCATTCATTAGATTCATTCATATTACAATTGCATATATCATATTTACACTTAAGTTTGCATCATTTCACTTTCAATTCATGATTAGTGTCTTTTTCTATTATTGAAATTTTCATTTAGGGTACACTCATTGTCATATTATTACATTCATTAGACATTTCATTCATTATTAGATCTCATTATTCATTACATTAATCCATTAAGTACATACATTATAGCCATTACATTTAGTGACATATAAATCAAGATACATCTCACAAAGCATATAGTAAATCCATACATGTAAAATAACAAAATACATACATCTCATATATCACCATTGGACCTACATCAACCACACATTAGTCATCACATATACATCATAAGAAACATAACATCACACACATCTTGCATGACAATGTCAATAACAACATCGTAAACATCACATGCATAAGAAACCATCATCCATATACATACAAGTTTATCGAATCATGTCATATATATCAGAATTTTTTTTTTTGTGTATAATCCATATACAAAAGAATCATGTAGTACATCATGCATAATGCATCATCAAAAACTCACTACATTTGCATCATTGTGTCAAAACTACTCACTATAAAAAATCATGGACCTAGTTGTGAGGGCCCAACCCCCCTTGTACCCCCTCCTCATGGAGGCCTTCTTTATCCAACTGATAGCTTTGATCTCTAATGGCCACTTGTGGTCCACGAGCTTGACACATCCCAAAAATTTGGCTAACATTGATTTTCCAGCATAGCATCATGATACAAAGACCTATAGTAGGCCACCTCTTGCACAGTCTATGCCTCATGTTGGCATATAGCCACAACCTACTACATCATAGTCATTTCCCCTAGCATGTACCATCTATTAGGTGATATCATGTTGGTTGCGATACTTTTCCACCTACTTCTGTCGAGTCTCCCTCTCTACCCATAGGGTGGCCACCTTCTGCCGAAGCATATCTAGCTTGGCTAGCTCATATGTCTTGACATGCATGGTAAAGTTGCTAAACTCTCCTCCATCTATCCTATCCTACAATACTACCAAGGCATCCTAGGCACTATCTTTTCTAGTTCACTCTACCTATACCTCAGCCTATAACTAGGCAACCTCTTTCTAGAGACTATCTTGCTCTGCACTAATATTGTCATATCATATAGCTGTGGTGGCCCCTATGGCCCCTATACCTATGGCCCTTATACCTGTTGACCTAGTTGTGACCCCTAACCTATTGGTGCCCCTACCTTATTGGTTCCAAACTAAGTTTTTAACCCCTACACCCATTGTAGTGGCAAGACCTACTAAAGATGTCATAGTTGCCCAGAAAAGCATATAGACTCCTAATATGCCTTATGTAGTAGTTGCACAGTAGAAACCTCCAAGAAAACTAGTAAAGATAGAATAAGTATCTGCTACAAGAAAGTCTACAAGGATCATAACCCCTCCTAAAAGGAGAACGAAATAGACTACTAGTGGCCCAAGAAAATGGAGAAGAACTTTATAGATTAGCTCATCTAAATCTGAGGAGGAGATTGGTGATAGACTAGTTGAAGCAGTTGATCAAGAAGCTAAGACATCAGCAGGGCGCAAAGCATGGAAGCCTAAGGTAGAAAATATAAACATGCAAATCATTAGTGATAACAATTTTGTATTGTTAGAAAGGTTAATCTTTCCTTGGATATATATTTTAATTGGGATATTCCAAGGGTCCCTACATGTAGTTTGTCCACTTGTACACATGTGGAGGACATGTCATTGTTTGTCCTTATTCCACATGTAAGGACAACTCTTGTTTATTTAGTTTATCCTCCTTAAGAGGATTGTGACACTTTGCACACACCTATTATGAATGTGGCATTCATAAAAATGGGAGTTACAAATGCAACTCCTCTCTCATCTCTATATAAGAGATGCTCCTCCTTCTTTCTTCACAACTACAACACCACTCTAAGCACTTGATGTTATTGTATTGAGCTACTTTTGCTCCAACACTCTCTCTCTCTCTTCTCTAGGCATTTTCCTTCATTCATAATACTCACAAGGGGTTTTCTTTGCTTTCCCCTTATAAATCCTTGTCTCCATTGTTGAACCATCTTGGTGTATGCTCTTGGAGTTGCTTATCTTATGGTAACATTGTTTCACACTTAACTTACTTGGATTGTTTCTCGTTCCTTGCTCAACATTATCATTTCTTACATGGTATCAGAGCTTGGTTATCTAATCCTTGTTTTAAGTTTTGTGGTAAAGGTTTCCATTCATTGGAGCACACCTTATTTGGAGACGTTATTGAGAGAAGAAGTTTGTGTTGTGATTTTAGCTCTTTTTAACTAATCTTGTGCATGCAAGTTTCATATTTTTTTTTACTAACCCTCTTTGGAAGGCTTGCCGCCAAAGGGTTTTCTTGTAAAGTTTCATATTTTTTTACTAACCCTCTTTGGAAGGCTTGCCGCCAAAGGGTTTTCTTGTAAAGCTTCATATTTTTTTTACTAACCCTCTTTGGAAGGCTTGCCACCAAAGGGTTTTCTTAGTAAATTTCAATTTTTTTTTGGTTTGTTTTGGACGGCATGCCGCCAAAACAAAAAATATTACATTAGTAAAGCTTTATAACTCTCTACTTTTTCTTACTTCATTTATAAAAAAAAAAAAATTTTACTCTTTAAAAAAATATATATATATTTCACTATATTGTGTTTTTATAAAAACAGTGTAAAGCTTCATTTTATAAAAATAAAAATTAAAAAAAATATAATTTTTGAATTTTATTGGGCGGCCACGCCACCCGCACGCCACCCCCGCGCCGCTGCGCGCAAACGCCGCTGACGGTACAGATCCTGCGCCGCCGCGCGCAACCGCCGTGCGACACCCTACCGACGCTACGAACCGGTTGCGCCGCTGCACACCACTGCCCTCTGCATCTCTGCCCCACCTCTGCAACTCTGCTCGCAATATAAACCCTGACCACCGCTTTCGCCGCCCCCATAACTCCGCGTGCAAACCTTTCCGCGGCCCGCATCCAAGACACGTGGCAACTGCCACTTACAGTGCCCGCATCCTCATCCGCAAAGTTTTTTTTAAAAATTTTTTTAACCACCGACCACGGCCACTCCTTTGGCCATGCGGCAGCCACCGACGAGCTCTACTCCCACTTCTAAATTTTTTTAAATTTTTCCCCCTCTTTGCCCACCTTTTATGTTTTTCAAATTTTGTTTTAAGTCAAACTAATAAAACCTGTTTTATATTAATGTTTTTATTTGATTAACAAATCAATTTTTTAATTTTCTCTCACAAATAGTTGAAATTAAAATAAAAATATTCTTAATCTTATAAAAAAAAAAACAAAAAAAAAAATCAATTTTTTTTCAATTAATAAAATTAAATTTTTTTTTCTCTCATTTAACATCATTTTTTTTCAATTAATCTAATTTTCAAATTAAGGGAATTTTTTTTTCAAAAAAAGCGAAGAATTTTTTTTCCTTAATCATGTCAACATTAATTCCAGAAATCAAACTTAATTATTCTAATTATCATTCTTGGAAAACTCATATCTCATTTATTTTTCGTTTTAAACATCTCTTCGAAATAGCCACTGACCCTTCTCTTGAGCCTAGTTCAGCGGCTACTCAAGACAAGAAAGATACTTGGAAAGCTAAAAACGAAGAAGCTTTAGGATTAATTGGTATTTCTATTATTCCAGATTTATATGTCTTAATTGCTCACTGTTCTAAATCTCATGATGCATGGTCCATCTTGAAAACCAAGTATGATAGTGGCGATGAATACCGCAAAATACAATTGCAAGATCAACTCGAAGATCTCAGGTATGCAGATTTTAAAGGTATGGATGAATTCCTCTTAAAATTTGATTCTCTTAAAAGTCAAATTATGGCTTTAGGTGTTCAATTAGAGGACATTCGTTTAATTCATCTTATTCTTAAAAAATGTCTTCCTAGACAGTTTCAACAGTTTATAACTAATATTCATGCACAGCTTGCTATTCCTACTTTAACTTCTCAGTTAACTTATGTTATTTTTCAAACTTTATTAAGACAAGAAGAATCTAAGCTAATTCAGTTTGGTACTCTCAAATCAACTGAACATGCATTTGTGTCTAGAAATTCAACTAATAATTTTCGTTCCAATAATAATAATTACAAACAATCTAATTCTAATTCAAATAACACAAACAATAAATTTCATCCCAAATATAATAATAATACCGATCATCCTAATAATACTCGTAATACTAATAATCAAAGGAACCATTCCAATTCCAACCCTCATTGTTCTTATTGTGGCAAAGATGGTCACCTTGTCAATAACTATTTTTTAAAAAAAAATGATAAAAAACCTATGAATCATAGTAGCAATCATCAAACCTCAAATCATAAAAAAGGTCATTCGACTAGTTCTAATCCTCGTCATGCTTTTACTTGTAGCTTTAATCTTTGTAGACCTTTAGAATGGATTGTTGATAGTGGTGCATCACAACATGTCACTTCTCATAAAGAAATTTTTGATTCTTTACAACCTGATATTGCTAACATTCCTATTCAGTTAGCTAATAATCAGACTTGTAAAGTTGAAGGACTAGGTGATGTTACTATTCCTAATGGTAAATTGCATGATGTTTTATATGTACCTGACTTGAAAACTAATCTACTTTATGTTTCACAGCTATATCAGAACTATAAAGTTGAATTCTACAAAGATACATGTTATATTATAGATCCTCAAACTCTCAAAGTGATTGCTAATGCTAAAATGGATAATGACAATTTGTTTAAATTCCATGAATTTGCTAGTTCACGATATTCTTTACATACTTCTATTGATTTCAATATATGGCATGAAAGACTTGGTCATTTAAATTCTGATTATATTACTTTCATGCAAAAGCATAATATGGTTGATGGCTTGCCTCACATTATTCCTTCCAAGATTGCCTATACAGGTTGTATGAGTGATAAGATGCATAGGGAGCCCTTTCCAAGTGGAAAATCATGGCGAGCAACTCATAAGTTGCATCTTGTCCATAGTGATCTTTTGGGCCCCATGGAGAATACCTCCATCCAAGGTTCTCAGTATGCACTTACCTTTGTTGATGATTTTTCTAGATGAACTTGGATCTATTTTTTGCATAGCAAGGATCAAGTTCTTGATATATTTATTGAATTTCAGTTATATGTTGAAAGGCAATCTGGGTATAAACTTAAAATTCTTAGAACTGATAATGGGAAGGAATATGTGAATAATGCTTTTCATTCTTATTTGAAATCATGTGGAATTAAGCACGAGCTTACTATTCCTTATACACCACAACAAAATGGTGTAGTGGAAAGAAAGCAGCGGACCATTGTTGAAATGGCTAGAAGCATGTTGCATGCTAAGAATTTGCATTATAAATTTTGGGCTGAAGCCATGTTTTGTGCAACTTATATTCTTAATCGGACTCCTACCAAAGCTCTCAAGGCTATCACTCCAGAAGAGGCTTGGTCTGGTAGGAAACCGAATTTACATCATTTACGGATATTTGGTTCTATTGCTTATGTTCATATGCCTAAACAGAAAAGGCATAAATTAGATGCTAAGTCATCTCCTTATATGTTTGTTGGCTATGATGAAAACACTAAGGGTTATCGTGTTTATGATTCCACTACTAACAAAGTTCAAGTTGCTAGAGATGTTTGCATTGCAGAAAATGGCATTCATGATTGCTCTACTACAACGGATTAAGAATTCAGTAGCACTAAAATTGTGCTGGTGGAGGACCAACCTCCTTCTCTTAACCCTACTCTTTCTCTTAATCAAGTACCACCGATTATTTCTGCTCCTACATCTCATGATACTCAAATAGATACTAATGATACTTTTCTTACTCATCATTCTTCCTCTAGTGATAATTCCATTACAACTAAACGTAAACCTAAATGGGCTCAAAACCTCATCAATGAAGCTGATGATTATATTTCTAAATCTGGTGGACTTAAACATAGAAGGATTAATTATTGTAATTATGCTTTGATGACTACTATTATGAATTCTAACGATCCTAAGTCTTTTGATCAAGCTAACTCTCAACCTCATTGGCAGAAAGCCATGCAAGAGGAATATGATTCGTTACTTGCTAATCACACTTGGGACTTAGTCACATTACCTCCTGGCAAAAATCTAGTTTCATGTAAATGGTTATATAAAACAAAATTGAATACTAATAATGAAATTAGTAAATTTAAAGCTAGACTAGTTGCTAGAGGTTTTTCCCAAATTGAAGGCTTAGACTATAATGAAATTTTTGCACCTGTTGCTAAAATGCCTACTATCAAATTAGTTCTTGCTTTAGCATCTAAAATGAATTGGCCCATTCATCAAATGGATGTTAAAATTGCCTTCTTAAATGGTGAGTTACATGAAGAAATCTATATGGCTCAACCTTCTGGATTTCTTAAGAAAGGTAGTGAAAATCTAGTTTGCAAATTGAACAAATCTATTTATGGTCTTAAACAATCACCTAGAGAATGGTATTCTAAAATTAATTCTTTCTTAATTTCTCAAGGTTTTACTAGAAGCAAAAATGATCCTAATTTGTATATTAAACATACTAACGATGATATTATCATTGTTATTGTTTATGTAGATGATTTAATTCTCACTTCTGGTTTAGACATTTTGATTTCTGATATTAAATTCCAACTTAAACAAAAATTTTAAATGAAAGACTTAGGTATCTTACATTACTTCTTAGGTATGCAAATTTTTCAAACTCCTAAAGGTATCTTTGTTTCTCAAAGCAAGTATGCTTATGATCTTTTAGAAAAATTTAAGATGAATGACTCTAACAATGTTTCAATTCCATGTGAATTAGGAACTAAATTAATGAATGATATGAATACTCCTTTTGTTGATGAAACTTTGTATAGACAGTTAGTAGGAAGTTTAAATTATTTAACTCTTACTAGACCTGATATTGCTTATAGTGTTGGATTACTTTCTCGCTTTATGTCTAAACCTCAACAAACTCATTTTAAAGTTGCTAAACGCATCTTAAGGTATATTAAAGGAACTATTAATATAGGCTTATTTTATGATCCAAACTCTGAATTTATTTTACATGGCTATACTGATTCCGATCTAGGTGGAGATCCCAATGATGGGAAATCCACTTGTGGTTATTTTTTCTTTGTTGGTTTAGGTCCAATTTCTTGGAAAAGCAAAAAAGAACACTCTATTTCCCTATGCTCAACTGAAGTTGAATACAAAGGTTGTACCAATGCAGCTAAGGAAGCTTTGTGGATTCGAAGACTTCTTGATGATTTGGGTCTACCTCAAAAATTACCTACACCTATACATTGTGACAATCAAAGTGCTATTGCCTTGGCAAAGAATCCAGTGTATCATGCCCGCACCAAACATATTTCACTTCAACATCACTTCATTTGAGAACAAGTTGAAGACAATCAAATTATTCTTCTTTATTGTAAAGGAGAAGATCAAGTGGCTGATATTTTAACCAAACCACTTTCTAAAGAGAGATTTCAGTTCCATTGTAAAAATTTGGGTTTACAACCCGTTGAAGTAAACTCCCCAAGTAAAGATTAAGGGGGGGTGTTAGAAAGGTTAATCTTTCCTTGGATATATATTTTAATTGGGATATTAAAAGGGTCCCTACATGTAGCTTTTCCACTTGTACACATGTGGAGGACATGTCATTGTTTGTCCTTATTCCACATGTAAGGACAACTCTTGTTTATTTAGTTTATCCTCCTTAAGAGGATTGTGACACTTTGCACACACCTATTATGAATGTAGCATTCATAGAAATGGGAGTTACAAATACAACTCCTCTCTCATCTCTATATAAGAGATGCTCCTCCTTCTTTCTTCACAACTACAACACCACTCTAAGCACTTGATGTTATTGTATTGAGCTACTTTTTCTCCAACACACTCTCTCTCTCTTCTCTAGGCATTTGCCTTCATTCATAATACTCACAAGGGGTTTTCTTTGCTTTCCCCTTATAAATCCTTGTCTCCATTGTTGAACCATCTTGGTGTATGCTCTTGGAGTTTCTTATCTTATGGTAACATTGTTTCACACTTAACTTACTTGGATTGTTTCTCGTTCCTTGCTCAACATTATCATTTCTTACATGTATAATAACATGTATAAAAGATAGCTAGAAAATGTTGTAGTTAGGAACATGATTCTTTTGATAGTATAAAAGGATAGATACTTGAAGATTTGTATAATATATTGCTAAATAGGAAGAGAAAAATTGTTGAAGAAAATAAAAAAATAAGAATGAATATGGTGAGAAATATATGTTCTATAAATAACGAGAAAGATATAAAAGAAATTTTGAAAGGTATAGCACCATTGCTGAGACATAAGAAAAGATCCATTCTCCTCATGGGAGGAAATTATAAGGAAACTCAAGAGGTTATAGTTTCATTCATGTCTACTATGCCTAGAGATAGTGCGCAAACAAAGGAGGCAAGCCAAATGCCTAAAGTAAGTGTGTAGCTAGAAGAAACTAGCCAGATACCTAAGAAGAGTGCATAGTCAAAGGAAGATAGTCCTATAGCATGCAGTCCTCCACATAGTTCTGAACTAGCAGTGACACCAAGCTCTTCACTACACATCATTATTGGCAAGGAATCTATGCAAATAGATAACACCAAAGTGACAGTTGACAAAATAGAGGATCCATTCAAGGATTTTAGTGCCAGCATTGTTGGCAATATTGTGGATTATAGTAGCTCTAATGAAGAAAAGGATCAGGAGCCTACTACAAAGGATGCATAGAAGATGGAGACCAGCACTAAAATAGGTACCTTGAGTGTACCTCTGATAGTAGTAGTAGCAATAGGAATTTTCACCCCTCCTACCAAAATAGCAGTAGCAACTATAACATAATCTGATGAAGAAGATGAAGCAAAGAATCTTATATCTTCTCTAAGAAAACTTCTTGAGAAGAAGAAATCAGTCAAGTCAATTAACAAGACTTTGACTATAGTTTTGGACAAGATAGAGAAGGTAGTAAGCCCTATTGGAACCCCAAAAGATATTCCACAGTACACAACAATTTTGTGCAAAGCTTTTGATAATGAGTTCACTACACTCATTAACATGGCTACGATTCAAGCACAGATTGAGCATGATGGTAAACTTCTAAACACCATGTGCACTAATATGAGAAATGATATAGAAACTTTGAATATATGTATTAAAACACTAAGATAGTGTATAGAGGAAGGAAAATAAGCTTATGCTAAATGCAACTTAGCATACATTCATCTAAAAGAATTTGATGATCAGATCAAGGAGAAAGTGACTAAGCTTTAGACAGTCACTGACAACTTTTTGAAGTAGAATTAGAAAGTAAACACCATTGAGAATACAATACAACTACTTCATGATAGTATAAGGAAATTACAAGAAGAAAAGGAGAAAATTCTAAAGAGGTTCACTCTTTTGAAGGTACACTTATTCCCTCAGATAAGATTGCTGGAAAATCAATTAGAAGAATGTTTGTCAGCAAAATCTTCATATGACATGTTTGTGGCTACAGACTTAAATGCAATAGAATTGGCATCATATTCTTTATGTGCACTTATCAGTTTATCTAATGCATTGAAGGATAGTTGGAAGAAATACTTTGAGCAATTGAAGACCAATTTCAATGACCATTTTTCCAAGTTTTGATGTGCACCTACCAGATTTTTTGACAATCTCTTTTTAGTATCTTTTTCATTGATCTCAAAGGGGGAGATATATGGAAATTTTTATTGCACATAATTGTAATATGAAATATGTTTTCAAGGACTATTTTTCCAAGTTTTGATGTGCAACTACTAGATTTTTTAACAATCTCTTTTTAATATCTTTGTCATTGATGTCAAAGGGGGAGATATATGAAAAAATGTATTGTAAGTAATTGTAATATGTAAGGGGGAGCAATAAGTTGTAATAGGAAGTTATAAGGGATGTAAACCTCTTTCATAACGTGAATGCAAATTTTTTTATGTATGTTATGGCTATTTATTTTTATTAGTATAGTAGCATGTTTTGGACTTAGCCAATTTTTTGAAAATGTTGCAATCAATGCTAAAGAGGGAGATTGTTGGCAATATGTCCAATCAATCAAATAAGGTAAGTTATGGTTGTCATTTATGGAAACATATTTGTTTTGCAGATTAGCCATGTTCACTTGTGAAGGAAAATTTGTCTAAGTATCAAATAGTGTTAGAGCAATAGAATAGTTTTGATGATATTAGAATATTCCCTTGGAATATTCTCTTGCACAGTTGACCAGAGATGCATGACATCATAATGGTCACATATACCAGCGTGAATGTTCATACAGTAAATCAAGTTTGAGTTATGATAGAATTACTGATGTAGTGATGACACAACACAAAAGAAAGCATATAAGGAAAATGTGTTTAACAGTCTAATTTATTATTGTAAGTTATAATTTCTTGTTGATCCAACCCTAATGATGTTATATGAGCTGACTAAGGAAGAATTTACTAAAAAAAATTGTATAAGAACTTTATTTGTGAAGGTGTGTAAGTGTGGAAAGTGGGTGATGATTCAGTGATCAGTAATTGTGAAGTTGTTATGATCTTGTGAAATACGAGTAATAAGTGAATGTGATACTTTCCTATATGATGTAAAGATATGTTGCAAATTAATATGTGTGCAATCACTCTTGTGTGAAGAATCATCAATCAAAATATTTGTGAAGTGCAACAAATAACTCAGTATTGTATGTATACTTATTTCTTCAAGAACTTATTGTATAGTTGCAGGTTAGGGAAGTGGGCTCTTCTTGTACACATTTGTATATGATCCACCAACTTCTAATAGGGTTGAAGCAACTCCTAATAGGCTTGAGGCTTCTAACAAGGCCTAGTATCCTAATAGGGACTTGAGACACTATACGTGCTTCATAGACTCCTAACAAGGTCAATATCCTTAACCAAATTCTTTATATAGTGAATCATCTAGTGGGTTTCATCCCCACCAGGGTTTTTCCTTGGCCAGAGTTTCCCTTGTTAACAAACTATGGTGTTATGATCTCTCTTTTTGTATGGTTATTTATATTGTTTAGCACTATTGGTTTACTTTCTTATGCATGTGGTAAAGTAATTAATAATATTTAGTTGTGGGTAAAAGGATTGAAAATACTGATTCACCCCCACCACCCCCCCCACTTAGTATTATCTTTTTCTAAAAAGAATCTATCAAGCACCACATCCTCCACCCTCTAGAATTGTCACCACACCCTAAAGGGCATATATCTCATCACAATGTGGATGGTCTGACCAATGAGCCAATAGTCTGTCTACATGTAAGGAAGGTAGAGCTGATCCTCATTGTTGTCCTCTCCTCCTACTGCTAAGGTAGCCTCCCACCTCTCACTATCATCATATGTTGTCTAGTCAAACATGATAATCTCATCTAGACATCTCCTCCAGAATCTCACTAACTCAGTTGAGGTGTACTAGATAAGTGGCCTATATTGGCATGCATATGAATCCCCAGGTTATCAAGTCTCTTGCCTCATAATCAAGCATGTCACCCCTACATGTTCCCATGAAAAAATCATTAGCAATGTCAATCTTGAGACTAGAGTTCATTGTGTACTATAGGCAGACATGTGCAGATCATGGTATAACTTAGCCAAAAATAGTCTGACCTTATTAGACAACCACACCATCATCCTATAATAGAGTGCTTAGCACTCGTGTATAGGCAATCAAAAATCCATGCCCAGCATCATTTGGCACCATCCTCCATATTAGTGAGTCTAGGTAAAGAGAAAGTCATGGTAACCTCTACTCTAATGCCTCTTGCCATATCAAAGATGATCTTTGGATTAGTAGCCTCTATTGTTGATGCCTAAAAAGCTCTTGTAGATAGGGATCTACACCCTCTAGCACATACTTTAGATATCTACCACAAATTAGCACTAAGAGAATCTGCCACACATCAAGAAGAGTGATTATCGCCTCTCTAGTAGGAAAATGGAAGCTCAAATTTAGTGTATCCCACCTTTCTATAAGTGTTGACATCTACATTGAGTGCACCCTCAGATTGGGCTACTCATATATGTGCTCTAAATCACATAGCCTCACATGACCCCACTTTACCTCAGTGAGTGCATCTCCTAACACCATTATCGCTAGATAGTGCTCCCATGACTAAAATGTCACCATTGCCATCTACAGCATAGACATGCAATGGTCAGTATATCATCTAGTTTCCTAATTTTTTTGCTTATCTAAGCATGGGGCACCCTACCTTGTTCACCCTTGATCCTCCCATAACCTAATTCTATCAATTTGTCCAAATCAGTGGAGATGCCAATTCACTTAAATGTGAATTGGTGGAGATGCTAATTGATGTAGCCATGAATCAATGGAGACAACAATTTGTAGAGACATAGATCTGGCATCTCGGGTAGCTGTGTAGATGCTGGTTTTCTTGTTGGTGACTTCTCGATTGTCATCTATAGAGATGACAACATGGAGATCACCATCTCTAACACTATCACTACACCTTCTTTCCCTAATTTGGCATCTTCATAGATGATAGTATGAACCCTATCATCTTCAAAGACAACAGGACGGATCCTGTCATCTCTATTGAAGGCCTTTATTTTGTTTTCTACGAAGACTATAGAACAGAGAATAGTCATCACCACCCTGACCCCTTTTTCTCCACATTTAATGCACAATAAATGCTCCAATTAAATGCACAATCAAAAATTTGACAAGTAGGGATAGTCAACTTATTGGTGGACCCATGTTGGTTGACCTTTGGTGCTCCCAAATGTGCTCTCCAAGTTGTAGTCTCTCAATCAAATCCATCCTTCGCTCTACTTATATGCTCTCTAGGTGTACAAATGATTCTTCCTTGAGCCCTTAAGAGGCTTATATAGGCCCTCCAAGGTCCCTTTTTGAACCTGTACCCTTTCCCTAACCATTTCTGCGAGGGGGCATCCTCATCCCCTATCATCACTATGAAACAACTCCTAGTACTCCTATCCTCTTTGGGACAACCTATATTTTCTTTTCTTTGATATAATGTTGTTCCAACATCACATCAAGGAGGGGCAAAATGTAGATGCTTAAAATCAGCCCAAATGCTATATTAATTTGTTTAATATTTCCTATGACATTATAATTAATTAATTATTTATTAATTATATTTTTCATATTCTTCTACTTATTTAATTAAATATGTTCATTTTCTAATGTATTTAAATTTAATTTAAATAATTCCCCTCTAATGTATTAAATTCATTTAATGCATAGTGCTCAATAAATCCTCTTTTAAATAAATTATAATTTATTTAATTTCTTCCACTTTATTAAACTCCTTAATCCTATGATTAAGTTAAATCCTATTAATCCTAATCCCATTGTAAAACTTAGTCTACACCCATCACTCTCATCCTTCTAAGCCTACCCACTACTTAATCCCACTTATTTATTCTAAACACCTTTCTAAAAAACCTTTTAGCCCTTAAGTGGTTGCTCACACATGTATGAAAAACTCAATTCGTAGGAGCCTCTTTCTCATTAACTTGTCCAAAAGGTACTCTTACACCTTTTTCCCCCACTCCTTTCCCCAAGGTTGCTCACACATGTGTGCGCACACCTTGAGCCTCTCAACCATAAAGGTTATTTTTGACTTCTGCATGGCTTTGTCCTTTAACCCATGTGTCTCCTTTGTGGCACCTATGTGGATACGAAATAGATACCACCTCTCCAAGGCCTCTCTCAAACTTATAAATAGAGCCCTTGTATCAAGCATTTTTCATCTCCCTCATTTGTATTGTTATCATGCTACTATAGTTCTAGAGCTTTTAGAGATTTTATGCATTGTTACTAACCTTTAGTAGTTGGGTAAAAGCACAAACCTATGTCACCTTTTATAAAGAAATGAGATTTCAAAATATGACAGTTCAATGTTAATGATAAAAAAATGGTATTTGTGTTTAGAATATGAAGATGATGTAAACTAATGAAATGTGTAGAATTGAATGAATTTTATGGCTAAAATTTTTATTATTTTTTTGAGTAAGAATTTATTCATTTTATTTTATTTTGAAGTCCTTTTTTTAATTGTAGAAAATATAGGGTGTAGTTCCCATCAAACAAGTATATGAAAATCATCTTTTTTTGTTTTGATTTGAAAATATCTTATAGATGACATGTATAGCTAAGGAACAAAAAAAGAAATAAGTATTTTTTATGTATATTTTCTTTGTTATAAGTACTCAAGTTTGACCTTATCAAAATCCAACATTTTTTTCCTCTCATCAAAACTTCCCTATTAAAGCTATACCTTCTTGAAAAAAATTACATATTCGTGAAGAAAATTTTCTTCTCTAGAGATAACTATGATTTTTTTAATTTTTTGATATGATTTACTATTTTTTTTTTCTTTTTTGAAGGAGCATCTTTAGAAATGTTAAAATATCGACTTATAATATTTTGAGATTATAACATATTATAACTAATCAAAACACTCAAAAATTTATATAATGATGATATTGAATCTGAGATCTATAAAATGGGATTTTTAATTTTTGAAAATAATTGAGTTTTGATAGAGAAATGAGATTTGACCAAAATAGGTTTTAGTATAGTAAACGGTGATACAGATCTATGCTTTTACCCAATTAATATTTCATTTGCACTTGCATTGATAGTTTAGTTTACTTCCTTGCATTCACCTCCACTTCTTAGGATGTTTTGAGAATGGCTTCTTCGATAGCCTCTTCTTGAAACATTCCTCACTCATCTTAGTTAGATTCATATCTCATCTTGCATTGCATTTCAAACTGTTTGGGATTCATAGTTGTGTTTGGGGATAGCACACTCACATCCTTCAAATCTAAAGCACACCAACAAGGCCTCTTATGGGTGCCCTTGTTGAGCTGCTTTGAGGTTGCATGAGGACATTTCTTTTCAGTTGCATTGAGTTGTAAAATTCAATCATAGTGTTAGTTGTATTTTTCGTTATTTTGAATATTTGATATACATGTGCAACTAAGATTTTCTTTTTTACACATGCTCTTGACAAGTTAGGTTTTCTTACATACAGGTTAGGTTTTCTTGCTCAATATTTGTAGATCCCAACTTCTTTTTTTAAAATTTTCTTCATGGAAAATTCTTCTAAATACATGATAGAAGTATTATCCTAAGGTGTTGATGCTACTCCAATCCCATCTAATTGCATGTCTTATGAGATTACCACTTACAGTTAAAGATAGTGACATTACTTCTCTCAATAATATTAGGCATAAGCACTACAACCTTAAGGGAAAATATTTTCATCATGGCTCTCTAGTATCTTTTATGTATTCATATAAAAATGAGAAAGAAATGAAAACCCTTGATTTAACCTAGCTCTGATACCATGTTGAAAGTATGGACAAATGCAAATGTACTAACACTACTGGATAATTTGTGGTATTTGTGTTCCAAAGACAGATCTCCTCATATGAATAAGCATAATTCATGAATAGACATGTCCCTTAAAGGAACATGTCTTTTTGTTAATTAATAATTTATATTATGGGTATGTGCAGGATCATGGTGTGCCAAAAAGTGGCGATGTGAAAAAAAAAGAGTTTGAAGACGCCTAAAAGCGCTTCAAAATCCGCTATGACTTTTTTTTACCTATCCAGGAACCAAACCTGGAAGGTTAAGCTGAGCCTTATCGGATATCCGATATCAGATATCCGATTTGATATTGGATATCCGATATTAAATCCAATATCCGACTAATAATTAAAATCATATAATAGTATGATATATTATTTAATATTATTATTATTGATATAAAATAATAATAATAATATTAAATAATATATCATACTATTATATTATAATAATATTATATAATATTTCATATATTATAATATATAGTAATGTAATATAATATATATATATAATATAATATAATAATAAAAAGTAATATCTTATAATATAATATATAATAAAAAAGTATAATATATTATAAATTATAATAATATAGTATAATAATAATATTTTATATTATAATATATAGTAAATTAATATAATAAATATAAAATATAATATAAAAATATATAAAATGTAATATATATGTTATATTATATATATTATAATATCGGATATCCGATACCTGTGCATGGATTAAACACAAAATCACTACCCTATGACCCCCTTTGATCCATATTACCCATTCGAATATGTCCCTAGGGGTCCTAGGACCCCTAGAGACATATATCGTCGTTTAATGGGTCAAAGAGGGTCATAGGTCACCCTATGACCCTCTTTGACCCATATTACCCATTTGAATATGTCCCTAGGGGTCCTAGGACCCCTAAAGACATATATCGTCGTTTAATGGGTCAAGAGGGTCATAGATCACCCTATGACCCCCTTTGACCCATATGTATGATTCGAATATGTCCCTAGGGGTCCTAGGACCCCTAGAGACATATGTCGTCATTTAAAGGGTCAAAGAGGGTCATAGGGTAACCTATGACCCCATTTGACCCATATTACCCATTCGAATATGTCCCTAGGGGTCCTAGGACCCCTAGGAACATATGTCGTCGTTTAATGCATCAAAGGGGGTCATAGGTCACCCTATGACCCCTTTTGACTCATATGAATGATTCAAATATGTCCCTCGGTGTCCTAGGACCCCTAAGGACATATGTTATTGTTTAATGGGTCAAAGGGGGTCATAGGTCACCCTATGACTCCCTTTGACCCATATGAACAATTGGAATATGTCCCTAGGGACATATGTCATCGTTTAATGGGTCAAAGAGGCTCATAGGTCACCCTATGACCCCATTTGACCCATATTACCCATTCGAACATGTCCCTTAGGGTTCGAGGACCCCTAGAGACATATGTCATCATTTAATGACCCTATGACCCCCTTTAACCCATAATACCCATTTGAATATGTCCCTAGGGGTCCTAGGGCCCCTAGAGACATTTGTCATCGTTTAATAGGTCAAAGGGGGTCATAGGGTGCTTTGACCCATATTACCCATTCGAATATGTCCCTAGGGGTCCTAGGACCTCTAGCGACATATCTCGTCGTTTAATGCATCAGAGAGGGTCATAGGTCACCCTATGACCCCCTTTGACCCATATTACCCATTCGAATATGTCCCTAGGGATCCTAAGACCCCTAAAGACATATATCATCGTTTAATTGGTCAAAGAGGGTCATAGGTCACCCTATGACCCCTAGAGACATATGTCATCATTTAAAGGGTCAAAGAGGGTCATGGGTTACCCTATGATCCCATTTGACCCATACTAACCATTCGAATATGTCCCTAGGGGTCCTAGCATATGTCGTCGTTTAATGTGACCTATGACCCCCTTTGACTCATATGAACGATTCAAATATGTCCCTAGGGGTCCTAGGACCCCTAGGGACATATGTTGTCATTTAATGGGTCAAAGGTGACCTATGACCCCCTTTGACCCATATGAACGATTGGAATATGTCCCTAGGGTCCTAGGACCCCTACGGACATATGTCGTCGTTTAATGGGTCAAAGAGGGTCATAGGTCACCCTATGACCCCATTTGACCCATATTACTCATTTGAATATGTCCCTTGGGGTCTGAGGACCCCTAGGGACATATGTCATCGTTTAATGGGTCAAAGAGGGTCATAGGTCACCCTATGACCCCCTTTGACCCATATTACCCATTCGAATATGTCCCTAGGGGTCCCAGGACCCCTAGAGACATATATCGTCATTTAATGTGTCAAGAGGGTCATAAGTCACCCTATGACCCCCTATGACCCATATGAACGATTCGAATATGTCCCTAGGGGTCCTAGAACCCCTAGAGACATATGTCATCATTTACTGGGTCAAAGAGGGTCATAGGTTACCCTATGACTCCATTTGACCCATATTACCCATTCGAATATGTCCCTAGGGGTCCTAGGACCCTTAGGGACATATGTCGTCGCTTAATGGGTCAAAGAGGGTCATAGGTCACCTTATGACCCCATTTGACCTATATTACCCATTTGAATATGTCCCTCAGAGTCCGAGGACCCCTCGAGACATATATCAACATTTAATGGGTCAAGAGGGTCATAGGTCACCCTATGACCCCCTTTGACCCATATGGACGATTCGAATATGTCCCTAGGGGTCCTAAGACCCCCAGAGACATATGTCATCGTTTAATGGGTCAAAGAGGGTCATAGTTTACCCTATGATCCCATTTGACCCATATTACCCATTCGAATATGTCCCTAGGGGTCCTAGGACCCCTAGGGACATATGTCGTCATTTAATGGTTCAAAGGACCTATGACCCCCTTTGACTCATATGAACGATTCAAATATGTCCCTAGGGGTCCTAGGACCCCTAGGGACATATGTCATCGTTTAATGGGTCAAAGGGGGTCATAGGTCACCCTATGACCCCCTTTGAACCATATGAACCATTCGAATATGTCCCTAGGGTCCTAGGACCCCTAAAGACATATGTCTTTGTTTAATGGGTCAAAGAGGGTCATAGGTCACCCTATGACCCCCTTTGACCCAAATTATCCATTCGAATATGTCCCTAGGGGTCCTAGGACCCCAAGGGACATATGTTGTCGTTTAATGGGTCAAAGAGGGTCATAGGTCACCCTATGACCCCCTTTGACCCATATTACCCATTCGAATATGTCTCTAGGGGTCCTAGGACCCCTAGAGACATATATCGTTGTTTAATGGGTCAAAGAGGGTCATAGGTCACCCTATGACCCCCTTTGACCCATATAAACGATTCGAATATATCCCTAGGGGTCCTAGGACCCCAAGGGACATATGTCGTCATTTAATGGGTCAAAGAGGGTCATAGATTACCCTATGACCCCATTTGACCCACATTACCCATTCAAATATATCCCTAGGGGTCTTATATATCATCGTTTAATGGGTCAAAGGGGGTCATAGGTCACCCTACGACCCCCTTTGACCCATATGAACGATTCGAATATGTCCCCAGGGGTCCTAGGACCCCTAAGGACATATGTCATCATTTAATGAGTCAACCCATATGAATGATTCGAATATGTCCCTAGGGTCCTAGGACCCCTAGGGACATATGTTGTCGTTTAATGGGTCAAAGAGGCTCATAGGTCACCCTATGACCCCCTTTGACCCATATTACCCATTCGAATATGTCCCTTGGGGTCCGAGGACCCTTAGGAACATATGTCATCGTTTAATGGGTCAAAGAGGGTCATAGGGTGACCTATGACCCCTTTTGACCCATATTACCCATTCGAATATGTCCCTAGGGGTCCTAGGGACCCTAGCGACATATATCGTCGTTTAATGGGTCAAGAGGGTCATAGGTCACCCTATGACCCCCTTTGACCCATATGAATGATTCGAATATGTCCCTAGGGGTCCTAGGACCTCTAGAGACATATGTCATCGTTTAATGGGTCAAAGAGGGTCATAGGTTACCCTATGACCCCATTTGACCCATATTACCCATTCGAATATGTCCCTAGGGGTCCTAGGACCCCTAGGGACATATGTCATTTTTTAATGGGTCAAAAGGGGTCATAGGTCACCCTATGACCCCCTTTGACCCATATGAACAATTCGAATATGTCCCTAGGGTCCTAGGACCCCTAGGGACATATGTCATCGTTTAATGGGTCAAAGAGGGTCATAGGTCACCCTATGACCCCCTTTGACCCATATTACCCATTTGAATATGTCTCTTGGGGTCCAAGGACCCCTAGGCACATATGTCATCGTTTAATGGGTCAAAGACCTATGACCCCCTTTGGCCCATATTACCCATTCGAATATGTCCCTAGGGGTCCTAGGACCCCTAGAGACATATATCGTCGTTTAATGGGTCAAGAGGGTCATAGGGTTTGACCCATATGTACGATTCGAATATGTCCCTAGGGGTCCTAGGACCCCTAGGGACATATGTCTTAGTTTAATGGGTCAAAGAGGGTGATAGGTCACCCTATGACCCCCTTTGACCCATATGAATGATTCGAATATGTCCCTAGGGGTTCGAGGACCCCTAGGGACATATGTCATCGTTTAATGGGTCAAAGAGGGTCATAGGTCACCCTATTACCCTCTTTGACCCATATGAATGATTTGAATATGTCCCTAGGGGTCTGAGGACCCCTAGGGACATATGTCGTCGTTTAATGGGTCAAAGAGGGTCATAGGTTACCCTATGACCCCATTTGACCCATATTACCTATTCGAATATGTTCCTAGGGGTCCTAGGACCCCTAGGGACATATGTCATCGTTTAATGGGACCTATGACCCCCTTTGACCCATATGAACAATTCGAATATGTCCCTAGGGGTCCTTGGACCCCTAGAGAAATATGTCGTCGTTTAATGAGTCAGAGACCTATGACCCCCTTTGACCCATATTACCCATTCGAATATGTCCCTAGGGGTCCTGGGACCCCTAGAGACATATATCGTCGTTTAATGGGTCAAAGAGGGTCATAGGTCACCCTATGACCCCCTTTGACCCATATGAACGATTTGAATATGTCCCTAGGGGTCCTAGGACCCCTGGGGACATATGTCATCGTTTAATGAGTCAAAGAGGGTCATAGGTCACCCTATGACCCCCTTTGACCCATATTACCCGTTCGAATATGTCCCTAGAGGTCCTAGGACCCCTAGGGACATATGTCATCGTTTAATGGGTCAAAAGGGGTCATAGGTCACCCTATGACCCCCTTTGACCCATATGAATGATTCGACTATGTCCCTGGGGGTCCTAGGACCCCTAGGGACATATGTCGTCATTTAATGGGGACCTATGACCCCCTTTGACCCATATGAACGATTCGACTATGTCCCTAGGGGTCCTAGGACCCCTAGGGACATATTTTATCGTTTAATGGGTCAAAGAGGGTCATAGGTCACCCTATGACCCCCTTTGACCCATAATACCCATTTGAATATGTCCCTAGGCGTCCTAGGACCCCTAGAGACATATGTCATTGTTTAATGAGTCAAAGGGGGTCATAGGTCACCCTATTACCCCCTTTGACCGATATGAACGATTCGGCTATGTCCCTGGGGGTCCTAGGGACATATGTCATCATTTAATGGGTCAAAGGGACCCCCTTTGACCCATTAAAGGACGATATATGTCCCTAGGGGTCCTAAGACCCCTAGAGACATATATCATCGTTTAATGGGTCAAAGAGGGTTATAGGTCACCCTATGACCCCCTTTGACTCTTATATATTAATAATATACATATTAATATAATAATATATATATATATACATATATATATTACATTATTATATTTAATGAAAATATTACGTTATTATATAAATATATTAATAACATACATATTAATATAATAATATATAATACGTATTTTATATATATATAAATTACGTTATTATATTTAGTAAAAATAATAATAATATATATTATATTTATAGATTGTAATAAGATTAACATAAGATATTATTATATATTACTAGATTATATCTTGTATGTTTACATTACGTTATTATATATATATAATATATTAAAATATGCCTTTACATATTAATATAAGTGAAATAATTTTAAAATAAAAAACTAGAACGTTTAAATCAAATTTCCCTCCAAAATTTGAAAATTTTTGGAATTTGACTACCGAGCCTTATCAGATATCCGATGTCAAATCGGATATCCGATCAGGCTTGGTATTTACCAAGCCTGCCCGGTCAACCCCAAAGACATGTTTATAGAGAGTTTTAGTGATACTCAAACTTCGAGTAGCCGTCTGACAATGTTATTTTGATCGAAATTGAATGAAACGAAATGAGTTTTTTAATATCACTCTCTAGATTCCATCAATATAATTTTTATCAAATTCTAAGTTCGATAAGTATTTATTAGTTAATTATCAATGAAGATTATTGTAAAGTGCTAATTGACATACTGAATGAAAAATAGTTATAACTTTCAAACGGTATAACATTTTTTAAATCTAAAAGTTGCGTCACATTCTATACTTCGCTTAGTATAAGAAAAAAAATAAAAAAACAAAAATTTGATCAAATTTTCTATTAGTTAGGGTGGTTAGACACGGGACTTTTTTTAATCCGAAAAAGTTTTGGTAGAAAATTCATATTTAATTATTTATTTGGAATAAAAATATCAAAAAATATGCGTCACATTCGGGCATGAGTCTAGTTTTCATATCTATAATTATATTAAAAAAATATTATGATTTGATTTTGATTAAGGTGGTCAGACATACACCTACTTTTTATTTTCGCCCTGAAATTTTCTTAGTACTACATTAAAATTCAAACTTTTGACCAATCAATTATTTTTTTCTCCTGATAAGGCCTAGTATTTTAGAAACTAAATTCAATTTTCTACAAATTATTTTCTTACAACTTTTTGATATAAATTCTATAACCACTTCAAAATTATGTGTCAAGTTGACATAAACCTGATTTGCTGATTTTTCACTGCCACTTAAGGCCATAGTTTGGTACACCATGATCTTGCATATACCCTTATAACATATTTATTATACTATTATTATATAATTATAATAAATATAACCATAGTTATATTATTAAGTAAAACTTTGACAAAAGATGAAGGTCAAGGTTAAAAGCAATACAAAGTCAAGTTGGTTGTTAAATAGATTTCAATGAAATTTTCTCATTCATAATCAAGATGACTAAATATAGGTTATAGTTGGTTTAGTTTTTGTTCTTAATCTTGAACTTCAATGGTTGCATGTCAAAATGGCATTCCTTCATGGTGAATTGAATGAAGAGATCTACATGATGCAGCCCAAGATATTTTTCAAACATGGAAAAGAAAACTTATTTTTTAGATTGAGGATGAGTTTTTTATAGCCTTATTTTCCCTTTAAAAAACTACTTACAGGAATAACTTCCTAGCAACTAAATAATCAACTAATTTATTTATTTAATGTAAATATAGAAACCAACCTAATTAATGTAATAAATTCAACATTCCCCATTTTTTACATTATCCTTATTACATTAATTCAATAGGAGTAAAAGTGCAGTGAAAGTTGTAAAGTTTTTAACCCAATGCTCTAGAAATGTTAATGAAGTTGGTTCGCCAATATTCTGACTCTGGAAACTTTGATAAAATGCTTTCACCAATCTTCCCTTATTGAAGTAGATTTTGTCTCTACAACTTCAAATTACAAATCCTCAAATCTTGAAGTTTTCCTCATTATATGATTGTTCTCACCTCCCTTGCACAATGAGACATAGTTCCTCCAAAATTTTGCATCTCCTTGGATACGTTCAGATACAAAACTTAATTATTCACATTGATATGTGAATAGCTTTATATAGCCTTATTTTTCCTTTAAAAACTACTTATGGAAATAACTTCACATAAATTAAATATTCAACTAATTTATTTATTTAATCTAAACTTAGAAACTAACCTAATTAATGTAATAAAATTAACATTTCCCCTTATTACATTAATTCAATGGAAGTGAAAGTTGTAAAAATTTCTTATTACATTAATCAAACAGGAGTGAAAGTTGTAAAGGTTTTAACCCAACCGTCTGGAAACTTTCATGAAGCTCCTTCACCAATATTCTTCCTTTGAAAACTTTGATGATAATGCTTTCACCAATATTCTCTTATTAAAGTAGATTTTCTCTATGCAACTTCAGATTGAAAATCTTGAAGTTGTCCTCATAATATGATTTTTCCCACCTCCCTTTTACAATGAGGCATAGTTCGTCCAAAATTTTACATCTCCTTAGAGTGTGTATAATGTCTCATTTAGTGCAGTAGGAACAATATTCACTTTAATATGACTACAAATGAGATGTATTTCCTCCTCTCTCCTTGGAAGGATAATCATGCTTCCAATCTAAATTTCCTCTTTAGAGACACAAATGGGTTTTTCTCATGCAGTAATCATCTCTAAGAGAGAAGCTAGCTTGAGATGATAAATGTCCACCTACCTCCATTCCCTCCAACCTCCTATAATTTCTTCTTTTTTTTATAGAGCACAAATCTTATATCATTTCGAGGTGGATTATCACATTCATATCATTATTTGTATGTATTGCAAAATTAAAAAAAGTGTGTCTCAACTTCAATTGCAACAAAAGATGTATTTTTCTTCAACTTCCCATTGATGAGAACTTTGGCCCACTGAATACAATTCATCTATGTCCATTTTTCTAACAATAAAAGCATTTTAATTCTCTTGCAAAAGGATAACTAGAATTCTTTCTAGCAAATAAAGAAAATTCTTCTATAATATGATGACTCTTATGAACTCTACTTCTTTCATCGATTAAAGAACAAATTGTAGTTTCTAAGATAGGATTCATTTTGTTAAATGTAAAACAATATGATCAAAGCTTGAAGGCATGCTACTAAGTAGGATGTCTTTGGCATCATCATCATCAACTTTAGATTTCACACTAAGTTGATTAAGAAGTGAACAAAAAGTGCTTATATGATTAACAATATTATCACCTTCATTCATCTTCAGCCTAAACAACTTTTGTTTTATGGATATTTTAGCACCAGAAGCCTATGAACCAAACATGATGTTAATCTCATCCCATATTTCTTTTGAATTCTTTGACAGATCAATATGATGCAAATATGCATTTGATAGACCAAGTCCAATCAATGCAGAGGCCCTATGATCTTTAGCCAGCCACTTTTTTATTTCAACTGCATCTTGGGGTTTCTGACTGGTTCCATTAATAATATTCCATAGATCTTTTTCAATCAAAAGTAATTGTATCTTAATTTTCTATGTGTGAAACTCAGGCTCTTCAAATTTGGGAATTGTAGTTAATATATCTATTATTTATGAAACTATACCATATTAAAAATAAGTAATTAAAAATCGAGTGATGCATGTAATCTTCAATTGATCCCTATTTTATTCTTGATAAAAAAAAATCGCAACATATTCATGGACTCATAGGCTAGAAAATATAACATTTGCACAATAAATATCAAACCTCTCTTCAATTAAAAAAAGTTGTAGAAGATTTCATCCATGTGGTCATCCAAAATTGATTAAAAACGCTCTTCTCCCCATCGATCAACCCACTCTAATACCAAATGAAAGTGCTAAAGCATAAAAGAAGATTGATATTATAGATTTATATTTTCATTAGATACACTCAGATACAAAACTTAATGGTTCACATTGATATGTGAATAGCTTTATATAACCTTATTTTCCCTTAAAATACTACTTACGGGAACAACTTACCCATAGTAAATATTCAACTAATTTATGATTTTAATCTAAACTTAAAAACTAACCTAATTAATGTAATAAATCTAATACAATTGAATGAGGAAATCTACATGATGTAGCCTAAGAGAGTTTTCAAACATGGAAAAGAAAACTTATTTTGTAGATTGAGGAAGAGCTTGTATGGTCTCAAGCAAACACCAAGGCAGTGGTACCTCAAGTTTGATCAACTCATGATTGAAAATAACTTTATTTGGTGTGAATCTGATTTGTATATCTACTATAAAAAGTTATGTGATTGTTCCTTTTTCTTTAATTGCTTTATGGTGATGACATGCTTGTAATTGGTTCCTCTATGAAGCTGATTTAGAATTGAAAGAAAAGTTGTCACAAAGGTTTTCTATGAAGGACTAAGGGGTAGAAAGATGGGTTCTTGGCATGAAAATTACCCATGATAGACACAATTTAAGGGAAATCAAACTTTCACCAAAATACTATGTTCTCAATGTGTTGGAAAGGTTTGGTATGGCAAATGCTAAACTGGTCAACACTATTCTCACAAATTATTTTCATTTATCTTCAGCCATGTATCCCAAGACACAAGAAGAGAGAAACTATATGAAGAAAATCCCATATTCTTTTGCAGTGGGTAGCCTTATGTATGCAATGGTATGCACTCATCTAGAGGTTGTGAGCAGATTTATCAACAATCCAGGTAAATAACATTAGGATTAGAGAAACAATCAGTTGGGCATCAAAGCTGCAGCAAGTGGTCTCATTTTCTTCTACCGAAGATGAATATATTGCTCTCCCTAAAGGGGAAAAAGAGTTTATTTGATTGCAGCATTTTTGTGGTGATTTTGATTGTCCTCAACAAAGATTAGTTTTGTTTTATGATAGTAAAAATTTCATTGATTTAGCAAAGAATGCAATGTTTAATAGAAGAACCAAGGATCTTTAATTTTTTCATGATTTCATTCAAAATAAACTTGAGGTTACAAAGCTTCAATTCATGAAAATTAACACCAAAGAAAATCTAGTTGATGTATTTAGTAAGGTTATTCCATGAGAGAAGTTTGAGTTGTGTCAAGCTTCTCTCAGCATTGTAAAGAAATAATAGTAGGGGAATTAAGAGAGTCTCAAACATTATAGTAGTTTGACTTCAATTGGAGGTTTGTTGGGTGTATATGTGAAGCCCAACAACCATTTATTTTACTCTCTAATTTATTATGTTTTCCCTCCAACTGTCTTGAATCTTCATTTAGATATACCAAATAAAAATTAGAAATTAGATTTTGTATTCCCATTTCAACTAAAAACAAAAATTTATTGATTCCAATTCAAAAGGTAAAATTTCAATTGAAATACCCAATTCTAATTCCTATTTCCCCTAATCTACATTTCATATCAAAATAAAATTTTCCCCACATTTATAGTTTATTTGGATCCATTGTTGAACAAAATTTGAAACTCTCCACTACGACATTATTGTTGTCCTCTAATTAAACCATGGTTGAAATATCTACCCACAAAATTTAGTAGCCCAAAATGAGTGATCCTTAGGAAAAATTTATTTGATACAATCTTTGCAATCCTATTGTAGATAGACTACTACCTAAGCAATGCCTAATGCAATCACAAATTTGGTCTTCTAGTCCAACACATTTCATTGCTATGAAATAGCAAAGTTTAGAGTGCCATTGAGCATATACTCATAAACAAGAAGCCTTCGAGAACCCTCTGCATAAATTCCTCAAAGACTGACAAAATTTACATGTTGAATGTTGCCAATGGTACAATATTTACAAATTATCCCATATTTTTCATTTCTATTGTAAATTATAAATTGTACAATTCATATGATACTATTTAATATTCAAAAAATTTCTTTATAGAGAAATATATTTTTCTCAAAATCCTATGATCACCAAAAGACTATTAGGAAACTGTAAAATATACTTCTCGTCAGACAACCAGCGAGGATTAAGAAAGAAATCCTCTCTCCTCCTATCTTTTCATCATCATGGCTGAGGGATTGGGCAGATTCATTAAGTAATAAGTGTCCCAAAATTCTATTTAGGGGTGGCAGTGGGGCTATGGTTTACCTACTCTTTCTCACCTTCAATTTGTTGATGATTCTACTCTTGTGGATCTTGCTAGGATCAATGAAGCTTAATTTTGACATACACTAGATATTTATTTAGTAGCTTCAAGTCAAAAAATTAATGACCACAAATCTTCCATTTACTTTTTTAACACTCCTAGTTCTATTTAGCAAAGGATTGTTGATATACTACAGTTTCAGATTAGGCCACTTTCTTTGACTTATCTTACGGTCCCTATTATTGTTTCTAGGTAGCCATGACTCTTCTAGAAAATTTTGATTATATAGCTTTAGGAAAAGGTAAATGATTGGACTCATAGATGGATTTCTATTCTTGCTCAAGTTAATCTTCTTCAATATGTTATTCAAGCTCTTCCTACTATTTACTTTCTCAAGAAGTTTGATGTTCTTTCTTAGAAATTCCTTTGGAGCAGTAATTTGTGTAGCACTAAATGGAGTTTGATTAGCTAGGAGACTATTTGCAGGCCTAAAAAGGAGGGTGGTATTGGTATTCAATCAGCTCTCTTAAGTAGTCAAACATTGGCTACTAAGCTTTATTGGTGATGGTGCTTTGGAAAACATCAACTTTGGGCTTGTATTATCACCCATAAATATTTTAGAAGTGTTGATCCTTGCTCTATTTCTGCACTTCCTCTTGAAGGTCATGGCTCTATGGTCTGGCATACTCTAAAGACTAGTGCTCTATTAGTCAATAGAGGTTTTTTATGGATATGTAAGGGAGGCTATGAGGTTTCATTTTGGTTTAATACTTGGGATGGATTCCCATCCATATTATCCATATACTCTTATCTTTAGACTCTTTGTGATTATTTTCATGCTGCCATATAGGATAAAGTGGCTCATTACAAGACTCCTTATCAATTGAACCTATTGTTGGTTACATATGGAAGCACTCTTCTGATTGACCTCCAAGAGGTGCAAAGTTGGATCGTCAAGAGCTTTCTCAAATTTTGGCCTCTAGGGAGTGTTCCTCTCTGCTAGGACCAAATATTTTGGCTTGGGGAGGTACCTTGTTTCGTAAATATCATGTCTCTATTGGGTATTAGAAGATAACTAGAAAATTATTCGAGGATGCTAAGGTCTCTTGGTGGAAGCAAGTTTAAAATAAATTTTCTTGGTCCAAGTGTAATTTTTTCATGTGGCTAGTGGCTCACAACTATTATCTTATGCGGGATAATCTTTGTAAACATGGATTTCAAGGCCCCTCTTATTTTATTTTGTGTGGTAATAGGGAGGATTCTATCTCCCTTTTTTTTTCTCTCCTTTTATACTTACTTATGGCACCTTTGGTGGAGTGCTTGTGGTTTTTCTTGTAGGCACGCTTCCTCTTTGCCTGAGTTTTGGGCCTTCTTAGGTAGTGCTCACTCCAAGTCTTGTCATCTACATGTTGCTTGGATTGCTATCCCATCATTGATTTTTTGGCATATCTGGCTAGAGAGGAATCATCAAATCTTCCAAAATGTTTAGATTGGTGTTATGCATCTTTGGTGGAAGATCTCACATTTGTTAAGAATAAGGTGTCTCAACCTTGTATAATTCCTATTCTTATTATTTATTTTGTAGATGTATTTTTTGCAAATAATGTAATTAAGTGTGAGTGTACATGTCTAGTTGGCATGTTCATGTGTCACTCCACTTGCATGTGTTGCCATCTTGAATTATGAAAAATTCCTATGATGGATTCCTATGACACGTAAAAACAATTTTTGGAAGATTTAATTATGTGTAAGGAAATCATGACTGAAACAATTATGATAGATTTCTATGACGTGTAAGAGCTATCTTTGGAAGATTCCCTAAAAAAATTATACAAGCACTTTGAGGGCTATAGATAGTAGTGTGAA
This sequence comes from Cupressus sempervirens, assembly GCA_028749045.1. Taxonomy (NCBI): domain Eukaryota; kingdom Viridiplantae; phylum Streptophyta; class Pinopsida; order Cupressales; family Cupressaceae; genus Cupressus; species Cupressus sempervirens. Next base: position 828,097,674 of record CM053790.1, on the reverse strand, counting down.
GTGAGTGTGAATAGTGTATTATTGGTTTCTACTAGATAAGTCTTCCATGTCCTAAAAGAGCTTGCACTACAAGTGTGTTGTAACCTTTGGGTTGAAGATAATACATTATGCAAGTTTTAGAGGGGTGGGTTTGCTTTTGTGCTTATGTGTTATTATTTCTCTATCTATTTTCTATATTCATGGTTGACTACAATATTGTTGTTATACCAAAAGTGAATCTGAAATTGTAAGGATTTGAAAGAATTCACACAATACTTTCCTTAATAGATTAGTGTAGGAAGTTATTTCTGCACCTGAGTTTCCTTACAAGTGGTATCAGAGCTTGATAACCTTTTGATCATAGTTTTTGGGTAGGGATTTTTGAGCTAATCTCAAGTTTGAGTGGGGGTTTTGTGTAGAGCATTATGAATCTTATTTGTAGATTGAGATGGCTAGTTCATCATACAGAAAAATGGAGGTGGAGAAATTTAATGGTGGTAATTTTGAGTTGTGAAACTCAAGATGGAAGACTTACTTGAAGATTGTGATCTATAGGAGGAAACTTAACTTGATGTGAGACCTACAGAATAATCTCAAGTAGATTGGGATCTTAAGGATTAGAAAGCTAAGGATCTCAATAGACTCTATCTAGTTGATTCTATTCTCCTAAATATTCTTGATGAGAAGACCACAAATAGTTTGTGGACATAGCTTGGGTCTATGTATTAGGCCAAATCTCTAGTGAAAAAGTTGTTCCTAAGGAAGAAGTTGTATTCTATAATAATGGAGGAAGGAGGATCTATTATAGATCATCTAAATTCTTTTAATTTACTGATTGCACAATTGACATCATTTGGTGTCAAGATAGAGGAGGAGGATCGATGTATGACCCTTCTATGTTCCTTGCCACATTCATGGGACCATCCTATGATGGCTCTTGGAAGTACTTTAGTCACTTCAGAATGGATGATGTGGTGTCTTTTTTTTTATCTGAGGAGATGAGGAGAAATTCATTAGATTCAACTAAGGAAGCTCTTGTTGTTCATGGTAGATGCAATGATAGAGGCAAGCAAAATGGCAACAAGTCTAGAAAGGGTATACCCAAATCCCATGGAAAATCAAAGGCTCCTAGAAATTTCAAGGCAAAATGTTGGAATAGTGATAAGGGCACTTCCATAAAGATTGTAAAGAGCCAAAGAAGAAGAAGAAGGCCTTAGATTCAAGTTCAGAAAAATCTCAAGAAGATGGCAATGCTTTCATTGTAGCCTTGGCAACACATGCATCTGATGATGTGTGGTTAATAGACTTGGGTGATTCTTTCCACATGACCTCTCATCGAAGTTGGTTCTCAAAGTATGAATTTTTAAATGGTGAAAAGGTGTACTTGGGTGATGATTCTCACCTAAAGATAGTTGGACGAGGATGGGCCACTATCAAATTCCCTAATGGATGAGTAAAGGGGATCAACGAGGTAATGCACATCCCTAGTTTGGAAAGAAACCTATTATCTATAAGTATAATGAATGATGTAGGTGTGCAAGTTGTTTTTTCTAAAGATGGATGTAAGATGATGAGAGGAGCTATTGTGCTTTCTACGGGTACTAGGAGATGTACTCTATTTCAGCTTGATGCATGCATTTATGAGTGTAACAGTTCTTCTATTTCAAATAAGAGAGCATCTATCACTTCATCCCCGCCATCCAAATGAGCAGTGAAGAAGATTGTGGTTATTGGTTTCAATGGCAGTGCAGCATGTGTACCTAAGGGTACAAACACATTGGAAGGAAAGCTTCGTGCAGAAAAGACAATGTTGTGGCATATAATATTTGGCCACATTGGTGAGAAGGGTCTCAGAACCTTGAAGAAAAAGAACCTCGTTGAGGAATTAAATGATTGTAATCTTGAGTTCAAATTCTAGAAACATTGTGTCTACAGTAAACAAAATTATGTTCAATTTTACTCTAGTTCTCACAAATCTTCTAATGTTTTGGATCTTATTAATTCAGATGTATTTGGTCCTACAAAAGTTCCTTTAATCTTCAAGTCTTTATTTTTTGTATCTCTCATAGATGGTTATAGTAGAAGGACATGGATTTATTTCCTAAAATGTAAGACACAAGTCTTTAGTCAGTTCAAGGAATTTAAAGCCCTTGTAGAGAATCAAACTTGTAAAAAGATTAAGTGTGTGAGAACTGACAATGGTGGTGAGTTTTTCTCAATAGAGTTTGAATAGTTCTATAAAAAATGAGGTATCGAGAAGCATAAGACAACTCCTTATACCCCACAGCAAAATAGAGTTACAAAAAGAATGAATAGGACACTAATGGAGAAGGCTAGGAGTATGCTTAGTGGAGTTGGTCTTGAACAATGATTTTGGGCTGAAGCTGTGGCCACTGCTTGCTATTTGGTTAACAGATTACCTACATCAGCTCTTGTTGGTAAGACACCCATAGAGTTGTCTTCTGTTAAGAAGCCTTCAATTAGACATCTTTGTATTTTTTGGTTGTGAAGCTTATGCACATGTTCCAAAGGAGAAAAGATTTAAGTTAGAAAAAAAATTATCAAATGAATTTTCATTGAATACGTTGTTGGTATGAAAGGATACAAGCTTTGGGATCCTGTGACTAGCAAGGTGTTGTATAGCAAAAAAATTATTTTTAGAGAGCTAACATCTTCTCCTATTGTGCTACAACCAAATGAAAAAGAAAAGAAAGAAGATATTTTTTAGCTGTGTTGGTGTAAATACGTATTTACTATTTACATTTTACTTAAGTTTACTTAGGTTAATGCATTATTTTATTATATTGCATTATTTTATTATTTATTTCGTGAGACACTTAGGAGTTTGCATACCTTTATGAGCTACAACATTGACAACACAGAAGTATGCAACTCTAATTCATCACATGGTGTCTACAACACTAGAGTTTGCATCATTCGTTGAGTTTTCATGTAGACAACACAGTTATTTGCACTCCTAATTTAGCACATGGTGTCTACAACATTGTTTTGCATGCTAAACCTTTGTAAGCTTATCCTGCAATCATCAAACTTGCTTTCATGCTTATTGGAGGATAACCCATATCTGGTGGACACGTGTGTGGTTATATGACTTATCATATAGTTGTTTCTTAGGCATTTTAGATGCATCTCAGAGGCCTTTATATATAAGCACTCCTAGTGTACTTTTCACACACTAAATCAAATACATATCAATATTTTGATCATACTCTTTCTGGTCTATAGTTGTGCTTTTATTTGAATTCTTAGTTCTTGGGTGAATTTTTTCCTAAGGAAAATTCTTACATGGTATCACAACTTGGACAATCTCTCTTCACATAGTCATTTGAGACCATTGTTACTTTAGGACCTCAACCCAAATCTAGAGTACCACAATCATTGGGAGTGTCTAGAGCTAGAATAGACCTCGCCATTGTGTTTGAAACATTGATTCAGTGAAAATTGGCTATAAATTCGGCTACCCTAGGCCAAATTCGATCATGAGAAAAAAAAATTCAAATTGTCACCTGAAGGCCCTGATTTGCAAGTTCGAGTATGGTCTTTTTTTAAAACTATAAATTTTTATTCAAATCTAGAATTTTTTTCTCTGTCATTTTCATCTATATTTTTTCAACAAAAAAAAATTGCCCTTCAGGCAACAAAGAATTTTTTTTTGCAAAACTAGGTAGTCACACCCTGGCCCTACACAAAGAATATTCCTTGTAAGCATCAAAATATTTCTTATTTATTTGATGTTCTAATTCAGTGGATTCATTCATTATAGTGACTAAATATTCCAATTTCAATGGCATAAGATCTAACAACAACTTATCACAACTGGCTGAGCTCAACTCACTTCCCCATAAAATAACCAACAAACCAACCAAACCCACCATCAGTCTATTTTCTTTACCTTCGTGAGCTCACTCTTTCATACACCCTTCTCTATAGGTTTTTGATCAATGTGGGATCTTTGCTAAAAGACCAGCCACTGTAAACATTTTCTTGGCACCTGCTTACTCCTTTTCTAGCGATTGTTAAACTCTAGCCCACGGTGAAGGAAATATGGTGATGTCTTTTGCACCATGGTTTGGTTCTCCAGTGATCTCCACATGGCCCATGTTGCTCGACACCATGTAGCCTGCGATTCAATAGCCATGTCCCTGGCTTTGTACAAACCCTCTACCATGTAGAGCATAGAAAACTCCACCACATAGACCCTATAGTATGTGGACAAAAACTTAGTGGACCCTTCCTTCATTGACCACATGGCGCGGACCAACCCGCCTACAAAAGTTGACTTAGTAAACATGACACCATACCAATAGGATGCCACCTTAGCTACCTATAGTCTAAGTATAGTGAAATGTGTCATCTTCGTATAGTGCCACATGGATAGTGACTTAGCCTATCACACCCACATTAGTAGTGAAAGGTGTCATCTTTCTATACGACCATATAATCTGATATATCTACCACATCAGCAAGGGAGGCTAATTTTTTGCTTGCATTAGCATTTCATGAGGTTAAATTTGATGACCATCTGACCTTCATTTCTAGGTATTTAATAATTACTATGATGGTCATTTGGCCATCAAATTTAAGCACACAATTTTTGGCCCAAACCCCTCCTCAGATGCATTTTTGATTTGGCAGCCTGACTTTGAGAGGCCATAACTCGATCATCCAAACTCCAAATCAGGTGCAATTTTTTTTTGATTTTGGGTAGAATTTCCTAAACATTTCAGTCGTGGTATTCTTTTCTAGTTTTGGTGACTGTACCTGCTCAATCCTACATTCTGCAACTTGAAATGCTTTGCATGCACTCATCTGGACACATTTTAAGGTTCCATTTTTTGAAAGTGCATTATTTTTTTTCTACTTTCTAGATCTATAGTCAAATTCTAAAGTTGTGTGGACAAAAATTTCACTTTCAAAACTAGGGCCTTTTCTACATTGTAATGCTTTGATTACTTTTCAAAATTGTTGTACATCTGAGTTATAGTGCTTAGTGACAGATTTGGGCCTCAAAAGGAAATTGTAAAAAGAAAAATTAGAAGTCCACTTTGTACATTTTGAGAAGTGGTCTATTGTACATGCATTGCATATAAAGTACCAAAAGCATCTTTTTTGGGGGGGTCTTTTGATTGAGTGAAAAGTGGGGGGGTGTGTATTGTGTCTTGTGTCTCTCTTTTGTGCTTTTTTACTTTTTTGCATCATGGGTTCACCTAAAGGTCCACTTCTAACTTCACACATTTATTCTACATCGAAAGATATTGTATGGAGTACATTAATGGAAAAAGGTCTAAATCTTTATGTTGATGGTATAATTCCAAAACCCACTGATGCTAAAGAACTCATTGATTGGAAAATTATATACAATCAAGCTTTAAGAATTATCAAGAGTTGTGTACATAGAGACCTGTTCTTCCACATTGACAATTTCAAGGAAGCCAAACCTACATGGGACAAACTTGAATCATTGTATTGTAAGGTGGATGAGGAAAAGTGTTTCTAGATTGAATATGATCTACTTCTGTTGGATCCAAAGAACTTTGACACAATTCAATATTACATCAACAAAGCCAATGACTATAGGGCACTACTTAAAGATTGTGGAAATCCCATGAAAGATAAAAAATTGATTCATCATATCATAAAGAGGCTACCTTCAGAGTATGTCTCCTTTGTTTTGAGGTATAACACTCATAGGTTAACCATGGAAAGTGCTTTCCAGAAGCCTACATTTTATGCATTTGTAGAGATTTTGATTGTTGGATAATCTCACTTGATAGATTTGGGACTTCTCATGATATCAAAGACCAAAGCATTGGTGGCTAGTGATGAGAACCAATCAAGTCAAAGAAGAAGTTTGAACAACAACAACAAGAAGTAGTGGAAGCAGAAATCACAATCTGAGATGCAACAATTCTCCTCACAATAAGGAAATTCTTCTTCCAAAAAGAAGGGAAGTAATGAAAATAAGGAAAAACATTTTTGTGCATATTGCAACAAGCCAAATCATAATGAGCATCATTGCAAGGTTAAGAGAATCGATGAGTTGGAAAACCTACTCAGAAAGAACAAAATTCAAGTGCTAGGTACTTCCAAGGATTCAATTCCACCCACTTCAAAGAGAAAAGGGCAAGCACTTTTGGCAAATACAAGTTCTTCATCAGAATGGATTCTTGACTCAGGTGCCTCCTATCAAATGGGTTCTTCAAAGGGAGACTTTTCTTCATTGAAGTAGTCACAAGTACTACACATATTTATGGGAGATAATACCAAAATGGAAGTTGAAGGAAAAGGACATTTGAAAATGGAAATTGGGGAATTCAAGGACATCCTCTATGTTCCAAACCTAAGCTCCAATCTCCTCTCAAATTACCAAATTTCTCACCTTGGAGATGGCAACAAAGTTGAGTTCCTTCTAGATTCAGTGATGATGCAAAATCTAAAAGATGATTCATTGGTTGCTGTGGGGAAAGTCAATCATGACATAAGGCTTTGTTCCTTCTCCCACTTTGTGCCTAAGTATCCTTCTCAAGCCTTGTTAACTCACTTACATCCACAAAAAAAATTATGGCATGAGTGGTTTGGTTATCTTGCCTTCTGCCATCTTTTGCAACTTTGTTCCAAACACATGGTCAAAGGTCTACCTAGCTAACATCAACTTTTCTAAGGGTGAGTGTTCATCATGTTCAATGGATATTCATCTTGAGGAGAAGTATGATAAAGGGAAGTCTTCTAGAGCACCAGTTGTTCTTTAGTTGGTTCACATGGTGTTAACAGGTCCTTTTGTAGTGACTTCAATGTTCCAAGGCCACTACATCCTTACTTTTGTTGATTACTTTTCACGTTACACATGGGTCTACTTCCTTCATCCCAAGAATGAAGTGGTTGACAAGCTTCAAGCCTTCAAGAGTCATGTTGAACAAAAATCAAGGAGATCCATCAAGGTTCTTTGAATGGACAATGAATGTAGATATGTGGATAGAAGACTTAAAGACTTTTTCAAACTTGAGGGAATTGATCTTTAGAATCCACCATCATTCAGTCCACACATGACAGATATTGCAACTATGAGGATTAGAACTCTTAAGACCATGGCAAGTTGCATGATAAAATCCAAGTCTCTTGATCCAACACTTGAAGTTGAAGTCATTAGCAGTGTCACTCACATACTTAATAGGTCTCCTCATACTGCCTTAGATGATAAGACTCCTTTGAGGCATGGTGTGGCAGAAAACTAGTTGTGAGTCACTTCAGAGTCTTTGGTTGTCTAGCATGGGCAAACCTTTCTCCCAGGGGATGCAAGGCACCAGCACCTAGGCCTTTTACTTTCACCAGTTATGAATACAATATAAAGGCATACAATTTTATGGATTCAAAGACACATGAGATCTTTGTGGAGAAGGATGTTCACTTTAAGGAAAGTTCAACAACTTATCCTCTACTCCTCTCCGCACTTCATATACTATGAAAATTGATAGTGACACCGGAAATAGTGCTTCAAAAAATTTAGATACGTGGGGTTCTATTGGCAATTGCAATGAGAGGTCACAACATTAGTATAGTCCACATGCATATATTGCCTTAGTGAAAGGTCTAGCACAACAAGGTACACTTTGTCTTCTAGCTCTAGCTTCAGTTAATGACTATATGGTAGACATTGTAGCTATGTTTGTGGAGTCACACACCACAAATTTGGGAGATAGCCTTGATGATTTAAATCTTCTCTTTGATGAAGATGATCCTTCTACAGTTGTTATGAGGACTCACTCTAACCCTTATGTCCATTCTCTACATGAGTGATCTTTACAGGTTGACATGATTGTGGATCCTTATGAATAGAAGTTGTTGAAGGTTTCTTTATCAGTTGAGGAGACTATTGGCTCATTGGGATAGGTTCTACCTACATCCTTACTAGATCTATATTCATTATTTTTAGTATTTTTGGAAAGGTCAATCATCAATATTGACACAGGGACACTTGAGCAAGTTTTAGGGCCACCATACATCTTCGAGATTGTACCTTTTCCTTTGAGGAAAAACATTCTGCACTCATGGACTAGCTTCTTCCTTGGAGCAGTAATCATCGGTCGGCATTCTTCATTTGGGGGGGTGAGGGGGGGGGGGGGGGGGGGGGGACTTTTTCCTCTTATGAGGTTTTGTTCTTCTCATTCTTCACTATTGTATATACTTGATGTATGTTTTAGTGGGGGGGTCTTGATTACTCCATCCATCCATGCATCTTGTTTTTTCATCTCTCTTTTTGGGGGAGGGTTTTTCCCATGAGGTTTTCCCTCTTTCTCTTCTTTATGAGAGATTTCATTTCATTATGTACATGGGTACCTAACATGGCTAGTAGTTGGGACCCATCATGCATTTCATCCTAGTTTTTGTGTTCTTAAGGGCATTTCCCTAAGTTGCACTTAAGGGGGGGGGGGGGTGTTGGTGTAAATACGCATTTACTATTTATACTTTACTTAAGTTTACTTAGGTTAATGCATTTTTATTTTTTATTGCATTATTTTATTATTTATTTTTTGAGGCACTTAAGATTTTGCGTACCTTTATGAGTTGTATGTTGACAACACAGAAGTACGCAACTCTAATTCAACACATGATGTCTACAACACTAGAGTTTGCATCATTCACTGAGTTGCCATGTAGACAACATAATTATTCACACTCCTAATTTAGCACATGGTGTCTATTACATTGTTTTGTGTGCTACACCTTTTGTAGGCTTATCCTCTCATCATCGCACTTACTTCCATGTTTAATAGAGGATAACCCATATCTAGTGGACATTTGCCTGGTTGTATGACCTATCATATAGTTGATTCCTAGGCATTGTAGGTGCACCTCAAAGGCCTTTATATACAGGCACTCCTAGTGTACTTTTCACACATTGAATTGAATACATATCAATATTCTAATCATACTCTTTCTAATCTATAGTTGTGCTTGTGTTTGAGTTCTTAGTTCTTTGGTGAATTTTTCCCTAAGGCTAATTCTTACAAGTTGCCTCCTACCCTTGAGAAGACTAAACAGAAAGCCCATGTTGGGTCTAATGATGAGGAGAGATCTAGTAGCTCTAATAGTTCAAAAGAAGAGGAAGAACAACCTCAACCTCAGCCCTAGACAAGATCCAGGAGAGTAAGGAAGTAGCTAGAAAGGTTTGGTTATTCTATGTTAGATTCTAGTTGTGCCTTTGCTTTGATTACTAACACTGATGCCTAGATCTGTGAAAGAGGCTTTGGATATGGAAGATGTAGGTTCCTAGATCAAGGCCATGGATGATGAGATGGATACATTGGACCAAAAAAAAACTTGGGACCTTGTACCTTTTCCTAAAGGATAGAAACTTATTGGTAGAAAATGGGTATTCAAGAAGAAATTTTATGCAGATGGTAGTGTTGAAAGGTACAAAGCTAGATTGGTTATGAAGGGGTATTCATAGGTAGAGAAAATAAATTATAGTGAAATATTCTCTCCTATTGCAAAGTTGACATCCATTATATTTCTATTATCTCTTGCTGTATCATATGATTTAGAGATAGAACAGATGGATGTGAAGACAACTTTCCTTCACGGTGATTTGGTGGAAGAGATTTATATGTCACAGCCTGAGCACTACATTGTTAAAAGTAAAGAATCTTTGGTTTGTAGATCAAAGAAGTCTCTATATGGTTTGAAACAATCTCCTATGATGTGGTACCTTAATTTTGATGCCTTTGTGTTGTCAATTGGATTTGTGAGATCAAAAGCAGATCATTGTGTTTACTTTGGAGTTGAAAATGATCACCTTCTTATTGTTGCATAATATGTTGATGATATGTTGTTGTTTGGGAAGGGTAAGGGTATGATTTATGATTTTAAATCTTGGTTGTCAACACAATTATAGAAAGTTGCATCTTGGGTATGGAAATCAATAGATATAGGTCTAACAAAAAACTTTGGTTGAGTCAGAGTAAGTATGTGAAGTCTGTGTTGGAAAGGTTTAGCATGGCAGATTGGAGACCATTGTGTGTTCCTATTTCTATGGGAACAAAGTTATCTATAGATGATTGTCCAAAATCTCCCAGTGAAGTGGAGGACATGAGTAGAGTACCTTATGCTACTGCAGTTGGTAGTCTTATGTATGCTATGGTATGTACTAGACCAAACATTGCCCAAGTAGTGGGAGTTCTAAGCTAGTTTGTGTCTAATCCTAGATGAGTACATTGGGATACATTCAAGAAAGTATTCAAATATTTGAGGGGTACATCAGATTACTCCATTTGTTATCATGGTAATTCTTCTAGAGCTCCACATTTAGTTTGTATTCATGGGTTTGTGGATTCAGATTGGGCAAGTGATATTGATAGCAGGAGATCCACCAGTGCTTATGTGTTCACTATGTTTGGTGGTGCCATCAATTGGATGAGTAAGCAACAACCTATAGTTTCTTTGTCCACTATAGAAGTTGATTACATTATTTCTACTCATGCTTGTAAGGAATCCATTTGGCTTAGGAGATTATGTTTTGATATTGGTGGTGATGCGGGACAGATTACTATTTGTTGTGACAGTCAGAGTGCTATTTTCCTTGAAAAGAATCCAACTTTTCATGCCAAAACAAAGCACATTGATGTATAATTTCACTTTGTGAGAGATATGGTGGAAGATGGAAAGGTAAATTTGGAGAAGGTAGATACTATAAAGAATGTTGCAGATGCATTGATGAAACTAGTGGGCACAAATAAGTTAAGATGGTGTTCAGAGTGTATGGGCCTTTCAGCCTATAGCAGTTAGTTCTTGTTATGTTCTTGTTGCTCTTACAAGGTGTTCGAAAAGTGGGAGAATGTTAGGAATAAGGTGTCTCAACCTTGGATAATTCCTATTCTTATTATTTGTTTTGTTAATGTAATTTTTGCAAATAATGTAATTAAGTGTGAGTATACATGTCTATTTGGCATGTTGATGTGTCACTCCACTTGCATGTGTTGGCATCTTGAAAAATGATGGATTCCTATGACAGATTCCTATGACACATAAGAACTATTTTTGGAAGATTTAATTGTGTGTAAGGAAATCATGACTGAAACAGTTATGATGGATTCCTATGATGTGTAAGAGCTATCTTTGGAAGATGCCCTAAAGGCATTATATAAGCACTTTGAGGGTTTTAGATAGTAGTTTGAAGTGAGTATGAGTAGTGTATTTTTGGTTGCTGCAAGATAAGTCTTCCATCTCTTGAAAGAGCTTGGACTGCAAGTGTGTTGTAACATTTGAATTGAAGATAATACATTGTGCAGGTTTTGGAGGGGTGGGGTTGTTTTATCGAAAGGTTTTTCCCCACTGGCATATCTTTGTGTTTATGTGTTATTATTTCTCTATTTTTTTTCTGTATTCATGGTTGGCTGCAATATTTTTGTTCTACTGAAAGTGAATCTAAAATTGTAAGGATTTCAAAGAATTTGCACAATACTTTCCTTAAGATATTAGTGTAGGAAGTTGTTTCCACACCTCAATTTCCTTACAACATTTTCTTTAGGAAACTATTCAAGTGAAGTCTAAGCTAGATGGCGTATGGATCTAGCTGACCTTGTTATATGCAACCACATCAGTTTTTATCTTCAAGATGGGGTTGCAGCTCAATAGTATCAAAGAGTTCCGAAATAGCCATGGCAACAAGGGAAAGGATGATTCAATTGAGAGGGGTATTGAACTCCTCCTCCTCATGGAGTTCTAAAAATTAACACTAATGGTTCTTCCCAAGGGAATCCAGGCCCTCCTAGTATTGGGGGAGTGGCTCATTGCAGTTATGGTGAAGTTAAATTCTTTTTCTTAGTGCATAAGGGTGACCATAATAAAAATCTCAAGGAGGCTCAAGCTATTTTATATGTTTTAGAATAGTGTTTTTTGTGCGGATGGTGCAAGATCATTTGTGAGTCTAACTCGCAAGTGGTGGTGAACTTTCTCTCATCGTAGGAGTTTGAGGATGTTAGTTGGTAGTTGGCCATTGTTTTTAATCAGACTCTTATCTTTTGTACCTCTCTTGATTTCATTAGGTTTACTTAAATTCCTCTTGAATGGAACAAATTTGTTGATTGTTTGGCCAAATGGGCTTCTAGTGATGCCCCGAGCTGGAATATTATGGATAGAGGGCAGCTTCCCCTTGAGTTGTTACAAGAATTTGATGATCTTATTGCTCATGATAGAGCTCCTTGTTGAGCTCTCCTTGTTGTAATCCTTCATGTTTTTATAAATTTTTACCCCTCGTTTTCCAAAAAAAGGGGCTAGAAATATCTAATTCAAAATGCTTCAATTATAATTTTAATTTTAATTTCAATTTTGAGGGATAATAAAATAAAAATCAAGTGAATTAATCAAGTCTAATTATTTTCCCAAGATCCATTCTAAGTGATAAATCTAAAATCTAACAAATTTTAGATATAAGACCAATGTTGGAATTGCAAATTCTAGTAGCAAAACAAGGTCTTATAATTTAGTTTGCAAGAATATATTTCTAAAAATTTCTTCATTATTGAAGATATCACTATTCTTATAATAATTGGAGCTACACTCTGACACTAGTCTAATTCTAATACTACACCTATATGGAAACTATTGTTCTTAAAATGTTATTCCTACAAAGATACTACATTTGGTCTACTTCACGCATGGGCATATCAAAACCTTCTTTATTTTCTATGTATCAAAAAAGAAATCCTAGACTCAAATGTGTAGTAATGAAATGTAATGCTTCTCCTATATAGCAATAGAGAAGTGAGTGAGTTTGGATCTCTATCAATAAGGAAGAGCCATGCTATTCTAGACTCCATTTCTTTTGATTAAATGTGATTGGGATTGGACATGATTAGATACAATAAAATAGGTTAAAGAATGCTAAATTAAATAGATTTAGTAGAATATAAAAAATTGCAACACAAAACGATGGAACAGAGTTGCAATCTATCAGTGAGCCACAAATATAAAACAATGTAGCTCTCTTCAAAATTGAAGGAAAATGTGTCTAAAAACTAGTTCACATCTCTATTATCCAAGAGTTTTCAATTATGCAAAGTCTAAGACTATTCATTACTAACTACTCTAGCTACCTATATCAAATCTTTAGTGTTTCACAAGAATAAGTGGTGTTGTATAGGAGCTTATCTAAGAAAAAACTATGCTTGTGCTGACCTTGAAAATCTGGTAATGAATGATGATAATACTATTGTTTACTCTCCATTGAATAGAAGAACATACTCTAAAATAGTTACACACCTTTAAAGGCTTTCTTGAATCTCATGTAACATTATCATGAATTACTACAAAATGTAAGGACAAAATGAAAAGGGCATCATCAATAAAAAATTAATACTTTTAATAAAATGAAATATAAATAAATAAATAAAAATTTAATTATTTAATGTATATAATTGAAAAAAGTGAATCAAGGACTCTTACAATAAGGCAAAATAAGCCATTCAAATTCTATTTTTTGCAAGCATATATAAATGTGATGATTCAAAAGCTTCGATCGGATTTCGAGTCGTTTTAGAAAGCTATTGCAGATCCTCAATTGTCACAAATCCACTATGATAAAAAAAAATATACCATTTCATCAAATACCGGAAAATAAAACCCTAATTTTGGAGAATTTAACCAAAAAGAGAAAGATGACAAATTGTTTTGCACCTCATGTGTGATAAGATTTAAAAGAGTGAAGTAAATGGTCTGAGGCGCCAAAATGGACCAGCATTATAGCCTCACAATGTGAAAAGCGTTTAAGAAGATGTAGTCTGTATAAATCAGTCAAGCACTCGCAAGTATGAGTCAACGAGGTCCACGCAGGCCATTCGTGCAAGCATTTTCAAATTTAATATCCACAAACGTTGACGTCGGGTTCCTGTGCATCACAGTAGTCAACAATGAAAACAAAATATTATTATACTCTCTTGGTTATAAATAGACAAACATTCTACGCTTCCCTAATTCAAACGAACAATTCCCAATTCCTAGGGCATAGAAGAAAAGAATGGACTTTTCTAAGGGAGAGATTAATATTGTGGGGAGTAGTCTTAAGAGAAAAGCCGAGTACAATGAATTCATGCAAGTGAAGAAAAATGGTATAAATGGTATTTGTGAGGGCAGTGAGAGATTTGTGATAGAGTTGGAGGACATGGGCGTAGATTATTTGGAAGAGCTCTTTCTCACTAGTGAGATAATAACTGCTTCCTGGCTCTCTGATTCTCTACAGGAGTAGCTAATTTCTTAGTCCCATTGTGTGTTTTATAATCACTGTTGATTCTGAAAAAGGCTTTCTAGTTTTATACAATATTACTCTAATCTAAAAAGTCATTGGGCATTCTGTGAGAGACTTGGTTTGGTTTAATCAAAATAGTTATGCTAACTATTTCTATGGATTACTCTAGTTCCCAAAGTTTTCAAACGTGTAAATGTTTTTCTAACCTTGGATTTCATTATGAAGATAGGTTATCAAATATGAAATGATCGAAAAAAGTTTTGGAATTCTAGTTTCAGCTCTTCTTGTAGTTCATTTCATTCTCATGATGATTATTTAAAAAACAATGTAATAATGGAAAATGTTCACACAAGCACAAACAATTTTCTTAATAAATTCAGTTAACAAATGAGTTATTCAACTATTTGTTTCTCTACATCATTCTGGTTTTACTAGCATCCAAACTTTTGGAAATTTAAATTATTTCTTTGACCATCAATTACTTTGACTACTCATATAACTCAGTTGAAAATATTAATTTACATAGTTTGTTGTAAATTGCTTTGCTAGCTCATTTTATTCTGATGACAAAATCATGAAATATAATTTGAAAGGATAGAAAAATGTTTTATTCTGATGACAGAATCATGAAATGTGATGTAAAAGGATAGAAAAATGTTTAGACAGCCACATCTAAAAAGATGTCGATTGTGTTTTGTAAAAATTTAGTTTAGTTTAATGAAATACTATGAGATTCTTAAAAAGGTAAGTGTTTTTTAAGACTCTTAATTCTTTTGATTATTGATATAGTTCATTTGAAAACATCAACACTAAATAATTGTAACAAGTTATTCTTCTTTTAGATCATTTGGTTCTGTCTATGGTCATAATACAATTCAACACATTGATAGAAAAATGTTTGGCAATCATATATTCAAAACTTTTTCCAAATTTTTTTTGCCACAAATTTAGTTTAGTTTAAAGAAATTAGTCATTCAACTCTTTCTTTGTTTGTTTCAATTGGCCTCTTCTCGCTGATAATATAGTTCACTTGTAAACTTTAATTCTAAATAATTAGTTGTAAATTATTCTCTTTAGCTAACTTCATTATATAATGGATCATGTAATATGACTTAAAATTGATAATAGAAATTGTCTTCACTGTCATTTCTAAAAGTTTTCACATTTATTTTTTCATAAATTAGATTTAATTAAATAGAATCAGTTATTTAGCAATTAGTTTTTATATATCGATCCAATTTATTTGTTATTTAAAAGTGTTCCAAATGTGATCATTTTCCTTTTGAACAATTTTATAATATCTTTGATTTCTTTGACCATTGATACAGTTCATTTGAATCATCAACTCTAAACAACTTTTAAGAACATAAAATAAAATCTATAATATTTCTATAAAAATAATAATAACCTTGTTCAATAAAATTTAAAATTATAAACTATTACATTTTAATATTTTTATATAATTTATCATTCTTAAAATAAAATGGATCTAATAAAAAGTTAACCAAAGGTTAAAAATTATTAAGTAAAATGAATCTAAAATATTGCAGTACAAAAATGTCTAGTGAGAGGTTAACCTAAACAACATAGATGCAAGCTAGTAGTTAAACAATGAAACCAAATGAAACCAATCGAAATTATTTAGATCTGAGAACATGAATGTAATATTTGAAAATTTAAATCCATATAAATGGAGTAAAACTAGAAAATGAACAAAATAAGAGACACAATATTTATTGTGGTTAGAGAATTTTGCCTACTTCCACACTCAAGAGGGAATCACTTTATTATTTAATATCTGATAAAATGCAATAGACATCCATTTATACCCTCACATACAACCTTCAAGTGAAGAGTCTTTTAAGAGACTAAATAATCATGCAACCATAATTTCCTCTTGAAGTCCAACCAGCACAACCTTTCTCTATAACATTCCCTACATTTCCAATTCTCTATAGCACAGTTAGGCCCATGAAATATTTTGATTTTACCAACAAAAAAATTCACAAATGTTTAGAATCAATCTTCTCCTAAATAAATAAAATATAATAATATTTGCAACATAACATCTTCAAACCTGAAAATAATCTCCTCTTTGTGCATGGAATTCATGCCATAATAACAAATGAATGGATCATATGAGATCTCCAAATCAATTTGCTTCTTATACAAAGCCTCCATTCCCATTGGAATCACACAATCTTTCACCACCACCATTATACTTGGCAACCTTAATAAACATAAGCCTATCCCTTGGCTCAATTCTCTAGGTAGTTTTACCTTCAATTCTAGCCGATCCATCTCATATGGAATTTTTGGTTTGACATTCTTCCTCGTCAATTCCTAACTTAGTAAGAATTATATGTAGATCAACCAATTCCATCTTCAACTCTTCATTTTTTCTCCTTTTAGAAATCTATCACTCTTTCATAACTTTGTCCTTGTCCTTTTCCTTTTCCATTTAGAAAATCCACTCTTTTTGCATCAAAACATCCTCTTTTAAAGTAACAATGTCTTTTTTTTTAGGAAATCTTCTAGATTCTTAGCCTCTTTGTTCTGTTTCATATTTCTGCCAATAGCATTGACAACTACATCAAGAGCTGGGAAGGAAATAAACTCATCTTCCTCCTTTGAATCATTTTCTTTTGTACATCCATCCCACTAAGGACATAGTGTCTTGACACCATCTTGCTTGATACCAACTGTAAAAAAAAATTGAATTAAGATTAAAAAGACAAGTTTTAAAAGGATCCAAAACTCTACACAACAAAGAAGAGAAATATTACATAAGCCCCAATACAAATAAATAACAATGTGCTGACAGAAGAAGTTTAGCACCACAGAAAAACCATTGCATAAAGGTAACACAATAGAACCAGCAATCGATAGCTAGCTAGCAGGCATCATACAAGTCATAAACAAAGCATATTACATCAAAGATAAGACAAAATGATGCTTACTTTCCAATATGCTGACCAGGATTATCAATGGTCGCTAACCTGCACAAATCTTGCAGAGAGCCAAAGACCAACAAACATATCCACCTGAAAATAAGATGTTTCCACGTCAATAGGATAGCCAGGATCTAGGAAGAAACTGCCCATCCCCCACGAGGAATAGAAGGCTGCCAAAAGAAACAAATTCAGCAACCACAATTCTACTGGTTGAGTCACAATCAAGCCAAGCCTAGAGTAGGTAGTAGTAGGAGGAGAAAGGCAGGCCTAAGTCATCAAAATCCCCCAGCCAAAAGAAACTTAGAAACTACAAACAACCATCCGCCACCACCAACCAAACATGAAAACCCAATGACGATATCGACCAACGAGAGGCTATCAATCTGAAGTCTTATAAGAATCACACCAACAAGACAACAAGACAAGAGATCCAATATTTATGGTGGTTTGGAAAATTTGTCCATATCCATACTCCAGCACAGAATCACTTTATTGTTTAATATTTGATACAATACAATACAGTACATAACTATAGACATCTATTTATACATTCGCATACAACCTTAAGTTAAGTGTCCTGATAAGTCTGACAATCATGTGACCATTAGACTTCACATTCCCAACAATATTTAGTACATCTCTAATATAGTTTTATCTAACAGAACTCCTAGCACACTATTTCCATCTATGAACACATTGTTAACATTATCATAAACATAAAATGAATTGTTTGAAAATTTTATTTTGAACATTGTTAGCATATTTCATGAATCTAGAATGTTAACCTAGAGAATATGAGTGACGGGTGGAATTCAATTCCTTTTCTCATTCTTAATTATATTTCAACCAAAAAAAAATTAAAAAATCCTATATTTGTTTGCATTTTTGTTCATAATTTTCAACTTCATATTATTAAGTGGATTGTTCAATACATCTAGAACCCTTGAATGAAAAAAATCAAAGAACTAGTTCTTAAAATAGTTATATATTTGATGATTTCATCATAATTATGAAAATAATCCTATCATCCTATTTCTAGCAACTATGTATCTTAATAAATAGTCCATAATAATTATATTTTCTAAGAAATATTGGCTGTCCAAATATTGTATCATTCATGATGAGTGATACCAATCCAAACAATAACTTCTCACTACCAAAGGTTAACTCCAAACCATAATTTGATCATTCTATATGAGTCTGATATGAACACTAAAGACTGCTCTATCTAAAGTGGTGTGCTTTCATCTTTAAATAGCTATCTTCATGGTCACTAGAAGCTCAAGAAGACCACTTTTAGATAGGTTACATATCTCTTATGCTCATACTTACCACATGGATCTTAATTTTTTCATTTATGAGGTTTCTAGAAACTTACGATTTCTTTTCTTATTAAATTTCATTTATAAGAAAGATCTCATAAATACACTCTTAAGTCTAGATCACAAAATTTGTATGAATAAAAGAAGAAGAAATATCTTTTAATATTTTCACAATATATTTTACAAAAATGAAAGATGTAATTGAAAGATTATAGGATCTACTAGTTATCATTTTAAAGGTAGACCCTTTGACATACAATTCCACTCACATTATCTTCTACTAGAATTATAATTTTGATGGTATAGAAGATAATTTTGAAGGTATCTCTCTTTTATCTCCACTCTACAACTCAAATCTAAATTCTTTTATTTATTGAGACTAATTTAGAACTTATGAAGAGAAACTCACCCCACTAACCCTTATTATCTCAACTAATTTTTCTTTATAAATTATAATTATCATCTCTCACTTATGCAATTTCTCCTCCCCTTTAGCATGCTTCTCAAAATCCTTCCAAATTCCCTAAACTAAACACAAAAATATTACCCTTAATATAAAATCTCATTTGGTTACTATCTTCTCATCAACAATATTTGTAATTCATATTTATAAATGTTGTTTCAAAATCCTTTCACAATGCTCGTTATTATTGAGCCAATACCCCTTATAATTTGACTTACAAAAATATATTTCTAATAATTTAATAATTAATGAGGATATCACTTTACTTACTATATTGCATCTACTTCACCTATGAGCATACCAAAACCTTGTTTCTTATTTATATGTCAAAAAAGAAATCCTGGAATAAGATATGTATTAAGCTAGACTAACTCTTTTCCCCTATAGCAGTAGAGATGTGAGTGAGCTTGGATGTCTACAAATAAGCAAAGTCGTGCTATTCAAGACTCACATTTCTTCTTATTAAATAGGATTGGAATTGGACATGATTAGGTACAAAAAAATAGCTTAGAGAATGCTAAAGTAAGTAGACTTGACAAATATAAAAATTACAACACAAAAATGTGGAAGAGAATTGCAAATTTAAAATTGAGCTACTAACAAAAGTGTAGTACTAAAATATGGTGGACATTATATTGAATAAAAGAATGAGTTGGTAGAATTCTTAATAATGTTCTATCACAAGTGGACGTGAGAAACAAGTTTAGGAGGCCACAAAGAAGCTCTCCTCAAAATCTAAGGAAAATGTACCCAAAAACTGGTTCTTATCTCTATTGTTCAAGGGTTTTCAATTATTCAAAGTGTGAAAATATTTATTACTAACTACTCCAGCTACCTATATTTTTATCTCAATGACAATCTTTTAAATTATCTCTTTTACATTTAAGAGAAACAAAAAAGGTTGTGTTGTATAGGGGCTTATGTAAAATAACCCCTTGTTTGTTCTTACCTCCACAATTTGGTAATGAATGATGATGATGAAAACTATTGCATTGAGAAGAGACAAAAATAAGCAACATATACTAAAATGAATATACGCATAAAAGACTTGCTTGAATCTTATTTAAGGTAATCATGACCTCTTCTTATAAATTGCTACAATATGATAAATAGTGGTGATGGTGGCGGTGCTAGTGAATTTGAATAATTATAAAAATGATCAGAAAGAGCTGAAGAAAGAACAAAAAGAATAACATTATCAATAGAAAAATAATATTTTAATTAAAATTAATCCAAATACAAAATGAAAAAAGAAAAGCAAGGGAGAAATAAAAATAGGGCATTCAAATTCTATTTTTGAACTCATATTTACATTTGATGCAATACGAAATCATATAATTCAAAAGCTTGATCGGATTTCAAGTCGGACACTCATTTGTCACAAACCCACTTTGATAAAAAATACTATCTGATCAAACACCTGTAAATGCAACCCTAATTCTGCTACATTTAGCGTATTAAAAGGATCAGACGGCGGCTTGTTGGGCATCCCACGTGTAATAAGATTAAACAAATCGAAATAAAAAGGTCCGAGGCGCCAGAATGGACCAGCATTAAAAAAATCCAGAACTTTTTGTAATCTAACAATGTGGAAAGCTTTAAAAAGATCTGGTGTTCATTTATGAATCAGTCAAGTACTCGCAAGTATGAGTCAATGAGGTCCACACAGGCCATTCGTGCAAGCATCTTCAAATTTAATATCCACAAACGTTGACGTCAGGTTCCTGTGCTTAACAGTAGTCAACAATGAAAACAAAATATTATTTCACTATCTTGGTTATAAATAGGCAAACATTCTAAGCTTCCCTAATTCAAACGAACATTCCCAATTCTTAGGTTACAAAAACAAAAGGTGGGAAGGAATATATGGATTCTTCTAAAGGGGAGATTAATGTTGTAGGGAGTAATCTCAAGAGAAAAGCCCAGTACAATGAGTTCATGCAAGTGAAGAAAACTGGTATAAATGATATACCTTCTTCTTCCCTAGGTTATGGCCCTTGTGAAGATGTACAAGAATCATGCATGGCTGCTACATATCCAGAAAGCATGAATTCTGGTCAAGAAGGGAGTCTATGCAAAGAGAATGGCTCAGAGGAGAACTTGGATTTGCATGGAGTTATGAGGAATTCAGCACTTGAAGGCTGTACTTATGAGTCCATTAATTGTAAAGATGAGAATGGGAGTTTGAGGAGGAAAAAAAGGAGGGTGGATGGAGAGAGGAATTATAGAGGAGTAAGGAAGAGGCCATGGGGGAAATATGCAGCAGAGATAAGAGATTCAAGAAGAAGAGGAGTGAGGGTGTGGCTTGGAACATTTGAGAGTGCAGAGGATGCAGCCATGGCTTATGACAGGGCTGCCCTCACTATTAGAGGCCCAAGAGCCATCCTCAACTTTCCCATTTTTACTTCATCTTTCATGGAGTTGCCAGATGAATTCAGTGAAGAGAAAGAGTCTCTTGATGGAGGATGTCAGATTAGAGAAGAAGAGAAAGGAGAAAGTACTAGTGAGGGCAGTGAGAGATTTGTGATAGAGTTAGAGGATATGGGTGTAGATTATTTGGAAGACCTCCTTCTCACTAGTGAGATAATAACTGCTTCCTGGTTCTCTGATTCCCTACAGGAGCAGCTAAATTCGTAGTCCCATTGTGTGTTTTATTATCATTGTTGATTCTGAACCAGACTTTCTAGTTTGAATATATATACACATAAGGCTTAAAAACTATTACTCTAATCTAAAAGGTCATTGGGCATTCAGTGAGAGACTTGGTTTGGTTTGGTTTAATGAAATCAGTTATGCTAACTATTTGTTTTTATGCATTAATCTAGTTCAAAATGCTTTCTAACCTTTGATTTCAGTAACCACTGTTTTCATTCTGATGACAGGTTCTCAAATTTGATTTTGAATGATCGAGAAAGATTTTGAAAGTCCAGTTTCAATTTTTTTTAGTTCATTTGGTCTGATGATGATTACAGAAAGTACTCTCTAATAATGAAAAATATTTGCAAATGAGTTATACAAGCCTTTGTTTTCTGCATCATTCTAGTTTCACTGTCATCAGAAGTCATGTAAATATAAATTGTTTCTTTGATCTTCAATTCCTTTGACTTCTGAATATGGTCAAGGTGAAAATACCAATTTAAATAGTTGTAGTAAATTGCTTTGGTAATCCATTTTATTCTGATGATAGGATCATCGGATATGGGTGAGTTAAACTGACATAAAAATATTTAGACAGTTACATTATATTTTCTGGAAAAAAATTATTTATTTATTTGATGGAGGGTTCAGATCTGCAAGGTAACCCAGCAGGGCACGAGGCCTAATCATCCGGCCATGATCCCAGCCTTTCAACTTCACCAGTAGACCAAAGGCCCATTGATACACAGGGATGAAGTGGAAATGATTTAGTTTAATGAAATTGATTATTCAGCTCTAGCTTCTCTCTCCATCAATTTAGTTTTTACATAATATGGGATTCTTAGAACTCTTACCTTTTTAAACCATTCAATTCCTTTGACCATTGATATGGTTCATTTGAAAACATCAACACTAAATAGTTAATAAGTTATTTCGCTTTTGGTTGACTTCATTCCATAAATAGATCATGAATATAACTCAAAATGTTAATGGAAAAATGTTTGCACAATCATATATTCGAAAAGAAAATCTAATTTTATTTTTTAAATTTAATTTAATTTAAAGAAATTGGTTACTCCACTTTTGTTTCTTTGTTTCAATTCTTCTCACAGCTGATATAGTTCTCTTGAAAACTTTTCTTTCTAAATAATTAGCTATCAATTATTTTATTTGACCAATTTCATTTTTGGTGCAGGGGCACCTCCCTCTATTAATTTTAAATTGTTTAAATTCATATCCTAAATGATTTATTCATTACGTCATTGGAATCATATGAAATTTGTAATGAAAATCTGAATATGGATAGGAAGGGACACGGGAAGGTACACAGTTGTAACCCTCTCCTCATCATATGGTATCAGAGCCCAAAAGATTCTGAGCGTGTAGATGGATAGAATCTACACTAGGCAGTGTTGGGTTGTTTTGGATTCTTGTTTTGAGGTTTGTGGTTGCAAAATGGTGCCGGTTCACTCAGCTGCAATAGGTGGACAAGAGAGGTCTACCAAAGGATAATAGGAGATGATCCAGGGCCAGAGAGGATGGTCCTTTGTGTGTTGCCAATAGACTAGGGAGAGAGGCATGATGGGACTCCCAGGTGAGGGACAGGAGGTTGTGATGCGGCATGGACGAGTGGATTGTGCAATGGCTAAGGCACCATTGGAGGCGACCAGCATAACTCCATTGATAGGAGTCAGTTAAAAGAGATAAAGAAAGCGGAGGAGGCATTAAAGCAATGATGGTGAAGAGGAGTAGATTCTCATCAATGCATTTCCATGAGGTCATGGAAAAATTTGAAGTTCGGGAGTATGGTGCAAGGGCACCTCCCTCTATTAATTTTAAATTGTTTAAATTCATATCCCAAATGATTTATTTATTAAGTCATTGGAATCATATGAAATTTGTAATGAAAATCTGAATATGGATAGGAAGGGACACGGGAAGGTAAACAGTTGTAACCATTTCAGGTTGTCTTTAAAAGAAAGACATTATTGTAATACAGAGAGAGATCGACAGAGTGGTTAGAGGAATAAGGAATAGGGTGTGAGAGGAAATTGGGCTCTTTGGTTTTAACCAGAGAGCCATTGATGTTTTGTTGACTTTGACATTAAATGAAATGTATTTTTATTAAGTCTTTATGTTTCCTTCTGTCGGCTTTTGATCTCTCTTAGGAAGGTTATAACAGTGAACATAAATCGGTTTCTCTATATTGTTATTTGCAAGAAATGTAAATGATTTTTTGTAATGGAAATGGTTTTATATAAAAAGATAATGAGATAAATAGATTTGAAGATTACTCAATGCCCTCTCCTCATCAATTTTAGTAATAGATTATGTAATATGATTCAAAATTATTAATAGAAAATGCCTACACAGTCATTTACATAAGATTTCAGAATTTTTTTGGAAAAAAAGATTTATTTAAATGAAATCAGTTATTCAGCTCTTTGTTTCTGTATATCAATATTTCAATTGTCATTTGAAAGTGTTCCAAATGTGATTGGTTCATAAAGATTCTTAGTTTGAGCACTGATATAGTTCACTACAAAACATTCATTCTAAATAATTTGTAGTAAAAAAAAAAATTCTTTTATTTACTTAACTTTGATGATAGATCATAGAACATGATCTGAAATTTAGATAAAGAATGTTTACATAATCATATATAGATAAGATTTGAAAAAATAATTGTGAAAATTTTAGTCTGATTTAATAAAATTTGTTATTCACATTTTTTTCCCTATTGCATATCATTAATCCAACAAAAAATAGAGTCCATGAAATAAAAAGTTATACCCGCTCAGTCTACTGAGCCTACATCGTAATACTCAACACCAAAGTCAAACTATACAGTTTCAAATGGAGATACCAATCATTCAAAATACAACATAAGTTTCAAAATTAGAAATACAAATCAAAGTATGGATCATCAACCACATAATCTGGGAGATCGTTGATGAAACGTGGGATGGTAACATTAATAGGAGAAACTGATGGATTGATGTGAACTCTAGGCTCCTAGCCTCTTTGTTTCTCCATTATCTTTTGTATTTGAGCTGCTAATGAAATCAGCCAATGTAATGTCAAATTCATCTCTTTCTTTAATGGTAGTGTGTCCATATGCTATCTTTTTCTTTTTTACCATTGAGAATCTGGAGGAATTTTCTTTCTTTCATCTTGATGATTTTTGTAAACTAAAAGAGGGTTAAAAATTTTATAACTGTTACCCCACTTTTCACCCTATAAGCATTTTTGAAAAGTGGAAAATTTTGTGTTTTAGTTAAGCCTAGGTATGTTTGGGTCTAGTTTTAATCCTCCTTAGGTGAAAAGAGTCTCCATCGAATTTTCCATCTTTCCTTTCTCCCACATTTCATGGCCAGGTGGTTTCCCTTGATGTTGTGAGTTTATGGGTAGTTTAGTACCTAATTCGATGGAGGTTCTTACAACATGCAAAAGTTGTTCACAAAGCTAAGCTTGTTCACGACTTATCATATTTTTCAATGAAAGAAGGAAGCTGGCAGAAAATTGAGCATCGCCTTCTCCACAGTGGGTTTTCAACCCATGAAGCCGATTTTCTACGAAGAGCAATAGATGATGCTTACAAGCCTATATAAAAAGATAATGAGCTATTTTATGGAAAATCCTTATTTTCATTACAATATTCTAGCTTGGGAAACATTCCAAATTTATCACAATGTTCAAAATCATCTTAAGCGAAAAACTCAAAAATGACTTCTCCTTGGCAGGCTTTTGACCCATGAAGTCAGTTTTCTGCGAAAGGAAATTGTAAAGGAAAGAAGCAA
Organism: Cupressus sempervirens; assembly: GCA_028749045.1. Taxonomy (NCBI): domain Eukaryota; kingdom Viridiplantae; phylum Streptophyta; class Pinopsida; order Cupressales; family Cupressaceae; genus Cupressus; species Cupressus sempervirens. Next base: position 828,072,259 of record CM053790.1, on the reverse strand, counting down.
GGAAGTGGGCCCTTTTTCGACTTCTATAGTCCTTTTAAGATTTTTTAAACTCAAAAGGATAAAGTTTAAAGGAAAGTCTAGGCAGAAAAATGAAAATCATCTTCTCCTCAGTGGGTTTTCAACCCTTGAGGACGATTTTCTACATTCAAGAGAAAATCAACTTTGTAAGCAGATTGGGCCCACAAATTACACACAAAATATCTTAAGATGATAATAGAAACAATCTAACCATTGAGGGAAAGGTATTCTAAGCATAATTCAATTGGGTAGACATTTCCTTATGGAGTACTCTGTTCTTAATTCTCTGAAACTTAATGGGAAATAGAAAAGTATGAAAGAAAGGAAAGTTACCATTGGGCTAACAAAAATAGTGAAAAGACACCAAAATATCTATTAGAGCTCCCGCATTTATTGTTTCAACAAATTTATTCTTCATTTCTTTTGTGTGGTGCGAATCCTGAAGATCAATGGATGAATTGAGACTCCTATATATATGGAAACATAATAGTTATTCAAACTACCACTTTTTCTTGAACCGTTATTCTATTAAATAGCACAACACTTTCAAATATTCTATATTTGCAAATTCAATATCTTGTTCTTCATCTAGATTCAAAACTACAATTTACTTCATTCTTAGATAGAATGGCAACTAGATTTGTGAGGTTTGATGAGCTAAATGGAATCAAGTCCACATTGCATAATTTCACGAATATTTCACTTTGTTTTTATGACATGCAATATTTCTAAAGGAGGCTAAAGTTGAAGCTGGTTCATCCCATATCTAAGAAGCCCTGAGGAAGTGGACTAGTAGAGGCAGTTGGTTTCCTAGTGGCAGTCCAAGCTCTAGAATTGATTCATGAATGCATAAATCAATACAATCTATATACCAAGAAGATTGTGTTACCAAATCATACAGTATTAATTTGCATTGATAGGAAAACTGTGGTGAATTGCCTCCGAGTTCCAGAGTGGGAGGAGTTTTCTAACTTGACAATAGGAGGAGTAGTCTCTGAATTCTCTGCAAAGAAGATGGTGTGGAGGAAGGAAATTATGCAATCTTGGTTTCAAAAGCCATGGAGCACCAAGAGTAAGGTTCCCAAAACTCTATTTTGTACTAATCTCAAACCTAAGATTGTAGATATTCTAGTTCTCCTACATAGACTAAAATGTGAGGTAGAAGCTCTAAATTTTGTTGAACAGTATTTCTTTGGGGCACAAGTTATTTGTTCAAATACAAAATATATTGATTGGGCTCAAGAGGTAAGTGAAAATATTTCCAATTCTCTCAGCACTGTAAAGTTCTACAACACTTTCTATATATCTTCTTTTCTAATTTACATGCTAGCATCTTTACTGTTATGGCCAAGCCTTCCAAGAATAGAAAACTTTCCTAATGATGTGAAGTGCTATGAGTTCTATCCATGTTTGCAATTGCAAAATAGTTATATGAAGTATGTCAAAGTTAATGATGCATTCACAATGAGAATTTGCAGAGAACTCCAAGGATGCCCAGAGAGGAGATTCAGTCCAAAGTCAAAGGCAACTATTAGTCAATTTGGAACCTATTTTATTTAGCTCTCATCTTTCTCATATTTATGTCTTGTAGCTTTCAATGGATTCCCCTTGAAGCTGCCCAAGTATCTAAGTGACATGATCATGTTGATAGAGATCATGAGACAGGTGATCCAGGTGAATGTGCTAAGCGAAAGTTTGAAGAAGAAGGCATATGAGTTCCCTATGAAAGTAGGAGCTTACAGTTGCGAGCCTCGATCTAATGCAAAGAATATGCTCAAAGTGTTCGAGATGAAATAAAAATTAGAGATGTATGAGGTCTTGAGACCTATGTTTGATTTGAATGGATATGCTAAGGATGTGTTGCAGATTGGAAGTGTGATCAAACACATTACCACTATTGAAGACTATTGGGCAGATTATAAAGATGAGTTTGAAAGTTGAGATCGTTCTTTCACTAGGCTCATAGTAGAGAAAATAAAAACATATAATATCAATCTTAATGTTGAAGGATTGGAGGATGATGGGAAATATATGTATAATAATACATATATGACTAAGTTAAGGAACACTCCTATTAGTTCAGAGCCTTACAAGGATGCTGAGGAAGATTTAGACACTATGATGGCCCGAATCATCAAAAGAACTAGGAAGTGGGTTGAATGGAAAACCAAAAAGAAGATGGAGTAAGGGCATAGCCACTCAAGCTTCTCCAACAACTGCAATGCCCTCTTCCTCCTAGAGTGCCACACTAGGCGTAACAATATCTACCACTCAAGGACCAGCCCAACCTATAGGGGGAGGTGACCAACCTCTAGAAAAGAGCATTCCCATAGCTAAGACTTGTCATGATGGCTCTCTCCCAATTATTGGAACCCAAACTAGTTCTGAAGAGAAGAAGATGAAGGAGCCAAAGGATAGTATTGTTACACTAGTTCCCTCTCCTCATGTTACATTAGTTACCTCTCCTCATGTTACACCACTCTCCTCTCCTCATCATAGCCCAATTCTGCTAGTGGGTACTACACTTATGCAACCAAGTGGATCCCCAATACAGATAGTAGATTTGGGAGATAGAAAGAGGAGTAGTAGTGAATCTATTGAATTTGATGAGGCAACGAAGAAAACCTCAAAAGTGGAGAAAGGTAAGAGCTCTTCCAAGCTTATCTCTCAGGCCCCAAAGAATCCCTTCTCTTCAACTGCGATGACAATCACTCCAATTAAGAAGAAGATTTTTAGCATAGAATCACTTGGGATAGCCTCTAAAGTGATAGGCATTGATTCCTAGTTAGAGGATACTCTGGAGAGGAAGAGGAAAAGGAAAGATGAAAGCACCTCTGCCAAAGATACCATATCCCTTGTAGTTTTTTTTGGATCTACATTAACCAAGGTGAAGAAGTAGAAAACCTTATATATACTTGGGCAAGATCAAAAAATAGGGCAACTAACAATGGAGATAACCAAGCCCAATAAAGAAGAAAGAATTGAAGATATGACTCCTAATGATTTTACTATGCACTTGGTGGACCATGGAGAAGCTAGACATGACACTAAGGTTGGCTTGTGGAAGTCAACCAATGAAGTAATTGAGGGACAATTGGAAAGCCTAAAGTTGTCAAAAGTTAGGATGAAGGCTAAGATAGAAGAGTTGAACAGATTCATCAGAAAATTGGTTACTCCATTAGAAACTATCTCTGGAGTATCTGTAACAAGAAATCCTACTGCTGCTGAAGTTCAAGCTCTTATTTCTCAACTTTAGAAAGATAGGCACTTTGGCCAAATTGGTAAAGACTGGATTGGAAAGCTCAAAGTAGAGGGAGTCTCTATTATAGAAAAAAATGGCAATGTTAACTTAAGATTAGAAATAGAGAAGGATAACATCTTAGCAAATAGTAGTACTCTAGCCAGAGAAAGAATAAAGTGTGATGATTGTATCTCTCTTCTCAATATGATCATTCAAATGAAGATAAATGAAGCCATTGAAGGAAAAATCTTGCCAAAACGAGATGAACCTTTTTTCAAATGGCTTCAGAGCATGCAGTTCAAAATAGAAATGATACTATTAGTAGAAAAAGGACTTAAGGAAACATAGGATAAAGTGAATAAGACCAAAGATAGAGGATTTGAACTCATGAAGGGGCTACATATAGATTCACAGACTAGTGGCCAAGGGAAAGCAATCATTGGGATAAACGTCATGAAGGAGAATATCTCCAAATTCTTAGATATTCTAACTGATGTGTCTTCCAATAATCAAAATAGAGTTGAGAAACTCCAAAAACTTAGTAGATGCGTACATGTGGCCATGGAGGAGTTGCCAAATCAATTGAATGTTGTGAAGGAGTTGTCCAGGGAGCATTCTAAGTAGCTCTTGAGATACACCAATATACACGTGCCTAAGCATGAAGAGCTAATCCCAATCATAGTTGCTGCTAAGGCCTATAGAACAAAAGTAGAAAAGGGGAAGAAGATGAAGTGATTCACATTCTGCCCCCTTTTCACTTTCTTATGTAATTATTGCAATATGACAAACTAGTTTCTTGCCATTTGTCATTCTTTCAGGAGATGAAGCAATTGAACTTCTATTGTAACAATCATCTCAAAATCCTATATGTATGAAACTAAAAGATTAATAAAAGGTCAGCAAATTTTTGGTGTGAAGTACTTGATGTTGCAGAGTCAATTGAATAGTATTTTGCATCAACTATTTTTCGTTCCATTTTTATTAGTTGTAGCTATATGTTTTCTCTTTAATCTAGATTGAAGCAAGGAAAGAATAGAGTTTCATCCCCCTATTTCAAGGTAGCGAACAGATGTGATAAGTAGTGTCATTACATATTCAAAGAGGAATCCCTTAAACATTTTTCCCTTTAGCTAACTTCTTCTTCTTTGTAGTTTAGGTTCTGAATAATTTAGTTCAATATTAGTTGTTGTGCTATTAAGCTTTAAGAGTTCATAAGATGTGTGGGTTCATAAACTTAATCAATTCTTTAGAAGTCTTTTTCTGCCTAAGTTAGATCTTGTTTAGTTCTAGCTTGGTTTTACCTCTTCTATTCTCATGTCAAGAACACACCCCATATTATTTTAGACATAAAACATAATTCACTACAAATCTACCATAAGGAGTTGTACCTATCGATTTAGAGAAAAGCCAATCTATCCATAAGTGGCTTTTCAACTATTTGTAATCAAATATTGTTTATAATTTAGGCATTTAAGAGTCATAATCAATGAAGAACAAATATGTTTACCAACAATAACCTACAAAGCAACATCAACATATATGAGTCTCCAAAGAGATGGTAAGGTGTCGAGACTTTCCCTAAAAAAACATCATTTTTCCTCATTTTCCAATTGCTTCATAATAAGACTGATGAAAAGATCAACCAAAAGATATCACACCATTCGCTTCTATAGACAATAGAGCCAGTAGTAATGTTATCAAATGAAAAATATATATTAAGATTCAAGCCAAAAAGATTATAAACTTCTCTAACAAAGATGTGGCCAAAGAATACATATTGGGAAGATTTTAGATTTCTACAAATAGAACATATATTAGGCTCCTCAACTTGTTTTTTAAAGGGTGATTTTTGCATGAAGAGACAACACAAAAAGAAAGGTAGCTTGGTTTTAATAGGTCTATCCTAAAGGCTAGAAGTGATCTTATTCAACTCATATGTTTCATAATGGAGGTTCTATTTAAGGTTGAGGTGGCTAAGAATATCAAGGATATGAGTAAGTAGAGAAGGGAAGAACTTGGATTTAACAAGGTGGAGGGTGGTGGAATCATTCCAAAATAGCTAGGAAGAACAAGTATCTATGGTACAATAACCCTTATCAAAAATAGAGTCTACCAATAACACCTTTTAGAATGGTATAAGTTCTCCAATGAGACTCTTATACAGCATATGCCTCCTTAAGCTCAAATCATTGGATAAAGGAGCTTCTATTGATTATATTCTTAAGGCTAATGATATCCTTTTCTTCCCATCTCCTAGTAGAACATCCTTGAACAAGAGAGAGATTTTTTCCCATGCATAAGATTCCACTAGTTGGATCTCTAATCACGTAGGTTATTATCCTATTAATATTTCACTTTATTCCCAAAAAGGTGTCTAACATATATCCAGCTCTTCCATATTGATTTGAATATATTGGATCCACCCACACTAGAATTGTATTTCAATGTAAGAAGGTTCAGTTCATTCAAACCAATCTATAATTTGGCTTTGCAAGGGTGAGCTCTAGCTAGGTCATCACTTTCCATGCTTACTCCCCTTGTATAGATTTAGCTATCCATTTTACAGCTGATTCTATCCCCTAAATTCTTAAGTCTTTCAATCCGAATCCTCCTAATTCTTTACTTCTTGTACACTAGTCCCAACAAACCTCATGATATTTCTTTTCCAAGGGAAGTCAAATGGCTTTTTTGAAGAAAGCCAATTTGACTTGGATTTAAAAGCCATGCAGAAGAAAAATAGATATGGAATACGTAGAACTCTATTAGCCATGGTGAGGTAGTTAGTATTTCATTCATTCAACTTCATAGTGATTTTATCCTTAATCCACTCCTACATATATTTAATGTTTGGATTATACAACTATTGTAATATCTAATTTGGGTAGATTAGTTGTCCCTAGAGCCAAATGCTCACCTACCACCCTGATGGCCAATAGAATGATTAGAAACATTAATGCATCATAAGTAAATTCAAAAGAGAGGGAAAATGTTTTTGGTATGGGACAAAAGGAATGGATCTATCTCATTCAATTAGTAGAAGAGAGTTGAAGGAGTTGAAGAGTTGCAAAACAGAGCATAGAGAGAAAAGGAAATCAATCAGCAGATCAAGTCAGAGGTTTAGAAAAAGGAAGTTAGTCTCGTGTCTGTAGTTGCACATGTTTCCTCTTTTTTTATTCTGTAAGTCTTTATTGATTCAACCTGTGAAGCAATGATTGCTCTAGGCATTGTTGTATGTAGCCATTAGAGATATAAGTTTAAAGTTTAAAGTTTTAATAATTTGATGATTTAAGGGTTTTTCTAGTTGAAGCCGAATGCTCCTAGATTTTGTAATAGTTTTGTTGAATAGAATATAAGAAAACAAATAGGCATACTTGGAAATCTACTATTCTTCTTCTATTCATAATTGCATTGTATTTTGCATTTGATAAGTTCATAGTAAAAATATTCATCCTTCAGCTCTTTGTATTTTAATGGCAGCCTATTATACCACCCACTCGGTCTAGTCTTAGATTGGGTTACATCTCTTCAATTATTACTAAGCTCACTCAACATCCTCTTCTATTGAGCATCACCTTATCCTTTGTTGCTGAGCTCACTCAGCATACACTAGTTTTGAGTTTCCCTTGTGTATCGAGTTCACTCAACTTCCTCTTGTGCCAAGCTTACTCAGCACTATCTATCTATCACTTAGCACTCTCTTGTGTCGAGTATTGTCACTTGACATTAGTTGTTGCCAAGAAAAATCTTTAAAGTATTATGATTTATTTTTCACATGGTATCAAAGCTTTGAGGCTCCACATCCATAGCAAGTTAGGGCATTTTTTTTTGGGATATTTGACATGGCAAGAGACATAGTAAAGATATGGCAGTAGCCACCATCTTTTAATGGACAAAATTATGATACATGGGAAAAGAAGATGAAAACCATAATTGTTGCAGATTATTTGTGGGAGTTTGTAATTAATGGGTTCAATGATGTGACAAACCCAACTTAGTATACTAAACTTACCAACAATCAAAAGACTTAGCTGAAAGAGTCAAGGAGAAAGGATGCTAAGGCATTAAGTCTAATTGAGGCAGCAATTATAGAGATAGTTTTTCCCAAGATTGCAGCAGCAAATTGTGCCAAGGAAGCATGGGATATCCTTGAGACAAATTTTAAGGGGACTGATAAGGTCAAAGTAGTAAAGCTATAGATGATCAGAAGAGTGTTTGAGAACCTTTAGATGAGGGATAATGAACCTATTGTAGATTTTGGCTCATAAATCTCCACTTTGATAAAATAGCTCAAATCAAATGGAGAAGATTATGATGAGCAAAGAATAGTAGAAAAAGATATTGAGGAGTTTACCTCAAAACTATGACAACCTTGTGATGACTATAGAGGAAGCAAATGACCTCACCACATTGACCATAGATGAGTTGATGGGAACTCTTCAAACCCATGAGCACTGGATAAACAAGTCAGCAACAACTTATCAAGAGCAGTCTTTCAAGGCTCAAGAAAATTTAAGAGGCAAGGAGAGAGGAAGAAATGGATCTGATAGAGGCTCAAGAAGTAGAGGTCATGGAAGGAATGGTCAAGGAAATGCTGGTGCAGAAAGCTCAAGACAAGCAAGCAATCAAGAGGGAGCAAGCACCTCTCAAAATAGCTCTAGAGGAGGTAAGAAAAATTACAACTCTACCAAGAGAAATTTTGAATGCTACTACTATCATAAGTATGGGCATTATGCAAGTGAATTATAGAAGAAATAGGGTGATTAGTCAAAGCAAAATGTTAATGTGGCTGATGTGAACATGGGAAATGCAAACAATCCCATAGCCTTCATCATGTGTAACATAGGTGAAGAAGGAAGCCCTGAGGTATGGTACCTAGACAGCAGTTGTAGTAACCACATGAGTATTAATGAAAGATTATTCTCTTTCATTGATAATACTTTTAAGTATAAAATTAAGATGGAAAATAATGGAACCATTCCCATAGTTGGAAAAGGATCTATTATGGTCTGCACCAATTAAGGTGAGAAGAAGGAGATACAGAATATGTATTTTGCCCCTAGTATGAAGCACAACTTGATGAGTGTTGGACAACTCATTCAAAATGGATACAAAGTGCTAATGGAAAATCACAAGTGTGTCATTCATGAGAAGGATGGGAGTAATAGATTGCTTGCAGTAATCCAAATGACAAAGAACCAAATGTTCCTGTTGAGGATAGAGACATGTTTCTCTTCTTAAGTCAGTGTTGCACCTCCCAAGCATGCATGTACAATAGTACATCATAAATCATCTCTTAGGAGAATGATTGAAGACCCCTTCAAGCTTTGGCATCTCAAATATGGACATCTTAGCTTTGCTAGCTTAAATTTGTTGTCCAAGAAAAGAATGGTAGATGGTTTGCCAAGCATAGTAGATTCCTATGACAAGTGTAAGGCTTGTATTTTGGGTAAGCAAAAAAGGCTTCCCTTTAATTTTAGAAATTCTAGAAGGGCTAGAGCACCATTAGAATTGGTGCATTTTGATTTGGTAGGCCCCGTGCAAACTACTTCTATTTGGGGTACTTATTTTATGACATTCATAGATAATTTCAGTTGTAGGACATGGGTGTATTTTTTTAAGAACAAATCTAAAGAATTTGACAAATTTGTTCAATTTAAAGCCCTGGTTGAAAAAGAATGTGGACACTATGTTAAGGTCCTTAGATCATAAAGAGGAGGGGAGTATACCTCCAATATGTTTGTAATTTTTTGCAGGAAAAATGACATAAGAAAAGAGCTTACAGCCAGCTATAATTCACAGTAAAATGGAGTGGCTGGGAGGAAAAATAGGACCATTGTTGAAATGGCTAGAAGCATGATTAAAGAAAAGGGACTCCCAACTGAATATTGGGGAGAAGTTATAGCAACAACAGTATATTTTATTAATAGGTTTCCTACAAAGTTAGTTTGTGACAAGATTCCTTTTGAGGCATGGTCAAGGCACAAATGGACAATTGAGCACTTAAGAGTGTTCAAATGTGTAGCACATGCACATGTGCCTAAAGAACAAAGGCAAAAGTTGGATGACAAAGGTGTGAAGTGCATCTTCATAGGGTATATCTCATAATCAAAGTCCTATAAGCTATATGATCCAATTGCCAAGAAGATTATCATTTCAAGAGATGTGGAATTTCTTGAAAATTAATCATGGGATGGCTTGGTAGATGAATCCTCAACCATTTCAAGTAAAGTGCCTACTATTAAAGAGGAAGAAGATGACATTGGTGATCAACATGAAGATGGAGCTGCTAGCATGCATTGTAGACAAAGGCAAAAAGGAAAGTAGCCCTTAACATGCTGAGTAACAACTCCAAGCACATCAAGACAACCCCGAGCTAGTATCCAAAATAGTACCAGTAGCAACACTAAAAATTCAGATCCCACTCTCGCCTCCCTATTGCCAAGAAAGACTAAGAGTTAGTCTAAGGGAGATATACCAAGATGAATGGTATGAGGAAGATTATGATGATGTCAAGTGTAAATTTTGCATTATTTTCTCATAGTGATCCAATTTATTTTGAGTAAGTTGTGAATGAAGAGAAATGGTGTAATGCCATGGATGAGGAAATAGATGCTATTAAAAGAAATAATACATGTGAGTTAACTACTTTGCCTCCCAAGAAACAAGAATTGGAGTGAAATGGGTTTACAAGACCAAGTGCAATGCTGAAGGAAAAATAGATAGGCATAAGGCATGTTTACTGGTCAAGGGGTACAAGCAGTAGTATGGCAAAAATTATGATGAGACATATGCCCCAGTTGCAAGAATTGAAACTATGCATACTATCATAGCAATTGTAGCCCAACACAAATGGAAGGTATATCAAATGGATGTGAAGTCCACCTTCTTGAATGGTGTATTGAAGGAAGAAGTTTATGTGGAACAACCACATGCTTATGAAGTTGCAAGTGAAGAACTCAAAGTGTATAGATTGAAGGGAGCTCTTTATGGGCTCAAACAAGCTCCATGGGCATGGTACAATAGGATTGACTCATATTTGATGAGAAATGGATTTAGCAAAAGTGATGGTGAGCCCACAGTTTACATCAAGGAAGAAAATGGTAATGTGTTGATTATTGTCTTGTATGTTGATGACTTGATCTTTACTAGAAATGATAACAAAGAGGCTATGAAAAATAAATTTGAAATGATAGACCTACGTCTCTTGAAGCATTTTCTAGGCATAGAAGTAAAAAAAATCCATGATGGCATCTTCATCTCTCAAGAAAAATATACAAGGAAGATCTTGGATAGATTCAAAATGTAGAATAGTAAGGCAACCCCAACACTAATAGTAGTACATCTGAAGTTGAGCAAGGAAGATTGTAGCAAAAGTGTGAGCTTACACTATACAAGAGTATGGTTTGAAGTTTGATGTATTTGACTGCAACTCGGCTAGACATAATGCATGTAGTAAGCTTGATTTCTAGATTTATGGAAACATCAAAGGATTCTCATTGGCAAGTGGGAAAGAGGATCCTAAGGTATGTGAATGGTACCAAGGGATTTGGAATTTTTTATACTATTGTAAATGATTTCAAGTTGTTGGGTTACACAAATAGTGATTGGGCTAGAAGTTTAGATGATATGAAGAGGACTTCTAGATACATGTTCCATATGGGATTGGGTGCAATTTCATGGGCATCCAAGAAGCAACCTATAGTTTGTTAATCTAAAATAGAGGTTGAATACATAGTAGTGAATGTAGCAGCATGTCAAGCTATTTGGTTAAGGAGGATCTTGATAGATTTGAATGAAAGGCGAGAGGATGGAACCACATTTTATTGTGACAACATTTCCTCAATTGCATTGTCCAAGAATCTAGTCTTCTATGGGAGAAGTAAGCATATAGAGATTAGATATCACTTCATCAAAGAGTTGGTGGAGAATGGAGATATTAAAATGGAATTTTGCTAGTCTAAGTAGCAGCTCGCAAACATATTTACCAAGCCTTTAAGCATTGAAACTTTTGTACACCTAAGTGTCTTGTTGTAGTTGATTTGGATTAAGAGTAATCCTTTATTTGATTTGGCTTGAGACAAAGGGGGAGTTTTGAAATATTTAATGTAGGTAGGCTAGTTGCCCTTGGATCCAAATGCCCACCTACCACCCTAACAACTAGAAAAATGGTTAGAAACATTAATGCATGATAGGTGAGTTCAAAAATTGAAAAGAGAGGGGAAAAAAAATTGGCAATGGACAAAAGGAATGAATCTATCTCATTTGATCAACAAAAGATAGTTGAAGGATTTGACAAGTTGCAGAGTAGAGCACAAAGGGAAAAGGAAATTGTTTAGTAGATCAAGTTAGAGGTTCAGAAAAAGGAAGTTAGTCTCGTGTCTACAGTTGCACATGTTTCCTCTTTTGTTATTCTATAATTCTTTATTGATTCAACCTATGAAGCAGTGATTTTCCAGGCACTGTTTTATGCAACCATTAGAGCTATAGGTTTAAAGATTAAAGTTTAAAGTTTTAATAGTTTGAATATTTTAGGGTTTTTCTAGTCAAAGTTGAATGCTCCCAATTTTTTTAATAGTTGTGTTGAATAGAATATAAGCAAACAAGCAAACAAACTTGGAAATCTATTGATCTTCTTCTATTCATCATTTCATAGTATTTTGCATTTGAGAAGTTCAGAGTAAAATTCTTCATCCTTTGACTCTCTGCATTTTAATGGTATCCTATTATACTATCCACTTGGTCTAGTCTTAGACTAGGTTACATCTCTTCAGTTATTACCAAGCTCACTCAGCATTCTCTTCTGCCAAGCACCACCTTGTAGTGCAGACCAAGCTCACTCAGCATCCTTTGTTGCCAAGCTCACTTGGCATAGACTAGTGTTTAGTTTCCCTTGTGTGTTGAGTTCACTTGACTTCCTCTTGTGTTGAGCTTACTTAGCACCATCTACCTATCACTTAGCACTCTCTTGTGTCGAGCATTGTCACTTGACATTAGTTATTGTTAAGCAATTTTTTTAAAAGTGTTGTGATTTATTTTTCACAACAAAAAATAGAATGCCTAATTATCTCATCACATGGTTGGGCCTTCCCCAACCTATGCCATATTTAAGGCACCAATCTCATGGATGCTCATTCCTCCCCAAAAAATATGGACTTTGAGAAAGAAATCTTACTACTTGAAGTAGTGAAAAAATTAAATTTATCCATGAGCTTTTTATATTTCCTTCTTCTAGGATGGCTAAATCATAAAAAAATTGTTCATTATATATCTCCCATTATTAGGAATTGAAACCTTAGAGAAAGAAATACATCCCTACGTAAGTAATAAAGAGGAAATCTACAACATGGTAAATAGAAAAGGAGCAAGAGAACAGCCCTAGGTGATGGACTGAGATATCTCAAATAATTCATACCTAACACCATTTATTTCTATAGTAGCCCTAGCTCCAATAAGAAGGATAGAGACCATGTGGTAGAAGAGATGAGGAAAATCAAAGGCCTTTGACAACATTTTAATAAAGCTCTATTCTACCTTGTTGTATATTTTCTCATAATCTATTAGGAGCATACCTACATTCTTCCTCAATACCATTTTCCCAACCAAGAGCCTCCCAAGATGTAATAAGAATTTTTGGAATATATCTACCCTTGACAAAGCTAATTTGTGTGAGGATAATGATCTTGGAAGAATATTTTCTTGCCTCAAAGCTAGGCTCTTATATAGAATCTTGTATGAAATATTTAGAACTGTTATGGGTCTCCAATTTTTAATAAGGAATTTTTCATTTCTTTGAGGATTAGTTTGATTAATCCAACATTAATGTATTTCCCCAAATTTCCTTTTGGAAAATATATTCATAAACCTCATAATATCTATAAAAATTAAATCCATTTCTACCTTATTAAATTACATAGGTAGCCTATAAGGCCCTAGGTCTTTATAGTTTCTTAGCTTCTAAATAACATTTCTAATTTTATCCTAGTAGTAATATTTTTGTTAGAATGAATGATGATGTTATTCCTTTGGGAGAGTATCTTAAGCATTGGATAAATTGTTAGCATGTTTGACATGTTGCATTCATGACTATGTTTGTCATTGATGACAACATAATATGGTTTTTGTAAGGACTGGTAGAGTAAAAAAAAAAGATCAAGGTCATACGAACAACATATTATAGACCTGGTCAAGCATGGTTAAGGATGTTTTCTACATTGTTTCTTGATGACATGGTTAAGTGCACATACAGAGAGTTGAAGAAATATAGAAGATATGCTTGATTTATAGAGAGTAGTACATAGACAAAGTTCTTTTGAAACATTTTTTGATGGTTGGATTATATCTCCTTAAAGAGATAGAATCTTAATGTGCAAAGTTGTACAACAATAATAGGTAGTATGATGATGATGCCAAAAAGTGCAAAAGGTTTGGAGTCACACGTGTGAAAATTTGTAATAACTGTGAGCTAACAGTGTTACGTCATTACAAAATAATTAAGTATCTTAATGTGGTCCTATTATAATTAATTGGGAAAGCCTCAAGGCTATCTCAAGGTATAAATGAGGGTTATTTTCCTTTTGGTAAAGTATGTATTAGATGTTAATGTAGTGTGACTTATGCTAATAAGAGTAGAGTATTTGTAAATGTGATTAAGAGATCCAAGGGATTATTGGTGTGAAGTTGGTGATCTAGTATTTGTTGGAAATATTATGATAAGCTAAGTTACTAAGAGGGTAGGGGTGAATCAGTAACCAATAAAACTTAATTCTTAATTAGCAATTAATCCTTTATGAGTATCTGATCTAATTGCATGCATGAGAAAATGAAAACATTAAAGCATTCATAACACTTTTACACACAATTTGGTGACCTAGAAACCTTCCAAATAGAAAGTAAAACTGGGGTGGGAATGATACCAACAAGATTTAGTACTGTAGTATAAAGTTGGCTTATTAAGGCTTAGAATAATTACTTTTGATGATCTGCCCTATTAGAAGCAATAAGGACTGCTAGGTCCAGCTTGTAAAAGGATTTACAAACATACAATGAAATATGCACTTGGTAAAGAGATTTACATAAGACTGTCAAGTCTACCTTGAGAAAGGATTTGAATGATCCACTTGTTATAATGGAAAAGTAGCTAATCTCTGATCTACAACTTGGTTTGCTAAATGAGATTCCTTTGAGTGTAGTAATCACCTTGTTGTGATAGATAAATCTTTGTTGCTCCTTATACAAATGTAGCCTTTATCATTTGCTCTTCTGCTCTTTTTTGCTTATTACATTACTTCCATATCATACATTGGATGTGATACAATACATTACATATATACCAATTCAATTTACAAATTACAAAGTCAGCCACAATACATGTTTACACAAAAAGCACAAAGTCGGCCCAATTGCAAAAACTCAAGTTTTGAAGATTGGCTCAGTAAGCTTCTAATATGCATAATCCATTGTCAATGCTTGGCATCATCATGCAGTTGGTGGACATAGAAGATTAGTCCATACTCATCACTTCCAAGTGGTCTTGAACTTGGTCTGCACTAGTGACTCAGCCAATATTGTGAAACTTGGCATATAAATTGAATCACTCGATTCATACTCCATAGCTCAGTCAATGCTATCACTATGAGCTCAGTATAAACTGAATCACTTGGTTAACACTAAGTGGCATTGTTAACACTAGATTGACATCACATCAACTATGAACTCAATAAGCATTGCACAACTCGGTTTGTACTAATAAACTTAGCATACATTGAGATGCTTGGTTTATACTACTAATCAACACCTTGGTAGTAACTACTTGGTACAAATTGAATACTATCCCTTGGACTCGGTAGCAACTATAGAGCTCAGTAGATACTAAAATGCTTGGTTAACACTGTTAACTATACAATGTGCTTGGTAGATACTTACAATCTAAATAAGTGTATGTCACTAATAGCAAACATGACTATAATGTCAACAATATCCCCCTTTGGCATTAGTGAAAAAAACACTTATCAATCAAAACTAAATTCAAAATGTTCATGAACATTTTTTATCCATCACCTTATGTCTCTGACTCGGTAGAGTATATTATTTTTGAGATTTTTCAAAATTGGTTTTGTAAGAGATGTACCTTTGAGTATTTGTACATGAATAATATTATAATGCTCCCCCATACATAATATATAGTATACTATACATCTTTTCACATTTGACATATACATTTTCTCTACAATATACATCATCTCCCCCTTTTTGACATAAATGCCAAAGATGTACGCTATATATATTATATAGTAATGCCAAAATGTGACAAGGAATATGAATGTACTTTCAAAATTAATGCCAATGTCTTGTCCCAATTCTCTTGCAAAACCTTGCATATGTGCAATGCAATTTGCACTTCTGGTGACAGTTCTATCATGTGGTCTGCGATGTAGAAGTTGTCATGGATGAGTGTTTTAGCATGTGCAATGTGTTTATACAATGTATCCATGTTTGTGAGAATCATGCCCTATATAGCTATCAATGTAGCTCTTATTCTTGCCTCTTCTCTTAGCAGTTATGCCTACATATCAATTAGAAATCTGATCTTGTTGTAATGGGAAAAGCTATAGCTTGAGTAAAATTGCAAATATTGTGCACTTGCCTTTAGATCTTCATCAATCTTCAATAGTTTATCTTTTATTTCCTTAGTGAAATTTGAGATATCATAGAGTTTACCAAATAGTGAAGACACATTGTTGCAAGAGGTCTCTAGTGAGCCTAGAATAGTAGATAATTCTACTTGATGGATAGTAATTTGTTGAGCAATAGGTTCCAAAACTTTATTCTCAAACTTCTTCTTAGCTCTCTGCAACAATTTCTCTTGTCCATTTGAATCATCATTGAATTTTTGGACTACCTCTACTAACTAGTATAAAATTGGTTGAGAAGTATCAACCTCTATATTTAATACCTCTACAAGGATTTTTTTGCATCTTCTATTATTTGGAATTCGTTTTTCCTTTCTTCTCTAAGTCTCTTCTACTTGGCTTTCTTCTAAAGAATTTCTCCAAAAACATGCAGCTGATCAAGATTGAGATTTGAGATGTCCCAATTTCGAATTACAATCTCCTCATCAAGATAAATGTCTTTTTCCTTCTCTTTTCCTTTACCCAAAAATTTGTACTTAGTTAAGACTTGGTCTCAACTGCCTTTGTACTTATTAATTGCATGCTAGTGATGGAAACAATTGTAGAAATAGTAGGACTAGTTGTAGATACTACACTTATTGTTGAAATACCTATAGTAGAAATACCTAGATTTACCAAAATTGATGTAGAGGGAAGTGTTGGTTGCTAGGTAGATGAAGTGCTTTTGTTGAGCTAAATAGGTGCAAAGATTGATTGAGTTCTTGCACTTTCAGTGTTAGTCACAATCAATCCTACTAAAGCTTTCTCTGGGCTTGATGTTTTCAATGTTTTTCTTGGAGAATCAGGAAGTGAGGCTATGACCATTATAGCAATTTTCTCTGAGTCAATCTACTTAGTATCTTGAGCATCTGGTAAATCTTCCTTGATAGCTTCATGTCCCTATTCTTCTTACTCATCATCTATATTATCAAAATGTGTAACTTCTTCATTATATATTTCCTCATCTTTTTCTTGTTCATCATCATCTTCATCATTGTTACTAACACTAACCAAAAAATCACTTGGCTAGTGAAAAAGATAAATATTCTTCCATGTGTTTGTAGCATTCTTCACTGTATGTTCAATGTCTTTCAACAATACAAGATAAGTATTGAATCTCAAAGTAATATTTTCTTCATTTTCTTTAGAGATTCCTTTACCTCCTTGTTATTTAAACTTGGGATGAGTTGCTTTAGGATCTACTCATATATGTCTATTGCAATTTTCATGGCATTCTCCCATCTTGGCTTGATCTTCTCAATTAGAACATTAGGAATCTACTAAGCAAGCTAGTCTAGACAATAATTTGATTTTCCCATTTTAGATATCATCAAGTCCTCTATTTGTTTTTTCTCCTCTAAAATCCTAGTCTTATACTTCAATACCTTGAAATTTGTTATGGCAGATCCTAATTCTACATCATTCATCTGTTCCTCAAAAGTAGATGGAGGCCTCTTAAAGATTACATCTCCTTCTTTATCCACTATCTTCCTAGATGATCTTCTTGTAAACATAGTAGTAGATGTCTTGGAAGGCTTGGTAATAATTATCTTACCTTTCTTCTTCAATGGATCTTCATCCTCTAATTTTTCTTCATCCTCAAAATCATCCCCTTTGCCTTCAGTCAATAGAAGAGTGGAACTAGTTTTCAGTTTGGCAATTCTCTTCTTCTCTTTGTTGACTGCTTGAGGCAATTTGATTTCAAGTTCAATTCTAGCCTTTTCTTCATCATAAGTGCCAAAATATGTATCTTTAGGGTCAACACACTCATTTATGAATGCCTCAATAATATCCTTGGTTTCATCTATGTTTACCTCATAACCAAAAGGTTTTATCCATACCATCCTTGGTCTAACTACTTGAATATATACTTTTTCACTATCAACCATGAAATAAACATCATTTTTGTAATCATCAACTAGTTTCTTGGGAATCATGAATCTATTATTCATCTTCTCTTTAAATGCATCAAAGTAGTTGTCCATAATACTTACATAGTTCTCTCCCATTTCAGCTATATACTTATTGATTTGATAAAGAATAGGTACATCTTTCCTCCATACTATTGTACCTTTAGATGGGAAGAACTTTTGTACATAGAAAAATGGACAACTCAAAAGTGAACCGAACTTATAAGGATTATTCTTGGAAGTTCTTATTGAACTAGTTCAACATCAACATGGAAGGTCAAGTGATAGGTTATTTTTGACCACTTTGTATGATAAATCCACTGCTTCACATGACATGTTGTTCAATCCGCTTGAGCTATAAATCTTGTCAATGATGACATGTATCACAAACTTGAGTTCCATGTTTATAACACAACTAATTTTTATTCCCCTTCCATCCCACTCAGCAAGGGTTTTCTTTCCTAGTTTGACTCATCTTAGGGTTTTGGTCATTTTTTCTTTTGTCAACATAGGAAGACTAGTGATCCTATGGATCATCTTCTTGGTTATCAGAATAGGTTATTCTAACCACATCTAACCATTGTGCACATGACTAAGAATATATTTTATCCATTTTATTTGAAAATCCCATGTCATATGTGGAATGTGAGTTAAACCTTTAGTTTCAATATTTTGATGTTCTAATTTCAACATGCCATTAATGCATAATTCCTTCAATGATTCATCCATTTCCAATGTTCTGATATCTTGAATAGTACAATTAAAATGTGCAAACAAATATCATTGATAAATAGAACCTTTGGTGGAATTTGTGACTGCACTACACTTGGATCTAGGTTTTTTGCAATAGTAGGACTTAGCTTAAAATCTGGTGCCTTCCACTCCACGCCTCAAACTAACATGACTGAACCTTTCTTATATTTTTTGTTGGTGGATGCCATCTTTTCTTGGTAGGTTTTAGAGAAAACAAAAAAATTTAATAATAGTTCACTCAAATTGCTTGAATGCTCTAAGGATCTCCTTGCATAGATAGCTTTCAAAATTTGTGGTGAGAAATGACTTCTATTTCCCCCTTTTCATCAAATTTTTCCATAAATTCCTAGCACAATTATTCACTCAAATAATAGATTGTCATCTACTTCACTTGCATCAAATGCTTGATAGAGTCTTCCATGACTCAGTAACTAGACAACAAATATAGTAGCTCCTAACCTTGCTTGGTAGGGTCTTACAACATGACCTCACTCAATAAGATCTACAACCTAATCATACTCTATAATTATTTGCATCTTTTACTTAGTGATCCCTTTGCATCTTGAATGCTGATCTGGATCTTTCATTCTACTAACTAGAACTAATGTGAGATATCTTTAGAATCCTAGTTCCAGTTCTCCTATGAAAGATCAAGTGGAAATGGCAGAGTCACCCAATTCTTGAGTGACATTATCATCATTGCTCGAACTTGTATTCTTAGAAGATTTGGGAACCCATTTTTGTCTCATTTTCTTTTTGATGTTATCAGCTTTTGTCTTCTTTTCATCTTCAATTCTTCCAGTATTCATACAGTTCTTGGAAAGATAACCAAGTTCTATACAAATGAAACATCTTCTAGTAGTATCTCTTATCCTCATGTGATGTTTTATACAATTCATTTCAATGTGTCCAAATTCTCCATAGTAGTGACATTTGCACCAAGTGTTATAATCCCAACCAAATATAGCTTTCACAATGTGTTTTGATGGGTTCAATATCTTACTTTTGCATTCTGAGGATTTATGCCCATGCTTCTTACATTTATGACATTTTCCTTCAAACTTAGGTTTCTCTTTGCATTCATTTTCCCTTTGACCATGCTGATTGCAATTGTAGCACTTTCCATTGAATTTACCTTTCTCATTGCTCCAATATTCGTTTGATGTATGGCCTATCTTACCATAGTGGTTACAAGTAGGTCTTTGATTCTTTTGAGCTCCTTTTTTGGATGATTCAGCTTCTTCTATCTATCCAATTTATGTTTGTTCCCTTTTCTCTATAATGGCTTTGCTCACTCAATTGATTCATGTCTTCTTGAGATTTCATCAACCTCTCATTGGTTTTCCTTTTAGTGTTTAGATCATTCTGCAATCTTTCATTCTCTAATCATAGATTCATGATTTCTTCATTTGCATTGGTGAGCTGATCAATAGAGTCTATGTGTTGAAGGGATAGGAGTTGAATTTCATTATTCTTTCTTTCTATCTCTTCTTTTATCTTGTTTTTCTCTTCCATGACTTCACACAATCTTACTAATTGGATTTCTTGCTCTCTTCTTAGTTTTCTTACTTCTTCTTGAAGAGTACTATTCTTTTCAAATAGTTCTTTGATTGCTTCATTAGCTTCACCTAAATTGCTTGAATTCTTTCTTCAATGTAGAGTTGGTCATTCATCTAGATTGCAAGATCTTTTCTTCTTTTCAAGGATTAAGAGAGTTTCTCTTTTGCTTTCTTGAGTTTTCCAATAGTTAATTCCAAATATAGCTTCTCATTTTAAATAGCCTTCTCAAGTCTGAATACCTCCATAGCCTTTGGTCTTTGCTCAAGCTATTAAACTCATTTCCTGTGAACCACAAAGCTTTGATACCAATTTTTGGAAATATTATGATAGTATAGGTTACTGAGAGGAGAGGGGTAAATTGGTAACCAATAAAACTTAATCCTTAATTAGTAATTAATCCTTTATTAGTATCTGATCTAATTGCATGCATGAGAAACTAAAAACATTAAAGAATTTATAACACTTTTACACACAATTTGGTGACCCAAAAACCTTCCAAATAGAAATTAAAACTAGGGTGGGGATGATACTCACAAGCTTTAGTACTGCAGTATAAAGTTGGCCTGTTGAGGCTTACAATGATCAATTATAATGATCTGCCCTATTAGGAGCATTAAGGGCTGCCAGGTCCACCTTGCAAAAGGAATTACAAACATACAATGAAGTATGCACTCGGTAAAGAGATTTACATAAGACTATTAAGTCTACCTTGAGAAAGGATTTGACTAATCCACCTATTAGCATGAAACAATGGTTGATCTTTGGTTTGCAACTTGGTTTGCTGAATGAGAGTCCTTTAAGTATAGTAATCACCTTGTTGTGATAGATAAATCCTTGCTGCTCCTTATACTATTGTAGCTTTTTTAATTTTCTCTTCTCCTCTTTTCTTCTTATTACATTACTTCAATATCATACATTGGATGGGATACAATATGTTACATATATACCAATCCAATTTACAAACTACAAAGTTAGCCACAATACAAGTTTACACAAAAACCACAAGTTTACACAAAAGCCACAAAGTTGGCCCAACTATAGGAACTCAGGTTCTAAAGACTAGCTCAGTGAGGTTTTGATACTTGACATCCACTATCAATGCTCAAAATCGACATGCACTCAGTAGACATAGAAGCTCAGTCCATACTAATCACTTCCAAGTATTCTTGAACTCAATCTGCACTAGTGACTCGATGAATACTATGAAACTTAGCATATAAACTAAATCACTCAATACATATTGCATAGCTTGGTCAATGCTATCACTATGAGCTCGGTATAAATTGAGTCACTTGGTTAACACTGAGTGGCTTGGTTAACGCTAGACTCACATCACATCAACTATGAACTCAGTAAGCACTGCACAACTTGGTTTGCACTGATAAACTCAACATACACTAAGATGCTCAATTTATACTACTAATCAACACCTTGGTATTGAATTCTTTGTGCAAACTAAATACTATCCCTTGGACTCAGTAGCAACTATAGAACTCAATAGGTACTAAAATTCTTGGTTAATACTATTAACTATACAATGTGCTTGATAGATACTTACAATCTAAACAAGTGTATGTCACTAATAATAAACATGACTGTAATGTCAACAATATTGAGATCAAAAGGAGAATAATTCTAGTTCATAGGACATACAAAAAGGAAGAGGAGGTATAGTTAATCTCTATTATTCTACAAGGAATAATAAAGAAACTAGTTAAATAGTGAGTTAAGTGGTCGTGCCCCTAAAGTTGTTTGGACTATGGATCCATCTTTCTTCTACAACTCTTAACAGGGTTGGAATCTCGTAAGAAGGATCCAAAGTCTCCTAACAAGGACTGATATGTACTGAATGTTTTTATTGACTCCTAATAGGGTCCATCCTCTAACAAGGAATATTTATATTAGTACATCATTTTGTTGGTACCATCCCTAGTAGGTTTTTCCCTAGTTAACATATTTAGTGTTATTATGTATGAGTATCTTGTTATGGTTTTTGATTATATTTCTCATATGGTTAAGGATTAATAAGGTTGATAATTATTATAATAGTTGCATAATTGATTCACTCTATGCCCTCTCAGATATATTGGTTGGAATTTACATTCTAGCAATTGTTATTAGAGTTTTAAGTCCTTGAAGAGAAAGCTTAACAGCATTGGGTCTAGGATATTGGATTTTGGATTTTGATAAAGAGTAACAAGAAGATTGTGGAAGAAAGAAAGCTTGAGGAATACAGTGAAGAAGAAAGATATCAGTTTATGTGTAACATGAGATCCAAAGAAGCCTTACTAGTAGCTCTTCCTGAAAATGAATACAATCAGGTAAAATCACTAGAAACATCTCATAATATTTGGAAATCTTTAGAATCTTTGAAGGAGATCAGCATACTAAAAGAAGATTATAGAATTGGACATGTTTGTTTCAATATGCTAAGATGTTGGAAGATGAATTTGTTAAAAGCTATATTGGTAGGATATCTAAGATTGTTGTAGGAATTAAATTATTTAATGGGTCAAAAGAGGAATATGAGATTGTGTGAAAAATATTGAAAACTTAGACATCATCATTCAAGAAAGTAGCATAGATGATTGAACTATTAATACCCTACACTGAGAAGTTAACCAGAGAGACTTTTCTTGGAAGATTGGAAGCAATAGAATCGAGTTTGAGATGATCTAGAGAATTGACAAGAATGGAGACAACCTTCAATTCCTTAAATGTATGTCCTTGCATATCCAAAAGTGCAAGCACCCATGGAGATAATGCTACTAGTAGCAAATATAAATCTGAAGAGGATGGAAAGATTGAAGAAGTTATAGATCTACTTGTGAGAAGAGAACCGGATGGTAAGAAAATATTTAAATGTTGGACTTGAAATGAATTTGGTCATTATGCTTGTAGGTGTCCTAAAGGAGAGAAAAAGTATAAGATAAATTTCAGATCTAGAGATTGTCAATATGCAAATGAAGATGATGAATCTAAGGAAAAAGTTGAGAGTGAAAGTGATGATGAATTAGGATTTGTGGCTATAAAAAAAGAAAGTTCTTAATTTTAAATTAGATAAGAAAGGGCTCTAGTTTCCCAAATTGAAAGAAATCTTATTGGATTATAGATAGTGGTTTTTCGCATTATATGATGGTGATATAAACAATTTTGTTAAATCATGATGGAGGTATTGTTAGAGTTGGTAAAACTGTGGGATGTCACATCATAGGGATAGAATTTATTACTCTTGATAGAAAGACTAACACTAATGATGTTTACTTTGTTGATGGTTTAAAGCATAATTTGTTAAGTGTTGGACAGTTGGTGGATAAAGGTTATCAGTTGCAGTTTACAAAGAAGACTTGCATTATCAAAGATAAGGATGGTAAGCTGATTGGAACATGTACAAGATCTAGAGGTTATTTTTTTCAGTTGAATCCTATTGAGATAACTTTTTTGGTTACAAAACTTGATAACAGTTGGTTGTGGCATAGAAGTTTTTTTGTATTAAATTTGATAGCATTGTAAAGGAAAGTAATACATTTGTAGTTAGAGATTTTCCTAGAATCATGAAGCCCACTAATGTTGTTTGCAAAGAATTTATCATGGCTAAGTAGAAGAATATACCATTTCCTAACAAGAAGTTCACTACTATAAAGAAGTTGGAGATAATTCATACAAATTTGAGTGGCCCTACTAGAACAAGAGGATTCTATAGTAAAAGGTACTTTATGATTTTTGTTGTGATCTCACTAAAATTATCTGGGTAGTATTTCTTAAAGTAAAATATGAAGAATTTGAGAAATTCATGATATTTAAGAATAGAGTTGAAAATGAATCTAGTGTAAAGATTAAAAGTTTTAGATAGAGGTGGAGAATTTACTTCTAGAGAGTTTAACATGTTTTGTAAAGAAAATGGAATCAAGAGATAGTTATCGTCACCTAAGACCCCTGTGTAGAATGGAGAAGTAGATTAGTATCAAAGCCAAAAAGAGAAATGATGTTTCAAAATGATGTATATAAGACATTTTGGAGAGAATTAGTTAGTACAACATTATACACCATGAACATGATGCATATTAGAAAAGGTACAAACAAGACCCCTTATGAATTATGGTTTGATCATACACCTTTAGTGAAACATTTTACAATTTTTGGAAGTGTTACATAAAGAGAGATGATGATATTGGTAAGTTTGATCCAAGAAGTGAAGAAGGTATGTTCCTTGGTTATTCACTAAAAAGAAAAGCTTTTAGATGTTTCAATCATATAACTAAGACAGTTTTTGAATGTGAAAATGTGAAAGTGAATGAAAAGTTTGGAGTTAAATAGAGGATGATGGGTAATAATTTTGATGAGGAAGGAAAAATTCTAGAATTGTTATAGAAAATGTAGAATTTTGCTTTGAGACTAACAATGAGTTGCAAAATGATGTACAAATTATTGAGCAAAGAGGAGAATAGAGATTTGAACCAAGAGAAGAGATAAGATTTGAAATAGAAACTCATACACCCAATAAGAACTTGACAAAGAATCACCATGTGGAATAGATTATTGGGAGCAAAGATAAAGGAGTCATGACAAGAAATAGAGTAAATGAGGAATTGTGAACTTGAGCATAAATGAGGCATACAAAGATGATTATTGGATTCAAGAAATGAAGGAAGAACTTGATTAGATTGTGAAGAATGAAACATGGAAATTGGTTCCTAGACCTGAATACAAGAATGTTATAGGAACTAAATGGGTGTTCAAAAATAATATGAACAAACAAGGTGAAGCTATGAGAAAAAAGTTAGGGTGGTATAGCAAGAAGGTATAGATTATGAAGAAACATATACCCCTGTAGCCAAAATGGAAGCAATGAGAATTTCTTTGGCTTATGCAATAAGTAGGAAGTTCAAAGTGTATCAAATGGATGTCAAATCAACATTTCTAAATGGAGAACTTGAAGAAGAAGTTTCCATCGAGAAGCCTGAAGGATTTCCTTTGTTAGATTGAATAAATTTCGATATGGTCTAAAGTAAGTACCTAGAACCTAGTATGAATGATTGGATAAGTATTCTCTCTCTCTTTATATATCCCCCTCTCTATCTATATCTCAATATCTCTACCATCCAATGGACATATCTCCCTCCATTGAGATCCTACCCCATATTTCCATCTCTATTTATTTCTTCATATCTTCCTCCCAATTGAACCCACTTTATATATATATATATATATATATATATATATATATATATATATATATATATATATATATATCAAGCTCCCTCTAGATATATTTTGACATCTCCCTCCTACTACTATTTATCTCTCCCAGTCTTCCCCGCATCTTATCGCATCCCCTCTCTCTATCTCTCTCCACCAAGCTCATTTGTTCTTGTCTCCACCTCTAACTATCTCTCTCTTCCCTAGATCCAAATAGCATGTATCTTTACATGTCCCCTTCTTTCACTTCCACCCTATCCCCCTAACCATATCTAGAAGGTAGTAGAATGGCTATATAACTTTAACTTCAGTTAAATTCACATGTCTAAAATAATATATGATATTTTCATTTTTTTTTATATGTGATTTAACTTCTTAAAAATTATAATTATCATTTAAAGAAAATTATTAAGTTTTAACATTTAGTATTATGACATGTTGTATAATTTACAATTATGATTTCAAGGTGTATATATAGGGCATTTAGGATCAAAATTATGATTGAACTATTATGGTTAGGATATAGGGTACTTACATATTTTATTAGGATTTACCATTTAAGATTAAATATTTTAGGGCGATAGGATTTGGAATAGGGTAAATTGCATTTAGGATATAGAGGTGGAGAGATTTAGAGAACTTAGTTTAAGGTTAAAATTACATTTTTTAAAAATAAAAGAGTGTTAATTATGGACTTGACTAAAGTAGTATATACATATACATATGTATAATTTACTCAACATAGACAACATTTTGAGGAAGGAGAAGGATCATCTCAAGATCATATAGGTATACACATTTCTCTATATCAAGTAATCTATCTCTACTTTGGCAATCAATATAGTTAAAACATATTTTAGAAACCTTTCCCCTTTATCAATATTTTTTTGTTACTTTGTACAGTATTCAATGATGGAAATTTTGGATAGGTGGAAATTGAAGTTGAAGCAATGGATATTGAAGAAGGTTCATCACAAGGTCAAAGAGGTATATGTATCTCTCTTTAGTTCAAATTTTAGTTAAATTTATAAATTTTATATGTTGGGATATAATTATATAATATTTCTTTACATGCATGTATATATGTCCCCTTAAGGTAATCTTAAGATTTTATTTAATTTTTATTGTAGCCCAAGATCAAGAAATAAATTAGAATGTTAATCTATCTCAAAGCTTGAAGAGAGAAATTAATCATTGAAGATGTTGGTGTAAATACGTATTTACTATTTACACTTAAGTTTACTTAGGTTAATGCATTATTTTATTATTTTTCATTATTTTATTATTTTATTTTGGTGAGATACTTAAGAGTTTGCACACCTTTTTGAGTTGTCATGTTGACAACACAAAAGTACGCAACTCTATTTCAGCACATGGTGTCTACAACACTAGAGTTTGCATCATTCACTGAGTTGTCATGTTGACAACACAATTATTTGCACTCCCTTTTTAGCACATGTTGTCTACAACACTGATTTGCATGTTACACCCTTGTAGGCTTATCCTCTCATCACTACACTTACTTTTATTCTTAATGGAGGATAACCCATATCTGGTGGACATGTGTCTGTTGTATGACTTATCATGTAGCCAATTTTGAGGCATTCTAGATGTATCTTAGAGGCCTTTATATATAGGAACTCCTAGTGTACTTTCACAACGCATATTGAATGAATATATCATCATTCAGATTATACTCTTTTTTTTTGGTTTATAGTTATGCTTTTGTTTGAGTTCTTAATTAGTTTCTGGGTGAATTTTTCCCTAAGGAAAATTCTTATAGAAACATAGATCATTTGTTTGAGATGGATGTGGAAAACTTGCGGTATTATGCTAAACAACCTACACATATTACAAAAAGAACATTGAATAAAAAAATAAGGAAATGATTGCACAATTTGTGAATATTGATACAATAGAGAAAACCCAACTACTATCAATTTCACTTCTTGAAGATTAATTAAAAGATTCATTAAAATTGTTGGGTATAGATACAAGTATGAGAAAGAGGAGGACTTCTAACCTACAAAAGGTATTGTTGAAAGTTTTAACGAGGGATTACATTCAATTGGGAAAATAACTAGATCTTCAAATAGATTCATTTCATGAAGGGTGATACTAACACATCTATTTTAAATAAAAAATCCAAAAAAGAAGATTCTCTTCACTTTTATTTCATATCAGGTATAGTCAGAAGACAATATCACATTATCTAAGAAGGAGAACTAATTTTTGATGATAGTACATTAGAAGGAAATTGGGCACTAATGTGTATAGATCCTCAATCTTGTAGGATTGGGAAAATAGTTAGGAACTTAGTTACTACATTTTGGATTAATAATACTCATCCATTACCAAATTGATAATACAATATTCTCAAGTAGAGAATCAAACCTAATGAATATTTGCATCATCAAAAACATTGTTTGGATGTCACAAAACATAAATTAAATGTACTATTTTGTGATTTGAATCCTAACATAAAGATTGGACAAACAATATTTGAAAGATTGAAGCTCTATTTTGTGAAGATAAATAAATATTTTGATCTCTACTATCAAGGGTTTCAAAATATTACAAAAGAAAGTTGTGGTTCTTAAAATTATTTTTAGAAATGACCAACCCAAGTCATAGCATCAATCTTATATGTCACAAATTAAATTGTTGTACAATAGGTGAAACATATTGCATAAGAGGAACTTATGAAAGATGTGGTAATCCAAGACTAAATTTTATTTAAGAGATGAAGATATTGATATGCTAAGGATGGTCAAATGTAAGAGATAGAAGAACATAAAGTGTGAAACAAATGTTGTGAAAGAATAAAAAATATTGGGATATCTAGAGGATGAGATACATGTTGGATATATTCCAAACATGATATTTTATTAATTTCTACTAATTATTTAGGATTGATCAAAGTTTTTATACACATAGATTTATGTTTTTTAATTTTTCTTAATTTCTAAAAGAATTAGTTCAAACATGTACATGTTAGCATGAACTTTTTTGGTATTCCAATGGGGGAGTATCCTAGCATTTCTAGTGACATAATTTAGAAGTTATGTGTTGCATTCATGATAGAGTTTTTTATTGATATCAACATACTGGTTATTTTGTGAAGATTGGCAGAGCAATAGACACATTTTGGTTTAATGAGGATCAAGGAATAAATTTGACCTTATGCAAAATTGGGATAATGTTCTACAGAGTGTCCTGATGCTATGTCTAAGATCGCATGCAAAAATATAAAGATAGTACCGAGTTATTCAATATTTATTTTATGTACATTAGTTACTATTGTTTTGATTATATCTCTTAATAGAGATGGTTCAATCTAGTCATATGGTCTTGGAAAGAGGTAGAATAAATGTTGAAGATGTTGTGGTCAAACACACACATCTAGATGAGCTTTGAGTGAATAGTTATGAAGAGTGTGAGCCAACAATTATGTGTAATTATGAAAAGATGTAAAGATGTAGTGTAATGTGTAAATGTAATATCTTAAGATGGTACTCTATTGTAATTATAAATTTGGAAAGCCCCGAGGCTGACTTAATTTAAAAAATTAGGACTTGGTATAAAGGAAATATTATTTCCTTTTGGTAGACCATGGTGTTGTCATTTTTATGAAATGCAAGAATGTGAACTTGTATGTAAGATCCAACGAACCTAATATTGAATATATTTTTATCATAGAAGTGTTTGGTGTAGTTGTGACATGATGAGTAAACAAGAGATCATATTTGGAAAAGAAGTTATTGTAAATAGTTATATACTTGTATTATTTTGAGAAAGATAGTACCATTTGGACAATGAGTTCAATGGTCTTTCGCTGAATCTATTTGGATAGTGGGTCCTTCTATCTTCTACAACTCCTAATAGGGTTGGAATCTCCTAATAGGAATTCAAAGTCACCTAATAGGGAGTGATATGTACTGAATTTATTTTATTGACTCCAAACAGGGTCCATCCTCTTATAAGTAACTTATATATCGGTACATAATGTTGTGGGCACCATCCCCACTGGAGTTTTCCCTCTGATCAAGGGTTTTCCTACTTAAAAAATCTAGTGTTAATGTATGGTAATTCTTCTATGGTTAATGTATCTATTTTTTTCATGTTTTTTTATTTAAAAAGGATATTGAGAGTTTTTTTAATATGATAAAGTATTCACCCCATACACCCCCCCCCCATCGCTCTCACCTCTTAGTTATCTTGGTGCACTTTAATTTCTAACATTTGGTATCAGAGCATTAGGTCCCTGAAGGAAAATCTTAATAGCTTAAGGAGATTTATAGTGAGTAATCATTTCATGAAAGAAATTCTAAAGCTTGATGGAATTAACTATGGTACTTAGAAGGTGAAGATGAAGACATATTTGTTATGCATGGGTCTAGGATATTGGTTGATCACTAAAAAAAAGAAGGATGTGTTTGATAAAGATAAGTTTGAGTCTTGTATTGAACCTTAGAGAGGCATGTTTATGTGTAATATGCTTGCTAGATAAGCACTCTAAATAGCTCTTCCTAAAAATTAGTATAGTTAGGTAAAATCTTTAAAATTAGCTCATAAAATTTAGAAATCTTTGGAATTTACATTTGAAGTGATAAGCATTCTTGAAAGATTAGACTATAGATTTGGATACATTTATTTCAAGATGCTAAGATAATGGAAGATGAATCTATAAGAAGTTACTTTTGAAGAATATCATAGATTGTTGCAAGAATTAAGGCATGTGATGGAACAAAGGATGATGATGAAGTTATACAAAAAAATATTGAAGACTTTGACACTTGCATACAAATAGATAGCATAGATGATTGAGAAAATTATTCCCTACACACCTAATTTCACAAGAGAGACTCTTCTTGGGATATTAGAATCGGCTAATATGTAGATGAGATCAAATGAAGAACTGCCTAGAATTAAGACTCTTTCATTGTGTTAAATTTTCGACCTACATTGACAATAAGTACTAGTACAAGTGGAGATTATGCTAGTACCAGCCAAGAAAATATAGATGAACACAAGAAGATTGAAGGTATTTCCTTACTTATCCAAAGACAAGATAAAGGTACAAAAAATATTTAAATATTGGACATGTAATGAGTATGGCTATTATTCCTCTAAGTGACCTAAAAGAGAAATTAAAGTTTAAGAAGAATCCTTACAAGCCAAGGAAATGTCCATTTTCTAATGA
This sequence comes from Cupressus sempervirens, assembly GCA_028749045.1. NCBI lineage: Eukaryota > Viridiplantae > Streptophyta > Pinopsida > Cupressales > Cupressaceae > Cupressus > Cupressus sempervirens. The sequence continues at coordinate 828,041,707 of CM053790.1, read as the reverse complement.
TGAGGAATTAGATGCTTGTGTGGAAATTTTTATGTGTGAAATTGATGATGAAAATGATTTGATAGCAACTATTTCAAAAAGTTTGAGAAGATAGAGTAGTAGAATCGCAAGTTGAAAATAAGAAATCTAATTGGATTATTGATAGTGGTTGTTCTCATCATGTGACTAGAGATACAAACAAATTTATTTAATTCAATAGCTATGATGGTGGAATTGTTAGAGTTGGAAACAATGCAATTTTCCATATTGAGGGAAAAGGAACTATAATTGCACTCGATGCAAAGACTAACACTGATGATGTTGGACATCTAGTGGACAAAGGATATTACTTGCAATTCATAGAGAAGGCATGCATTATCAAGGGTGAAGATGATAGGTTGATTGGTATTGGTACAAGGACATGAGGTAATGTTTTTTTTTTAATACTACAAACATTACATGCTTAGATTCTTCCTATGAAGATTACATGCTTAATTGCTAAGGTGGATGGAAGTTGGTTGTAGCATAAAAGTTTTTTCATATAAACTTTGATAACATTGTGAAGGTCAGTACTATATTTGTTGTTAGAGATTTTCTTAATTGTGAAACCTAGTAACATGGTATGTAAAGAATGTGTTATGGAAAAGAAAAATAAAAGTTCAACAAGAAAGAAGTTTACATCTCCAAAGTCAAAGATAGTACACATAGATTTGAGTAATCCTACATAGACAAGAGATATCTATGGTGAAAAGTATTTCATGATTCTTGTTGATGATTTCACTAGAATGATGTAAGTAGAATTTCTTAGAGAAAAAATTGAAGCATTTTAGAAGCTTAATATATTCAGTCCAATAGAGTTGAAAATGAAAGTGGATTAAAGAATTCTTTTTGAGAACTGATATAGGAGGAGAGTTTACCTCAAATGAGATTAACAACTATTGTGCACTAAATGAAATTAAAAGATAGATATCAACCCCTAAAACACTTGAACATAATGATATAGTAGAAATGCAAAACAAGTTTTTCACGGAAGTAGCAAGAGCTATGATGTTTGAGAATAATGCGCCAAAGATATTTTGGAGAGAAGTAGTCAATACAATAGTATAGACTATGAACAGAGTACAAATCAGATAAGGCATTGGTAAGACACCGTATGAACTTTGGTTTAGACATGCACCATCAATTATATATTTTAGAATATTTGGAAGTAAGTGTACATTAAGCAAAACTATAAAATTGGAAAGTTTGATTCAAAGTGTGATGAAGTTTTGTTTCTTGGTTATTAATTGAAAAGAAAAGCTTATAGATGTTTTAATTTGAGAATTAAGACTATCGTTGAGAGTACAAATGTTAGAGTGGATGAAAACTTCAGAATTCAAGAAAGAATACTTGATTATAATTATGATAAAGAGATTAATCCAAGGACTAATAGAGAAAATGTTGAAGTATTTTATGAGACTAATATTCACTTGCAAGATGAAGTACAAGTAGTGGAATAGAGAGAGGAACCTAGAGCATAAATCAAAGTTGAACCATTGACAACTAACAAGATATTGATAAAGAATCATCATGTCGATTAGGTTATTAAAAGAAAAGAAAAAGGATTTATGACAAGGAATAAGGTACATGAAGAATTATGTTTGATTTCTCAAGTTGAACCTAAAAGTGTTGATGAAGCTAGTAAAGATGACTTTTGTATTAAAGCTATGAGAGAATAACTAGATTAGATTGAAAAGAATAACACATGGGAATCGGTTCCTAAACCTAAGGATATTAATAGTATTAGAACTAAGTGGCTATTTAGAAATAAAATGAATGAACAAGGTGAGGTTGTGAGAAAAAATGAACGATTGGTATACAAAGGTTATTCATAGGAAGCATGTATTGATTATAAGGAAACATATGCACCCATTGCTAGAACAGAATCAATTAGGATTTTTTTGGCATATGCAGCTAACAAGGAATTCAAAGTATATCAAATGGATTTCAAATCAATATTCCTAAGCCATGAACTAGAAGGAGAAGTAGAAATTGAGCATCTTGAAGTTTTTCCTTTGAATGGGGAAGGAGATGTGGCTTGTAAGTTGAAGAAAGAATTTTATGAATTGAAACAAGCACCTAGAGCATGGTATGAGAGATTGGATAAGAATTTGTCAAAATTAGAATTCAGTGAACACAGTGCTAATAGTGATTCATATTTGAAGGAGATTGCCAATGGCTTACTAATTGTTGAAGTGTTAGTGGATGACATAATATTTCAAAGTGACGATGAAGCAAGTGAAACATTTGTAGCAGAGATGAAGAAATAATTTGAGGTGAGTATGATTGGTGAGATGAAGTATTTCTTGGGACTATAAATTTTTTAGAATAAAGATGGTATTTCCATATCAAAAACTAAGTATTTGAAACATTTATTGAAAATATTTGGTTTAGAAAGTTCCAAACCTATTGGAACACCTATGGTAACTGGTCACAAGTTATCTAGCAAAGATGAAACCCCTATTGTTGAACAAAAAAAGTATAGTTTTATGATTGGAGGATTGCAATACTTGACACAAACTAGATGCAGTATAGCTGATGCAAGTGGTATTGTGGTGATATTTCAAGCTGATCCTAAATAGTCACATTAGGTAGTACTAAAAAGGATTTTCATATACTCAAAGGGTACTCTTGATTTTGGATTATTACATGATAGATCAAATAACTTTACCATATGTGCATACACTGATGTAGATTAGATAGGCAATTTGGATGATATAAAATGTACAAGTGGTAGAGAATTCTTCTTGGGAGGAAGATTGATAGGTTAAGCAAGAAATGGGACTGTATTTCACAAAGCATGGCAGAAGCAGACTATATAGCAACAACAAATCATTTTAATTGGATCATTTAGATGAAATAAATGTTGAAGGAAATTGGAATTGAGTTTATAAAGTCCATTATCATACATTGTGATAAAACAACTAAAGTGAGTATGTTAAAGAATCTTATCTTACATTTGAAGAAAAAGAAAATGTCTATTAAGTATCACTTTTTGAGAGAGAAAGTTGCAGACAAGAAGATCAGATTGGAGTATATAAGTACAAAGGAGAAGATAGTGCACCTAATTTCAAAACCTTTGTTGAAGGATACATTTCAGTACTTGAGATGTATGCTTGGGGTTATACCCTAGCCTACTATTGAGCAGTCATTTTGCACGATGTTGAACAATAGGAATCCTTTTGAATCCCTCCCTTGAAAAGATGATCAAGGACCAACTCCAAGGTTTTGGGTGGTTTTTCAACCTACTGGGTTCACTCAATTCAAGATAAAGGTGTATGTTCATGAGGAGGCTGTTTCTAGTTTGAACCAATTTTGGATAATTTGTTGATGTTTGAAATGTAACCTCAAAAGAGATGTATTTTCTATTTTATGATGAATGCAATTTACCAATGCAACTATATGAATTCCTATTTTAACCAATTGTTAGAAAAGACAATAACAAAGATAGGGTAATGAGAGATTAAAGAAAATAACTCAAAGGGAAATTCCTAATAGACATAAACCAAGGTAACAACACATCTATGAATTGAATTGTCAAAAGGATTGGGTAGGAAACCAATGAAATTAGGAGCAGGGCTTTCCCAACTCCACTAATGCAATGATCGATGGGAACCCAATATAAACTGAAATATGTTTCATGTCTCATCAAATTGCAAGGCCACAAAAAGTGTTCTCAAATGAGACGAGATGCTATGCAAGAACAATAGATGATCCTTTCTCCAATTCATCACAAATAGAAAAATTTATTAACACAAGGAAAACACCATAACTAAAAGAACACACAATCATAACAACACAATAAAACCATTGGTCCATTATTATTCATAAACATGAATTCACAAAAATAACACATTCTAGTGAGAATAACTATGCTCAAAATGACAGCACCAATGGCATATATTATTACATCAAAATAATGGCCTGGAGTACATATTACATCCATGTATTTATAAGAAATCATCTTCTCCCTTTGTGTTAGGAATGAAAGCTCTTAAAATGAAAACTCATGCTAAAAATTAATAAAACAAATGGTAAGGCCATGGTAATGGTTCCCACTTTTTGACCAAGTTTGACACTAAAATAGATATTTTTAACAAAAACTTGATTTTCAAATGCATATTACTAAAAAGTCATAAAGAGTTGGGTGATGATGTAAACCAGTGATTTTTAGATTTTTCTATCTAGTTTTGAACAATATTTTTAAATTTTTTTAATAATTTTATTTGAAGTCCATTTTTTTATCTCCTCTAAGAAGTGGTTTATACGAAAATTGATATTTTCAAAAAGATGGGTGTTTTGATCAACATCAATTTTTATAAATAGGATAATATAAATTTCTTTCAAGGCTAGAAGAGTAACATTAATAAATAGCAAGTTTTGTTGGTTTTGTTCAATTTTATCAAAAATTATAGGTTTTATTTAGTGAAAAAGTGACATAAACAATAATTTAGGCATAGGTTAGATTTGATCAATATAACTTGATTTGTATATATTGAAATGCAATTTTGCTTGACTTTATAGAAAGTTGATACACATAGCTTTAATGATCATATTTTTTTTAAATTGTATTCTTTACTTTTATATTTTTCCCAAGGCTTCAAATGGAGATTTTTAAAATGATAAAAAAACCTATATTTAGTAAAATTAAAAATAAAATATTACAATAAACATAATATATGCTAAAAATATATTCATTGGAAATATTGTTAAAAGGAGAATGCCTTTCCAAACTTTGTTTTAGAGTTTAAACTTATTTGGCACTTGTTTGAGCCATCAAAAGAGGAAAATTTGAAAGAAATTGAGAATTAATTGAGAAATTTCCTTTTTTAGACACTTCGTGTGAATACTACTTCATTCTAAGCTCATTTATGGGTCTTCATGCAAAGAATCTTCAAATGAAGCCTCTAAGGTGGTTTACCACATTTTTGGAGGGGCTTCATTTAAAGCCCCCTAGTTAGTTTCCCAGCCACCAAGAGTGGCCACGTGGGAAGGCCTAGGGGGCTTTGTTTGAAGTTCCTTGTATAGCCAAGCACTTCAAATGTAGCCCCTTGGCTATCACTTTGGGTGCTAGGGGCTTTGAGTGAAGCCTCTTGGCTACTTTGGGTGCCAAGGGGCTTCGTTTGAAGCCTCAGGCTATCATTTTGGGTGCCAAAGGGCTTCGAGTGAAGCCCCTAGGCTATTGTTTTGGGTGTTAGGGGACTTCCCTTGAAGATGCTTGTCGGCCCAAAATTAAAAAAAATTAAATAATTTTTTTTTATATAAAAAACAATTTTGCCCTCATTTTTTAAATCAATATAAAACAATCTTACAAGGAATTCGTTGTTTTTAAAGAAAAATGAAGAAGTTTGAAGATAATTTAAAATATTTTGATTTTTTTTTAAGACCAACTTGACAATTAAAAATATTTTGATAATTTTTTGAAAATAAAAAATGGGATGATAGCAAGGAAGATAATAAATCTACAAGAAATGGATCAACTAATGTAGAAAAAGAGAAATCATGAGGAAACTTAAGCAAATTATCACAAAAAAGGAGAAGCTATGTAGATGTGTAAATTTATGTGGACATGTATATTTTCAATTCTATAATTGATTTTCTAAATTTATCCATTTATACGCATGTAGGTCTTAACAAACAATCATAAGAAAAGAAAATACATGTTGAAGAAGATTTGAATCATGACAAACTAAGACATGACAATCTAGGACATAACAATCTAGGACATGATAATTCATTACATGAATCAATGGAACTTGGAGAAGGGTCAAGATTAGTTTCCCAAATTGGTATGGATGAATGCATAAGACTAGCCACAAGTGCAAAGAATAATATTAGTAAAATAAATTTAGATCATTTACTTACAATGGATGTAGATAAATTGAAATTACTTGTCAATATTAAATCGTTTCATCTTTTCAAAAATGGATATTTGAATAAAATAGTAAAAGATATAGCAAGTAAATTTGATGTTTTGGAAACACATGAAAAAAATCAAGTACTTTCTTGTGTTCTTTTACACAAAAACTTGGAAGAGTCATTAAAATTTCTAGGCATAGACACAATATCAAAAAAGAGAAAATTTTCTAACATGCAAAGTGATATTATTGAAAATGTTAAGAAAGGTTTGAGCTCTATGGGGAAGAAAAATTGAAGTAAAGATAGGAGCACTATAAGAAGAGTTATGTTGCAATCTATTCTTGGTAGCAGTATACCCTAAAATATTCAAATATCTTCAACATATTGGTTTTAGTAGAAAAACCTTATCAAAATATATTAAGAGAATGGTTTTGGATGATACCACTTTGGAAGGAAATTGGGAAATTATGTAGAGCTCCTTGTTGTGATATGATTGATGATAGAATAAAAAATTTGGTAATATCATTTTGGGATGATAATATTCATCCTTCATCAAATACTAGAGATGTTCGTAGATATAGGGTTAGACCTAACCTTTATGAACATCATACAAAACATTGGTTGGACATAACAAAACATAAAATGTATGTCTCATTTTGTAGTTCAAATCCTAATATAAAGATTGGGCGGACATTATTTGAAAGATTGAAGCCATATTATGTTAGAAGAAACAAATTTTTTGAGACTTGTTGTCATTATCAAATTGAATTTGATCTCCACTATCAAGTTCATTTGAAATTTATAGAACAAACTTTTGGTTACAAAAATGCCCCTCCTAGTAGATGAAGTGAGTTTAACTCATCTATTTTATGTGAAACAATAGATGATCCCATTGGTCAAATCAATTGCATTAGAGGAACATGTGAAACTGTTCTAATTTGACTCTTTTCCCTTTGAATAATGAAGACATTGATATCACAAAAACAATAACTTTCAAGGGTTACAAGCATGTAACGAATGAAACTAAATCTGGGAAAGGATAAAAAATATTAGAATATATTGAAGAGGAGATGGCTGTTGGAGCATATATGGACAAATTTAAAAGTTTGATACAACCATATATTCATCATGCATTTTTTGTAAAGTGGCAAGCACAATAATTTCAAACACCTAGAGTTAAATTCCCACTTGGAACCATTTTATTAGTTGTTGACTTTGTAGAAAACTATTCATCTGTTCATCAAAAGGCTATTCAATCAAACTACTATTTTTTAGATCAAGTTACTATTATAGTAAAAGTGTGTTATCATCATGCACAGTTAGATTTGGATGGTATTCAAAGCACAGATGAAGCATAAGTCATCAAAAAAAAATCACTTCTACATCAGTGATGATAAAGAGCATGATATTCATTATGTATAACATTGTTTCAAGAATTTTTTTGCATGTATCAAAGAAAGAGGCCCATAAATATCGATAAACATTATGTTTGGTTAGATGGGTGTGTTGCACAATTCAAACTATCTTGACAATTTTATGCACTTTTTCAATATCATTGTGATGAAAACATACCACATGTATGGAGTTTCCTTGAAAGCAGACATGGGAAATGTGAACATGATGGTGTTGGACCTTGCATCAAATGTTCTATACAAAAATATCAAATGAATTATAAAGAAGTTTGTATAAATAATGCACATGACATTGTTGAATGGTACAAGACACATTTTTCATCAAATGAGGTTGGCGCATCATCAAGAGTGAGTCAAATAGTACCATGTATTTTATTTTGGGAGATATCATGTAAATGTAAATGCACATGTATATGTACTTTCTCTTAAATATAATTTAAGTTATACACACATGACATGTGAATATATACATTTGTCTCTAATGTTTTTTGTATATATTAAATATGTGTCTTCAAGTGTGGATAGAAAAACTATGCATAGTTGCAAAAGGATAGAAAAAACACGATCCTTACATTCTGTTATGAGTATCAATCATCATAATTGGACATTATACATGAGATACTAATGATGCAAGATCATCCTAGGCTTTATTTTGATCTTTCATGTCAGGAGTATTTGGCTTTGGAGTTGTAGACTCAGTTACCAAAGGAGTGGTGCTCGGTCATTGTTAAAATTAGTGTTAGGTGAGGCACTCAGACATTGAAGGAGCTCATTCATTGAAGAGCTTGACATATTCTATTGCTTGACACTCATTGTTGTGCTCGACATGTATTGATTTCTTGACATGTGTTGGCTGCTTGATATGTATTGGTTACTTGACAATGCTTGGGAGCTTGTTCACACTCGGTAGTGTGTTCATGCTAACTAGGGTTCTTGGTGGATTTGGTGTGTGATCATGATGTGGATCTATTTGAGAGTTTGTGTGGACCTATCAATGGTCTTGGTTATCTCTTCTATGTACATTTAATATGTGTTGTAAACTTGGGGCTTGTCCTAAGTATTTTTGTGTAGTTATCACATGTTAACTTTGGGTTAACGTGAGGGTTAACATTTCATATTTAGTGTTTGTTGTGAGTTGACTTGTGGCTTAGTTGGGTAGTGTAGACACCTAAATCTAATTACACTATTATGTAATCTTATTTATTCATCTCATGGGACATTATTAATTAAATATTTATTATTTAATTAATTAATCGTCATCCCCTAGTTAATTAATTTATTTAATTAACTATAGTGCAATTGATAAAATCAAATGAGAATCAAAAAATAATTTATCAATTAAAACCTTATACCATTATTAAATTAAATAAATCCTCAAATCTATTTAATTTGACCCCACATCCCCCTCTTTATCAAATAAATCATTTAATAAATCATCCTAACCCTTAAACCATCCCTAAACCCTATATTTACCCCTAATCTAACCCATCCACCCACACTAACCTCACTTAGCCTTCTAACCAATCCATCCCATCAAAGCTAAGACACTTACCCCATAACCCCCTTTCTAAGCTAAGTCTAATCCCCCTCCTAAACATGTGCACAACTTTAAGCAAGGGTTAAGACTTGCTAACCCAAGCTAAAGTCAACAAGTCTCCCTTGTCCTTTTCCATTCCTATCCAAGAGCATTAATGGCTCTTACATGCCATTAATGTCTCCTACATCCCTCTTACACACTCTTTCGCCCTCATTACTCCCTTTGACCAACCATCTTGTCCATCTCCTCACAATCATCCTCCTTGTCACAAGTGTTACTCCTTGATTGGCTACAAACAAGCACAATCCATGTGCTCCCCTTTCAAAGCATCTTAGTCCTCCCTCACCATTCTTCTATCCTTGAATCCTAACCCTCCATCTCACTACCCCTTGGCCTATAAATAAAGTCATTCCCTCTCACAATCCATATCATCTACCCATGTCAACTTACAGTGCCCCACTAACCACTATAGTATAGCCATTTTACACCATTGCCATGTCAAAATCCATCATCACCTCCATTGTTGAATCCTCCATTCACCCCCGTGCTTGATAAATACTCCATCATTTGAAGCTTGAGGAAAATTGGGCACAAATCTCTCATTATTGGACACATCAATGTCATTGTGGGAAACACTTGAGGAGCTTACCAATTTTTGTCTACTTTCCTCCATGGTGCCTTCCTTGGTCTTATCTCAAAGTTTTTCTTGATATCTAGGTGTGAATGTTAAGTTAATCTTTGATATTCTTAGCACAATAGATTTTATAGCACTATAGGTACAAGTAAGGAGTCTTGTGGAATCTTTATATATGATCATCTAGCTTGGTGAAGGAGATGAAGTGGAGGAGAAAACTTTGAAGAGCTAGTAGTTGTAGCTTGGAAAACAAGGAGATTGCTTGGTGGGCTTGCAAGCATAAGTTGAGATCTTCCTTGGAGGTTTCTACTAGAGTGCAGATCTGGACTAGCTAGGATTAGTATTGTGAGTTGGATCTTATGGGATATCGTAGAGCTATTATTGTATTTTCTGTTGTATTTGGCCTTAACTAGAGGGACTTATAGTCAAGAATATTGCATGTAAATAGTTATTTTATAAATAAAGAGTTGTGATTTGGTATCAGATCTTGCATTATTTTTATTCCTTATCGTGTTTTTTATTGTGTGGTTATTGTTGGGGGCTAGGACATCTCCTTTATGGATTCTCCTACCTTGTACTATATTAGGTGGTATTAGAGAAAAGGTTGTTCCTAAGCATGTAGATAGGTCACTAAAGCTGAGGTAGTTTGCACTAGGATCATGGGTTGGAGAAGGTAGATTTGGAGGAGCTTATTGATCTTCTAGATTTGTGGATCTATTTCTTAAGGTTTGCAAAAATCTTGGAAGATGCCTCCAAGAATATTAGACCCTAGGGAAATTAATGATCTTAGTGATCTTGTGGAAGAATGGATCTTAGAAGAGATGAGAGTAGAGTTTAGATCTGAGATTATATTGATGAAGAGTGACATGATTGTTGAAATTGTGAGTGCTTTAGGTGGTGTACCTAGGCATGTGGCTACTAAAGGTAGTTAAGAGGAAGTTGTCAAAGACTTTGAAGTTTCTAGATCAAGTGGTGAGGACAAAACTAGTCGTATGGAGAGACCTATTGGAATTAGTGTTGGTCAATTTTCTTGACCTAGATCTTAGTTGAAGCTAAAGCATAAGATGGAGGTTTCTAATTTATTAGGTACTTTAAATCCTAAAAACTTGATTGATTGGATTGGTGAATTAGAAGACTACTTTGAGATTGAGAATATTGAGGATCCACTCAAAGTGAGGTTGGTGCAAACTAAGTTGAAGAGACTTACTGCTCTTTGGTGGAAGGAACTACAATGAGATAGAGAGGAGGAAGGTGAAATGAAGATCTCTAGATGGAGATTGATGGTGACTAAACTAAAGGCTAAGCTCATTCCTATTGATTATGAACTTGATTTATTTAAGAGGTTAGAGATTCTAAAACAAAAGGATATGACTATGAAGGATTATACTAAAGAGTTCTACAAGTTGACTATTTGGTCTGGGTATAGAGAATTGTCAAAGGAGAAGGTAGATTGGTACACTAATGGTTTAGGATTAAATATTCAAGATGAGGTTGGTATGCTAAATATTTCTTTATTGGAGGATGCGTATTAGTATTCTTTGAGAGAAAAAGAGAAGTTGAAGAGGAAGCATCAAGGTAATCCTCAAGGAAAGGAGAAGTAGGATAGCTCGGCACAAACTAAACTGAGTGTAGAAGGTGAACCAAAATAGTTAGCATCAGCAAGGAGAGAATTTTTTGGCTCAATGAGTACTGGTGGGTTAGAGAACATTAGATTCTTGTCAAAGGACTAGTTTTTTTAGGACTTGTTGTAAGTCTAGTGGCAAATTTTGCAACGTCATTTTAGATGGTGGTAGTACTAATAACCTTATTGCTAAGGAGATGGTTCAAAAACTTGGTTTAAAAAGATTGAGACATCCTTATCCTTATAGGATTGGCTGGTTGCAAGGTGAGCATGCTTTGGCAGTGAGGGAGCAATGCCTTGTTGATTTCTAGATTGAGCAGTATAAGGATCAAGTGTTGTGTGATATTGTGGATATGAAAAGTCATCATGTGTTACTTGGTAGACCTTGGCAGTATGATTTTAGGGTTGTGCATGATTGTTTCAAGAATGTGTTTACTGTTGAGAAAGGTGGTAGGAAGTTTTCCCTCATTCCTTTGTAGAATGAAGAGCTCAGTAGGAGGAACATGAGTATTGGCAACCAAGTTAAGTTGGCAGATTCTAAGAAGATTGGAGATCAGCATGAAAAGTAAACCTATGGAAGACCTATGAAAGATGTGAAGAAGAAGAAGAAGAAAAACAAGGGAAAGAGTGTGCAAGTTGAAGACTTGTAGGACATGTATGTGAAGAACCAATTTGGGATTTATGTGTTGAATCCAAAAAGATGTTATTCTAGCTTCTAGAACATCTTTTCAAACTTGGGGTGTATGTGTAAGAGCATCCTAGGCTTTCTTGTGATCCTACATGTTGGGGTATTTGGCTTTGGAGTTGTGGACTCAATCACCAAAGGAGTGGTTCTCAATCATTGTCAAAACTAGTATTAGCCAAGGTACTCAATCATTGAAGGGGCTTGGTCACTCAAGAGCTTGGTAGATACTATGTCTTGACACTCACTATTGTGCTCAACATGTGTTGGTTTCTTGGCATGTGTTGCCTACTTGGCATGTGTTGGTTACTTGGAAATGCTTGGGAGTTTGTTGACACTTAGCAGTGCGTTGGTGTTGTCTAGAGTTCTTGGTGCATTTGGTGTGTGATTGTGATGTGGATCGATCTAAGAGTTTTTTGAGACATATGAGTGGTCTTGGTTATCTCTTCTATGTGCATTTAATATGTGTTGTAAACTTGGGGCTTGTCCTAAGTATTTTTGTGTAGTTATCACATGTTAACTTTTGGTTAATGTAAGGGTTAACATTTGTATTTAATGTTTGTTGTGAGCTAACTTGTGGCTCAAATATGCATTTAATGCAAGGGGTTTTATTTAATTTGTAATTTCTAGCCAATGTGTGGCTTAGTTGGGTATAAGTATGGAGTCTTGTAGAGTCTTTAGATACATGATCATCTAGCTTGGAGAAGGGGATGAAGTGGAGGAACAAACTTTGAAGAGCTAGTAGATGTGGCTTGGAAAACAAGGAGATTGATTAGTGGGCTTGTGAGCATAAGTTGAGATCTTCCTTGGAGGTTTCTACCAGAGTTTAGATCTAAACTAGCTAGGATTAGTGTTGTGAGTTGGATCTTGTGGGATCTTGCAGAACTTTTATCATATCTATTATTGTATTTGACCCTAACCTAGAAGGCCTTACAATTGAGCATATTGCATGTAAACAATTATTTTATAAATAAAGAGTTGTGATTTGGTATCAAATCTTGCATTGTTGTTATCTTGTGTTGTGTTTCTACTATGTGGTTATTGTTGGAGGTTACGACATCTTCTTTGGGGATTCTCCTTCCTTGCACTACATCAACTACTCATGTTGTTGTTGTTATTGCATTGCTAAGAATTACAATGAATGTGTCAATTAGGATTGTGGATATGTAGATCTACGGACTTTGGTTCCACTTGTTATTACTCATATAGATAATAGAGATGAAGATGAAATCTTTGACAACATTCCTTTGATTTCTACTAATTATAACCATATATATGGACTAGTTTGAATTGGTAAGTAAAATTTTAAAAATAATAAATTTATATATATTAAAGTCACAAAGAAATTTTAGAGCTCACAATATACATGTATGATATTTAAATTATGTGTATAGGCGAAGTCTTTGCAGTTATTATTGAGCTTGGAAATGTAGAAGGAGTGAGTTAATATTTATTATGTTGCACTATAGAAAGGATGAAGTTAACTGAACTTGAATAAAGTGATGGAATGTTATTCCCTACATGTACGTGCATTAAATTAACTAAATTACGTGTGTTTATACTTAAATGATGAATTTATTTATTACATGTATGTACATTGAATTAACTTTTAAATGCATGTTCTACAAGTTCATTTGTTTTGGAGGGAACATATCTCAGGCAACACAAATTAGTGAAACACGGAATTCACTTTGTTGATTACCAACCTAATAATAAAGTGCTTCAATATAGTCACCATATTATTGCTATGTCCACTTCTTTACATCCAGTTAAACATAAAGGTGTATGTTGCAAGTGGAGATTAGATATTGAGGACTAAGAGAGAATATTAAATGTTCTCCATGAGTGTGTGGAACTTCTTGGAACCACTTCATATATTTCATATTTGTAGCACTTTCTTAGATATTTCATATTTCCAAGACTTGCTACATTTAATACTTCATATTTCTAGCTCACTTTCTTAGATATTTCATATTTCATATTTGATTTAATCCATTTCATGTACATGTATGCTCATTATATGTGTAGACATGTGTACATGTGTTCATTTCATACATAATTTGCTAGGACTTATATCAAGTGTATACATGTATGTGTTCATTTTATGTAACTTGCTAGGACTTATATTGAATACTTACATGTTCATTTTATATGGAGTTTAGGAGTTTGTTTGTGTACATACACATTTTCATCAATTATGTACATCTAACCATAAATTAGATACATATATAATCTGTCTAATCATCAATTCAACCATTCATGTACATGTCTAACCATAAACTAAATATATGTATATCACATGAACCATAAACTAGAAACATGAGATAATCATAAATTGAACCAATCATGTACACATGTCTAACCATAAACTAAATACATGTATATCACATGGACCATAAACTAGAAACATGTATATATCATATTTCTAATCATAAATTGAACCAATCATATACATATAACCATAAAAAAAATACATATATCACATCCAGATCATAAACTAGAAACATATATGATGATTGAATAAATTTCAAACCATTCATGTGTTTAATAAAAAATGAATCATAAACACACATATTCAAAGATCAATATGTGTGTGTGTGTGTGTGTCTATGTGTGTGTGTGTGTGTGTGTGTGTGTGTGTGTGTGTGTGTGTGTGTGTGTGTAATATCTTAAATATATATGTCTCATTTAGATCAATGATAAAGTAAACATGTGCGCATGCCCTAAACTAGAGAGTCATCTAGGCACATACAAATAGAGTGACCCTCTGATCGAGACTTGTGAGGATAATGTGTTTTTGGAGTATCAACTAAGCCCTACAAATTAGAATATAACAATGTGCTAGACATGCATAGGTATGTATATATACATGTGGGTTCTAGTTTCAAATATTTACATATGTTTAAATTTAAATGTATTGATACAAATGCACATGTATCTAGTAAATTTCTATTTAAAAATTACCTAAGCACTAGTAGGTGTCACATCCATCATATTTGTACCCCCATGAGTAGTAGGTGTTGCATCAACAACATCTCTCATCCCACTACAATCAGAGCCCACACTAGAAGAAGCATGCTCTGCTACCTATGCCTACAAAAATATAATTCATTTATTAACATGAGTACATAATTATATACTTGTGAATAGAAAATTTGTTATTATAAAAATGAAACTCAAAAGAGGTGTACCTGGGTTTGAGGAGCAAGAGGTTTATCAGTGGCATATACTAAAGTTTCATCAATAGAAAACCCATCTCCAATAGTCTCAATTCTCTAAAATAGTGAAGAGTGCAAAGGACTAACAAACTGGGATGGAAGTGGTGTAGAGTTAGTAGAGTAAAATAGCATGTCCATGTATGATCCTATCTCAATGGGAACATGAATTTGACTCAAATCTCATAATTATTGATCAAGCATGTCAATTCCATCAATAGAAATAGAAATATCTTGAGCAAATCCTAAAGCCCCCTCAGGTGGAGCTATAGTAGACTATTGTGATGAGTGTTGTAATGAGTGTTGAGTGCTAGAGTGTTTTGTAAAGTACTCAACATCAAAGTCTTGTGTAGAGTGATGTGTACTCTAATGTGCATGACTTGATGACATGTCATGGGATGCTCAAAATATAGGCACTGTGTAAAGGCATCCCATATGTTTCTATGATGTACGAATATGCTTGTAAAAGATCATCTAGAAGATATAAGGCCATCTCCATATGGTTATGCTCTCCATTAAGGCCATGTATATGCCCTAGAGTAGGACTACATGCAAGTCTATAGATCTCATCAATGGGAAGTTTAGTACTCGATGATGCTTTAGAAGATGATTTGTGCTGACTAGGTCTACTCAAAAGATATCTTCCTAGAGTGTCAAATGTAATGCTCCTAGCAATAGATGCAATATGTCCTATACAATCAACTGCTTCCCTTGGAGAAGCAGTGACAACTTTATTCACAGTAGTAACCATCATTGGAGTCACTATTAGGGTCCTAGATCCCACTAATGCATTATGACGAGGAACAACATGAGTTGACTCATGGTATACATCTTGATCACAAACTCTACCATGTCCCTAACCATAACATCTTGGAAATATCTAAATAGTCGATGCAGTGCCCCAAATGAAGCTCTACTTACAACTACTGGGAAAAATATAATGGAATTCATTCTTTATTAGCGTAACAGCCATGTGTTGCTAGGAACCAGGGGTGCATCATACAAGTAATTTGTAGCAAAACATATCTAGTAACTTGATATGCTTTGACCTTGGTCTTACCCTCATAAAATGGGAAGACCTCTTGTTTGATAATCTCCTTAGAAACTAGACTCTAAACCTAGTCTAAGGATATACCAATTGAGATCTCTACTCTAAGCTTAGAAAAAGTCCTATCTATAAACTATGATGTAAATTCAATCTATGATCTAAGTCTATCAATAAGCTCCTCAAGACTAGTCAAAATCTACTAACATATAGCTCTATATAGATGATCTTTAGATGTCTCAATAGTTGATCTTAGTCTAGCAGTCTTTGTAGTTGAAAATTGGAATATAGTCATCATATCAGGAACATGAGGCTGGACAGATGATACATCAATAGGTGGTCCCTATCCCTAAGCCTGAGCTTGTCTATGTGTTTAAGCCTAAACCTAAGCCTATCCTTGTCCCTATCTTAGTCCCTGACCCTCTCCCTATCCCTGATCGTTAGGTTGAGGTTGATCGTGGGATGCCATCTATGAGTACAATGTGAAAACTAAATGTTAACTTAATATTACAATAGCATAAGGGATTAATAAGAGGATTTCATATAATTACAAGAACATGTATTCTCATAAGGGATCGTGATAGGTTCTATCATTAATCTGAGGTCTTAAGGGCTCCTATTAAGTATTATTTAAGTATTTCTAAGGTCTTAAGAGGTCATGTATAAAGTGAGAAGAGAGAGAGGAAGGAGAGAGAAAGAAGAGGAGAGAGAGAAAGTGAAGAGAGAGAAAGTGTGAGGAGAGAGAGTTGAAGGAGAGAGAAAGTAAGAAGAGGGAGAGAGTGTGAGAAGAGAGAGTTGAAGGAGAGAGAAAGTAAGAAGAGGGAGAGAGAGAGAGAGAGAGAGAGATAGAGAGAGAGAAAGTGGTGAGAAAGAAAGTAAGGAGAGAAGTGAGAGGAGAGAGAGTTCAAGGAGAGAGAAAGTGTGAGGAGAGAGTAAGTGAGAAGAGAGAAAGTAAGAAGAGGGAGAGAGTGTGAGGAGAGAGAAAGTGTGAGGGGACAGAAAGTGATGAGAGAGAAAGTAAGGAGAGAGAAGTGAGAGGAGAGAGTGTTCAAGGAGAGAGAAAGTCAGATGAGAGAGTGAGGAGAGAGAAAGAGAGTGGAGAGAGAGAAAGTGATAAGAGAGAAACTAAGTAGAGAGAAGTGAGAGGAGAGAGAAAGTAAGAAGAGAGAGAAAGTGATGAGATAGAAAGTAAGAGAGAGAGAGAGAAAGTAAGAAGAGGGGAAGAGTGTGAGGGGGGAGAGAGGAGAGAGAAAGTGAGAAGAGAGAGAAAGTAAGGAGAGAGAAGTGAGAGGAGAGAGAAAGTGAGAATTGAGAGAGTTTTTCTAGATATTGAAGGTAATTTTTAATTTTTTTATTCATCTAGAATTTTAAATCATTTTTTCCTATTGTTGGTTTTCAACATCTAATCATATTTTTGGTTTTCTAAATCTCATCATATTTTATTTTTATTGTTTATCTACTTAGCATTTTATATAAACTAAACATATTATTTCTTCCACTGACTATAATTTTAACAATATTTTCTAACATTTAAACTAAAATACAACATATAAACATTAAATTAATTATTGTATACTAAAAATAATAAAATATCGATAAAAAAGCTAAATATTCATAAAAACTAATAATTGATCAAAATAAACTAAATATTCATTAAAATAAATAAATAAACATTAAAAATAAAAAAATGAGCTTACCTAGTATGTTGAATGCTCAGAGGTTGAAAAGGGTAAGTCTGAATGATGATGAAATTGAAAATGTCACAAAGTTTGCTCCAAGCCCTGCTGCAAAATAATTGTTGTGATAATAAATGGTAAAATGGTAAAATGGCTTTTTAAAATCCATTTTTGGACAATAGTTAGGGTTCAAAATGGCTTCAAGTGAAGCCTTGTGGGATTGGAATGAAGCCATATCAACTTAGAGGGAAGCCCTAGGATTTGTTTGATGCCCTAGTGGGCCCATGGGCTACTCGAGCTTTAAGAAAAGCCGCATCCACATGGCTTTGAGTGAAACCATGTGGAGGCTTCAATGGAAGCCATGGCTTCACTCAAAGATCCCTAAAATATTTTTTTCCCACTTTTCATCTTATTTATTTGTGATGAAAAGTGGGAACCAATTGCATGGCCTTACCCAACTCTAATTATATACAAATTGAATTTCTAAACGGTACTAAGTAGGTCTCCACTCTTGTTTGTATCACTCAATGGGTGTATGGTCTTTTGCATGACACAAAAGAATGAAAGAACAAGAATATAAGAAGGAAGTTTTGAGATGATCTAGAAGTCTCTAGAATCTCTAAAAATGGAAGCTTCACCTTCTCTAGGTGTTTCTGGGAGTTGAATTGTCATCAAAATGCATTTTTGGTGCATGGAATCCTCTAAATTAGGAATTGATAGTTAATTGTCAGCGGAATACTTTTTCTTCAAAACTCTCAGTGCACCTCTATGAAAGGCACACCTCTGCACCTTGGTGATAGGTTCCAAAAATCCAAAAAAAATCTAAATATCAAAATTGAATTTCTAACATCTTGGTTGTCTTCCCCTTTAGACCAAAAAAATGTTTGGATGTTTATTCTTAAATTTCTCTATCATCTTAGTTACTTCACTAGATTATGATAAATCTAAAGCCTCATACTTATTCTTTACTTCTTTCTAGTAATTACTAACTCCTATACAAGTCTATGTGAATTCTTCAAGCTTGGTGTCTAGTTCTAACAATCCTTCTTACATCATCATCTGATGAAGCATCTTCATATGTTCCTCTAAATTTTTAGACTACTACTTGAACCACAAAAAGCTTGGTTTTAGACTCATCTTCAAAAATCTCAAGGAACGAGGCACTATAGTACCTTTCTACTTCCAAAAATTTCTCTTGAGCTTTGTCCATTATCTGTTGGATTTCCTCATGGAATCCCTCCATTACCTTATTTCATGTTGATATCCTTTCATCCAATCATCAATCTTATCTAGCTCCTCAATAGTGTATGCCTCCATAAGTAATTGATACCTCTAACCCTTTATTGATCTTAATTCCTTCAAGTCATTGGCCTAGGTATGTACTTCATCCATCAACCAAAAATCTTGGTTCACTATAGAAACCAACTTTTTGAGACTTGACTATATATGGTGCAAATGGTTCAAGTTACCCTATATTATTTGCAATCCTTTCTCTTCAAAAATGTCACGTCATTACTGACATGCTTCCAAAAATAGATCCAACCTTATCCCTACCTACTTTCTATCTAGTACAACACTAAGGGAAACCCCTAAATTGTCTAGGTCAATAGGTCCCACTACTTCTTTCAAGTAACCTCTCACTAGCTCATTCAGCTTATGCAGTGTTATCAACTCAATCTCATCTTGATCCATATGATAAAATACCTCCTTCATAAATGTGATGATCATCACTTTGGCTCTATCCACCATGGGCTTTCCTAATATAGCCTCCTTGATTTGATAATCTTTTGGAGTTAGTTCTTCAGTGTTAGCATGAGGAGGAGGAATGGAAATATGCACAAGAAGGTCTTAGTCTTGGTTCTTCATTATGAAGGTCAATGTTCTAGCATCAACCTTAGGTGGCTCAGGACTCTTCACCACTTTAATCTATTCCTTCCTCTATTGTCAACTCCAACTGCCTTTTTTATTAGAACATAACCTCTCTCTTTAGCCATGCTGGTGTAGTCCCCATAGGTGACATATACTTATTTGAAGAGGCTAGTTCTATAGAAATCTCCTTTCCCTTATCACTTCTCTCTAGAGTCTTCTCATGTCAAGAAAAATCTTTAGGAGTCTCAATGTTTTTTTGGGTTGAAGATCTAGCCTATGTATTTAGGGGAGTTTTATGAGTTTCTTTTATTTTTCCCTCGTCAAACACTTAATCAGCATAAATCTATTAGTATTCACCCTCCTCCATTCCTTGGCCATCTAGTTTCTCTTCTTTTTCTAGAGGAAGTTGAGATACTAAACCTTTATCTTGAATGGTGGTCATATTCTATGGTGGTGGTGATGGAATACCCAAAGGTCCTTGAGGAAGAGGAGGCACTTGACTCTAATCCTCTCCTAAAGGCTCACTCATGGGGGTATCTCTAATTTCCTGACCCACCATCTCAGTGCCCACTAGAAAAAAGTCAAAGTCTAAGAGGTTGAAGACATCAATTCCTTCACTCTCTATCTCTTCTATCCACTTCTATTGTTCATCTTCAGAATTTGATACTTAGATAGGCTTCCTTAGAGTGGATGGAGGTATCTGTATAGAGATTCTTCTTCTCTCTTCCTCTCCATCTTTGGTTGAGTGAGTTCTCTAGCTCAAAAGGTTCCCCTTCTTTGTCTTCTTCCTCAACTTTGGGGATAGTCTTTGAAATCTGTGGGGAAGGAATTTTATTATTTTACAATCTCCTCTTCTAAGTACCCACCATAGTTGTTTCCACCCTAGAGCTCATTGGCATTAAGGGGGAGGTTTCTTCCTTTGAATTTTTGGGTGGTAGGACCCCTTGATCTTCTTCTCGTTCCTCCTCATGTTGTTCTAGTTGTACCTACTCTGGAGGTTGCTCTGTTGGCTCTTCTTGAGGCTCGGCTTGCCTCTTATTTCTTTTCCCTCAAGGCTGCCCTTTCCTCTTCTTACCCTTATTTTCCTCAAACTACTCGACCTCCCATTTGTGTTGATGTACCATTTCCATCCTTACTAGAGATTGAGCAAGGTAGGTTGGTATAGTGACCTTTCCACCTTTACCTTTGATAGGCCTGGTCATGGCTTGTAGAGTTATGGCTAGTAGAAATTGATTCATTTAAAATGGCTTCTTGATCCATTCCTTTGTCAATTCAACCACATGTCTATCTTGATGATTCATATCATTGTTCTCCTCTCGCCCTATCTGAGTGTTCATGATAGGCCTATTGTAGATTTTGTCTCTATTGTACAAAGGATTCATGACTTAATGGGCATCCTTCTCTACAACCTTTAGAGTAATCTTCATTTTGAGCACCTTTTTTGCTAAATGTAGACTCATCCTACAATATTCCTTAATACAAACATCATATTCATCTACTATGTTCATCCAATGATCTTCTAAGGCATCGACATGTACAAACTATTTATATGCCAAATTTTGTACCATCCTAATGTTGTCAAAGAATGGGCAAGGGGAGTTGTATTCTTCCAAGGGATACTAATTCCATTCAAAGTCAAAGGTGGAAATATTTGGTTTTGTCTTCACCTTGAATGTGCCAATTGTAATAGGAAAGACCAATGTCTTCTTATGTTGTTTCTCACACTATCATAAATAAAAGTGAGTTGTTAGGCTATCTCTAGAAGTATCATCCTATTTGAAGGATATCTTAGAAGATTTTTGGGGTACACAAGAGTACTAGCTACCCAAAGATATGTGAAGGTCTTGTATCAATTAATGTAGTAAGAACCTACTTTTATGACTCTAACTACCATGTCTACTGAAATTCTCTTTCCATAATCACCTTCAATGAATCTAATGATAGAAAATATGAACCCATCATTGACCACTCTATATTCCACACTCTATAGTGGGAGCTTCTTTTTCACTAGCTATGGGTATACTACATAGTGCGAAGAATTTTCATCTTGTATGCTTTCCTTTCTATACAGGTCTGGATAATCATTCATTCTAGCTACTAGAAATTACACCATGTATGATATCATGTAGAAGCGAGGATCTTCTTTGATGATGACTACCTCTTCATCCAAGTTATCACTTGTTGGAAATGATTGAAAAGATCATGAGGAAAGTTGTTGAAATGATATATGGAAATTGTAAAGAATATTCTCAATCATTATTTTGTCATTGATGTCAAACTTGCTATGAGTGACAATTGCTTTAGTGATCCAAATACTATCAATTAGTTGATTGACAAGGAGGAGGCAATCAATAAGATATAACTAAGTACACCAAGAGAAAGGTTGAAGTTATGATGTTGTAATGAAGTATAAGGATAAGTCAAGCCATTGATGAAATAAGTGTGTTGATGACATACTATGAGACATAGAGAATGGGCACACAGAAATATATCAAAGATGTAAGGTTTTAGCTAAGACATTTGTAAATCCTAACTAAAGTTCATTAGAGAGAGGGAGCCAAGCAAGCTAGTAGGAGCCAAGCAGATTCCTAGTTGAAGCTGAGCAAGATCAATATCAAGCGCTGAGTAAACTTTAGATGCTGAGTGATATCAAGTGCTGAGAAAACTTCAGATGCCAAGTGATATCAAGTGTCGAGCAGATATAGTGCCGAGTAACATAGAGATGCCGAGCACCAGTAAAACCAATAGTGCTGGGTAAAATAGAGATGTCGAGCACTAGTAAAAACAATAATGCCGAGTTGCTACATTATTTTGAAAATTGAAGATTTTCCAGATCTAAGCTGACAAGGTTGTTATTTAGAAGTTTATAAATTAAATGGAAGTTAAGAATGATGAGCTGGTGCCACAGAACACCATGTAAAACATTTTTAAGGATACAACTAACTAAGTTTCTAGATGAGAACAAGATATGAGGTAGATAAATTGTATCCTACCTAATCCATTTTGAAACTCTAAAATTAGAGAAGAAAAATTGAGCGGCAAAGGCAAAATCAGATTTCTATTTAAGAAGTCATAAGTTCATGAAGAAAAGAGAGATAGAGGTGGTCAAGCATGAAAGCATAAAATGCTGAAGGAGGTGATAAGGAGGAGAGAGAGCATAGTTACTTTGTTTCAATAAGAAGACCCCAGATATGGATGCATTGGCATGATAAGTAAGAAGACTCAAGCAGACGAAGCTTGATAAGAAGACAAGCAATCAGAGCTGAAGTGATTGAAGCCAAGGATAAGGATTGAACTGAAAGTGTGATCTAAAATCTACAAAGTATGTTGTAAGTTATATTAGATCAAAAGGCCATTATTGTTACTTTCTAGCAATTGTAATAGATAGTTTAAATCCTATGGACTTAGGTTGGTTTGATAGCCATGAGATAAATCCTTTAACAGGGTGATATTCCAAGTCAATGTTCTAAAATCCTTTAGCCAGGCCCATTCCTAATAGTTTGGTGAAATCCTTTAACAAGGTCACATTTAATAGTGTGTTGAAAGCCTTTAACAGGGCAGGCCTTTAATAGGGCATCACTTTAGAAGAGTGAGAATCAAGTAGCATGTTACTGGTGGTTTTTCCCAAATTGGGTTTCCACGTAAATCATTGTGTCATGTGTTGATCTTGAACATTTCATTTATGCATGTTGATTTAATATGTTTGATTTAAGTTTGGATAGATGAAAAGTGAATGGATTTATTAAAAGTGTAGAAAAAGTATTATTAGGGCATTTGGACCTTGAATAATTGATTCACCCCCCCCCCCCCCCCCCCCCCTCCCTCTCAGTTATTCTAAAGAATTCTAACATCACTTAGGATAGTTCCACAATCAATGGGAATCTTTGTGGCCCTTATGGATTCAATAAAATGAATCATCCATTTTTGAAGATGAACTATTGCAGGAAGACCCATGACTTTGCTAAGGAGAACAATCAAGTATTTGATGTCATCTTTCATGTAGCCTCTAGTCATATCCACCTTGCCTACTCTTCAACCCAAAGGTGTCCTGTCAATTAGAAATGAGGTTTGAACAAGTTCCTTCACCTCTTTCTCATTCACCCTATACCATCACTCTAATCCATTGTATGATATTTTCATGTATTGGTCTACCCTTGGAAGGTGAAACACTTTCTCTATGTTTTAGGGTTGGAGGTCCAGGACTATCTCTCTAGTTATGTTTTTTACAATATTTTCCTTGGTTACATAGTGCTCTACTAATGTCATTATCAGCTCAAAAGATTGAACTCATGTGGTATGTGATGATTCATTTGCAAGCCTAAACCACATCAATGCAGATATCATTTTCAACCTCTCCTTGGGTTTATTATAGATTATCAAGAAGGCATTCCATTTGATATGGCCCAACTTTGTATCGTTGATCTTTGCATGCCCATCATGGAATCTTGACTTCTAAGGTGCTCCTTGGTACTTGAAAGTGATGGGTTTTGGTGACATTTTCTCCACCATATAGGATGATAATGCCATTTGATCTGCACAAAAGAGGAAAACATTAGTTGTATGGATATCAGAAGGAAAATCCTTGACCTAGAGAGACCCAAACTATCATCCAAATGAGTAAAAAATCAATCAAAAGGGATCAAAATGTAGTTTTCCCCCCAATACAACCTATTATGCACTTTAGCACACCTATTTCACCCCTACAGGTGCATTAATGCACTTAATTATCCCTAAAATAGTTATTTTGTGCAATTGTGCATCACCACACATGTGCACCTTGGAAAGTTGCACACATCTGTAATGTGTGGTGCAATGGGATGCTTGACAGAGTTTTTTATTTTTTTTAAAGCTCACCTATGCACTCCTTTGAATCCCCTTAGTTCTATTTTGTTAGGTTTTAATTTTTTTTGTTTTTAGGTTTTGCAGAGGTGCACACATGCACAACTTTGAGGGGTGCATAGGTGTGCACCTCTTAGGTGTTCTAACCTTAGCTTGGTTGTGTAGGGGGGTAGACAAGGGGATTATCTATCCATTTTCTCAATCTTCCTTTAGAAAATTCTTTGGAATTCATTTGTTATGTCTTTACCTAATCCTTACCTTAAATTTAATGATCAACTTGTCAATCTTACCTTTATGCAGTTTATGTCTCCTCAGGAATCAACTGAGTCAGTTGGGAATCATGATTTCCTCAAAATTCATTCTCAAGACTATTACTCAGTAATCTCTAAATTCTAACACTCAGTAATTACTAAATTATTCTTAGAAAATTTTAGAATAATTGAGAGGGGGGTGAATCAGTTATTCAAGGTCCTTATGTACCATTTGAACAATAAAACATAAAAACTCACTATTATGCTTATTTTGTTGTTGCTTGGTCTCTACTGTAATCATGAAATCTATGTATTAAACATAACTTGTTTTTCTTAATGAAAACATTATCAAATTAAAAAGCATATAAAGCATTCAACATAGTTTTGACACTAGGATTTTATGTGGAAATCCAATTTGGGAAAAACCACTAGCAACATGTCACTACTTTTCACTCTTTTGAAGCGAGCCCTATTAAGAGCCAACCCTACCAAAGGTCTACACTACACACTATTAAATGTGACTTGGTTGGAGAATTTAATCACCCTATTAGAATTGGCCTTGTCAAAGGACTTTGATCATTTCATTTAGAATGTCACCTAGTTAAAGGATTTACACGAACTATTAAGTCTTCCAAATGATTTTTAAGTCAACCTCTATTAAAAGGATTTCAATAAATATTTTTTACAATGATTAGAAAGAAAATAGTAGGTTTGATCTATGGGATTACAAATTGATTTACGAGTTTAGATCTATGTTCAGTCCTTGTGCTAAATTACTGATAAGCTCCATGTTTTCATCTCTCTAATTTTGATTTTCTTGGCAACCCTTCAAGAAATCACCATTCAATTATCAAAAACACTTAAGCCATCTTTCTTAGATTAACTTATCAACATCAGCTTCATCAATGCAAGCCCTCTCCTTTAGCTTTACATCCACTAACACATTTGGTGTTCACTCTTTTGTGCCTATGATCCACCTCTATCTATATGTCTTTCTCATATGTACCATACATGCACTTCACACACACATTTGTTTGGTTCTGTACCTCTTTAAATATGCAATCATTTCTGTACAATTTTCCATGATCACCATAGATCTTAGGGTTTATGATCAGGTTTAACATAATTCAGTATATCTATCCATCTTTATCTTCCTTCGAAAACTTCTCTAGAATTCATATGTTAGGTATTTATCTAATCCTTGCCTTAAATTTAATGATACAACTCATCAATCTCATCTTTAGCATATTTTACATCTACCAAGAAATCAACTGAGCTGGTTGGGAATCACAATTTCCTCAAAATTTGTTCTCAACGCTATCACTCAACAATCTCTAAACTCTAACACTCGATCATCACAGAATTATTTTTAGAAATATTTAGAATAACTAAGAGGGGGGGCGAATCATTTACTCAAGGTCTGTATGTACCATTTGAACAATAAAACATAAATACTCATTTTTTTACTTATTTTATTGTTGCTCAGTCTCTACTGTAATATTTAAGTCGTTTTCTTAAACATAACTTTCTTTTATTAATAAAAGCATTATCAAATGAAAAACCATATAAAGCATTCAATAAAATTTTGACACTAGGATTTTGCGTGGAAAACCAATTTGGGAAAAAACACCAGCAAGATGTCACTATTATTAATCTCATATTGGTTTTGATAAAGTAATGAAAAAAACTTAGTCATTATTCACCAAAGATCAGTACATGCCAAGTGATCAAAGCATGCTAAACATAATTGTTCAGATAACACATGTCAATTGATATGTTAGTGTATGTTGAGCACTAGTAGGTGTCAAGCAATCAGTGTGTGCTAAGTCATTTAGGTGTTGAGCCAACAGAAGGAGTCAAGCAAGTAGTGTGTGCTGAGTGATTATAATGTCGAGTAAAAGAGTGTGTTGAGCTATTCAGAAGTCCAGTATCAGTATTGAGAAGACAGTAAAGGTTGAGCATTAGAGCCTTTGGATGTTGAGTGAATAGTTTATGTCATAGATGTTTTTAATCGCACAAAATTCTATGTAAACCTTTTTTTGGCCAACATAATCATAGTTTTTATTATAAGAGATAAGTATGGAGTCGTATTACAAATCCCTATACAATACATGTAACCAATCAAATTGAGGGAAGCATTAGGCAGCAATAAGGATCAATCATAGCCTTTGATTCTTACCTAATCCATCACCACCAATATTTATTTAAGAAAGGAAAACCCTAAAAGTTTTATGGATGGACAAGGAGATGAATGAAAAGAGTTTAGAGTGCATTCATGGTGGCTATGATGACTATGACAAAGATATGTAAAGAAGAATTAGTCTAGAGAATCAGAGACAAGTAGTGAGAGGATTATAAAGGATAGATTCAATCAAAAGGTTCAATATACAATTAGTATAGAGGAGATCTAATATCAAGTAGAAAGGTGCTAACCAAAGATCAAGTGTTGAATTATTCTAATAGGTGATGTAGATTAAATCTTTTGACCGTGTAGTCTTAATAGGTTGTTGTAAATCTCTTAAACAAGTGCTTACTTTATTGTAAGTTTAAATCCTCTAACAAGGTGAGACCTAATAGTCTTTGTAAGCCTTTAACAGGGCAGACCTTTCATAGGGTAGGTCATATCATATGATCAAAACATTGTAGCCATAATTGGCCACACTTTAAGACTATAGTAGTGAAGATTTGTGGGTGTCATCCCCACCCCAATTTCACCTTCTCATTGGAGGTTTTTTGCATAACCAAATTTATTGTGTCATGTGTTAATTTCTTTATGTTATGGATGTGATGCATGTTAAGTTATTTTAGTTTATATGTTAAGTTATGAGATGGATTTTGGTGATATATTGTAGAGGAAAAAAATTGAAGTGTTGAATCATCTCCCTTCCCCACACTCTCAGAACTTACTTTCCCACTGGTATTTCTAATAGTTAGTATCAGAGCTTAGTTCTCTTGAGGGAAAGTTTTATAGCTTTGGAGGTAAGATCTTAAAAATGGAAGTCTTCAAATTGGGAAAGACTAATGAAAACCAAAATATTTAAATATAGCTTTCCCTACATCAACTCAAGGAGAAAAGAGATGAATTAAAATGTTCATTGAAGAAAAGAAAGGAATTGGTTGTTGATAAAAATGAAACTCAATACCAAGAAGAAGACACTACTGGATTGTTTGAGGATGGAAACTCAAATGAATTTGATGTAGCTACTATAGATTTGATACTGCTACAACTACAACAAACAAGGATATCGAGAAAATTAATGTAGGACCAAGACCATGAGAATTCAAAGATTTGAAGGATACTATTATGATTATTAGAAGTATGGACACAAAGCATATGATTGTAGATGTAAGACCAAATGGACATCAAACAAGCAAACTAAGGTCCAACATCTTGGAAATTCTTACAATTGTGATTATAATACAAGGTTAGGTTATCACTATTGTCAATAATATGGACATGTTCCTAAAAATTACATAAGGACACATTTTAGAGGCAACTACAATAGATGGTTGAGTGAGATTACACGTTTTAGTTATTTCAAGACTGGTCATGTCAGTAGAAACTATCCAACTAGGTCACTAGCATCGAGCAATGAATTTAGTAGAGGTAAAGAAAAGGTTGATGTTGAGAAAGTGAAGGTGCAAATGAATAAAACATGGAGAAACAAGGAAGATTATAGTACACCAATTTCAGATGAGGTCACTTCATCCAATGGATTAGGTGATTACATCACCCCCAACTAGGCAATAAAAGGTATGTGTGGAACTGATATTTAAATTGTAACATTATGCATTAGTTCCAAATATCTAAGATTTGAAAAGAATACATATGCATGAATCAAGATGCAATGAAGAAGTTAAGAGTAAGATTTATTCTATAGATATATTGTCTTCTATGTTGTTGTCAAGCATGGAAGAAATTATAGTTATTGCCAAGTGATACAAAAAAGGCTAGTGTAAGTTGAGCTCACTATGTCAGCTGAGCATGTTGAAAATCTTATGATAGTTGAGCTTATAGTTGTATAAGAACTAGGCATTTAATACCAAATTTGAAGGGTTATATATTCAATTTTAGACTCATTTGCACTTACCAGAGTTTGAAGAGCATTAAGAGCATGAAAGTGATTGGAAAAAGGAGATTTTAGCATTTTTGAACCAAATCTAACTACTACTCGACACCATTTTATGGATTCAAGAGGTATTTAGCTTGTGTCGAGTTACACTATTTTTTTCTCAAACCCTAGGGAGTTAAAATGGTAGCTAGCTCTTTTGAAATAGTTAGGAAAGAGGGGAAGGAAGTTTTTAATGTTTAGTTGATTAGCAATGATGTTAGATAGCCCCCATTCTGAGAAATTCTTGAGATTGCATACAAGGGAGATCTATCTAGTGCATTATCCATGATACCACCATAGGTCTTAATGGTTCAAGATGTGAGATGTTGCTACATGAATAAGGTTGGAGAATTTGGAGAAATGGAAATTAGGGAAACCTACCAAAAATTGTGTGACAATGGTGTTTTGAGAAAAGAGAATAATATTGTTGAGTGAAAAGGGTTGATGTGTGCCTTAGACTTTCCTCAAGTTTTCAAAACTAAGTGGATTTATATTTTTCTAAGTTGTATACATGACAACTATATCTAGTTAGAGGATGGACTAGTAACGATTTCTAAGAAGATTGTGCATAGAGTGATAGGGTATCCTACCCTTGACTAACCAAAGACTATATAGAGTGATGCAAAGGATGTTATTGAGAATAACATAGGTGTAGTATGGAACAAGTGAGGCATGGCTATTGGAACTATTTCAAATCTCATTATTTCCTTTACAGTCAGAGTCATTACCCATAATTTCTTTTATTCAAGTCGACTGAATAGTGTTTCTTATATGGCAGTCAATTTGGATTATAAAATTGAAAAGAGATCATTCCTATGATGTAGCTGAGTTACAACTAAAACAACTTTCAAAAAAATTAGAAGCCATTAGGAAGGCCAAAAGTGCATCTTTTAATTTTGGTTCTTTGATTTTTTGCATATTTTTATATGTGCAAAACACATCCCTTACTTTTGGAAAAGTTTCTTGGAAGACCAATAGGTCAGTTACATAGAAGATTATAGGATTTATTGAGCATCTTGGAGACAATTTTAATTTAGTAACAACTAGCTATTTTGAGGATTTGAAGAAATCCATTAAGCAAAGATTGAGGATTCATGTATCATTAGTGGAACAACATTACAATTATGTGTGTTTCCTAGTTGATGTAGATCACACATATGTGCAAGTAGAAATACCTAGGGTCAGATGGTTAAAAGCCTTGCCATGTGAAATTGATGTGAATGAAGCCTTTACAACCATCATAGCTCTACTTTCCAAGGAAATTGACAAGGATGCTACATCCTTTAGAAACTATTATGAGGCTAAATCAAGAATAACAATAAATTTATAAACTACCTTAGTGATAAGAAAGAAGAATAAGATAGTGAAGAATCTTAAAGAGAAGTTTGGTGAAGATGATGAGGATGTAGAAGAACATGAAGAAGAACAAGCAAAAGGCCAAGCACCACTAGAACTAACACAAGGCCTAGGAGAATCTAAAGATGATGATGTTGAAGGTGTTAGGGAAGAAGAAGGCAAGGAAGCACCTAAGGAAACTAAAAAAGAAGAGAAAATCAAGGAAGAAGGTAATGGAGAAACCAAAGAGAACTATGAAGTAGTCACAAAAAAATCTAGTCGTACCTTTAGCTAGGTCAAGCACTAGGGAAGCCACTACACAAGCAAAAGAAGTTTCAAAGCCTAAAGGAAAAAGAGCTAATATCACAGTAGAGCCAAACCAGGATACTCAACATATTTTCAAGAGATTTAAGAAGAAGTAAAAGCCACAAGAGGATTAAAATGAGGAGAAGAAAGAGTCCAATGACTTGAGTCAATTCAAATTGGTAAGCCACAATCCCACTTCTGACATTGATACCTTGGGTGACAATATAAAGACTTATGAAAAAATTTCAAGTTTCACACATGTTGATTTTGATAATTTAGAAAGTGTAGAGAAAAATAATATAAAGGAGTTCATATATGACATGATGGTAACTTAACTTTTAAAACCACTCCTCTAGAGACTGCCAACTCATTACCAAAGAGTTTATATGATAGAATTGAGTAATAGTGGCAATTTAGTTTAACTAATGAAGATAAATTAGGAAAACTATTTTAGCCCAAGTGATGCCTGAATTGGATAAATAGATGAATGCTAAGGCAATGGAGAAGAACAAAGGGAAATTTTCTCCCAAATATAAAACTTTCTATATTTTCAAGAAGCAAATAGAAGATGTGGTAACCAAGAGTAGATCAATTTGGAAATCTACTTATGGGTTACCCACTAAAACAATAATTGAGAAAGGTGAGAAAGAAGTAGCTGATATAGAAAAAGAAACCTAGCCAAGGAAGTTACTATGGAGGGAACTAAAGGAATAGTATAGGAAGCCACAATTGAAGAAGAGCAATAGGATGTACAGGTCTTGAGTGCTAGTCCCCCACATGGGAACCAAGAGAGTCAACAAGACTCAGTAAGTATTAAAGATGTTCCTAAAAATACATTACAAAATGTAAATCCTTTAACTAGGGATGATTTGAGGAAGCTTAAACAAGATTCTACCAATACAACTATTCTATGTAGTAACCTAATATTGGTGAGAGTGGATGAGATTCAAAAGGTAGAAGTTGCATCAGAAGGGGAGGAGCCACAAGTTACATCAAAGGTGCCCCCACCAACTATGGTTTAGGAGAACCCACAATAAATGACACCTCATTGAATTCCTAAGAACACCTAGAATAAGTTAAATCTATCAATTAGGAATCTAGACCAAATTGTAAGACCTAGTTCCAAGATTGGCACAGTTGTTAACCCTTGGTCAACTATGGTCAAAGGGCCTAGAATCTTAGGGTTTTTCTTTATTTTATGTCTTATTATTTTTTTTACCTATGTGGGTCATTTACAATATGTTTCATTAGTTTTACTTGTAGTTTGCAAAAATTGCTAAAAATGCAAAAATTGCTCAAAAAATTGTCAAGCAACTTTAGCAACATTTTGCAAAATAGTGCAAAAACTTCCCCAATGGCTCAAAAAGTTTGAAATGTTATTATGATCATTGGAATCCCTATAATAATCCATTTTAGGATGGTTATAGGCATTTTGATGTATTTACACTTTTCAAATCAATAAAATACCTTATTTTTACTACAATCTGCATGTTTCCATACGTTGTATAGATCTGTATGGAAACACCTGGGTTGAGACCCATATTTTTGGATAGGTGGATGAAGTAGCTTTATAATTCATATGTTTTTAAGCCTTCATATATATCCTAACTCAAGATATCCATATTTTTGCAGAAGTTGGTTTGGGAAAGTTGCTGACTTAAGGTTTTCAAGCACTTTTACGTATAACCAAGGATTTCACCATGGGAATCTAATGGCCTTTGGTGAAATACTGGTGTTTAACATGTATGATAAGATGCAAGTGGTTTTATGATTGTACTTGTAGGGACCCATGATTTATTTGATGCCCTAGGCATGCAAGACCCAAGTGCATGTTAGAAAAAGAATGCAACATCTTCCACAACTTTCACCACACTTGGCATGAAGGCTTGAAATTTGGTTTGTGATTTTTCTAGGGTTTACCTCACATGTTACTATCATTATTTTTTAGTATGGAGTCTTAAAACATGTACTTCCTTTGTAAATTGACACCATTTACTTGAGTATGAGTCTCCCTTGGTCATTTCATAAATTTCATGGTTGTTTTACCAAATGGGGTCAAATTGTGCATTGTGAGTAGCTTGTGATAAGTTGTCTTGTTTGTATGGCTCCCTTGTGATTAGGGTTTTCCTTGTTTGAATGAGTGGTTTTGATAACCTAATATTATCCTTGGAGCACTTGTGATCAGTGCTTGCACTTTTGATCATCATACCAAGACGTTTGGTTAAAAGGACTTTAGTGAAGAGGGTCTTAGGGCCATTTGATCAATCCCACTAAGATCCATTGCATCAATTGGTATCAGAGACATGGATATTATTAGATAAGATGAAGAAATAATTGCAAGGGTAAGTAATTTTGAACTAGAAAAGATAATGAGAGAAAAAAGGACAACCAATGCTACTCTAGCAAAGAGGTTGAGGGAACTTGAAGGTAAGTTGGAAAAAAAAAAAAGGGGGCACAATCTAAAGAAGACCAGAATATTGAGGCTGAAGACCTTGAGGAAGATGGTGAAGTTCCTATTAAACAAAGACCTCTTTTGAATTGTCTCAAATCCACAGAGAAAAGAACCATGGAGGGGAAGATGGAATTTCCATTCAATGGGAAGATGAATGCTAATGTGTCATTGGATTGGATAGAAGCCCTAACCAGTTTCTTTGAGTGTGAAGACATTCCAAAGAAGTAGACGGTAAGATGGAAAATTCCAAGTTGAAGGGAGCATTCCTAACTTGGTGTAACTTCATCTAGACCAAGAGGGTGAAGAAAGGAAGAAGCATGATTTCTTCTTAGGATAGAATGGTGGCTCTAGTTAGGTAGACATATGTTCCTGAAGACTATGGGGTAAAACTCCATAGAAGAAAGAAAAGTTTGAAATAAAAGGATCCAGATGTTAGTTCCTATACAAAGGAGTTCTTGAAGTTGTGTATGACAACCAACATAGTAGAAGATGAGGAGGAAAAACTAGCAAGGTATATGAATGGCCTTAAGTTACCCATCCAAGAAGAACTTACCATTCACACTCGCACTTTAGTAAATAAGTGCTATCAACTAGCCCTCAAACTGGGAGGAAATTGGAAAAGGAGGTAGGATCAAAACAAAGACAAAGAGAATAATAAAATTTCAAGCCCAAGAAAAATTCTTGGAACAAGGGGCAAAGTAGTGGAATTAAACCTACTTATCAGAACAAGGATTGGGAAGGAAAAAGTTCTAAAGAGAATTATAGAGGAGGAAAATCTTTTAGAGGAAGAGGAAGAGGCAATGGCCCTCTCACATGTTATGACTATAATCAAGTAGGACACCATGTAGGAAAGTTCCTTGAGAAGAGGAATAATAATCAAGGGGAAAGAAGATCATAAATTTTGGATGAAGAGAAACTTGATTGTAGAGACCTTGAACCTAAGGAAGGATCATGTTTGATGATGAGGAAAACATTTGTATAGATCCCTCACACCCAATACCCACCCCAAAGAAAGAATCTCTTCAAGACAAAGATCAAGTGCCAAGGTAAGGTATGTATTTTGTTGATTGATTCAAACTCAACTAAAAATCTTGTTTCTTCTAAAATGGTAGAAAAACTTAAACTACCTAAGAGACCCCACCCCTTTCCATATCATGTTTCTTGGCCAACAAAGGGTCATCAAACCTTAGTAATTGAACAAGCATGGGTAGATTTTTCCTTAGCATATTTCAAGGATAAGATACTTTGTGATGTTGTAGGAATGGATGCATCTCATATACTCTTAGGAAGGCTCTAGCAATATGATGTAGATTCCATCCATCATTTCAAAAAGAATACTTACTCTATAACTAGGAATGTGTAACCTTCACCATGAAATCCATGCCTAATCCTAAAGTAGAGTCTATTGTTGTAACCATGGGAGAGAAATAAATGATCAAAGACTTGAAATAACTTAATGCACATGGATTTATATTGGTCTCTTAGCCAAGGGAAAACATAACTTCAAAGGATAAAGATCCTATTCCATAAGAAGCACAAGACCTATTGCAAAAGTATAGTCATTTCACTGCTACTAATCTACCTACAAGCCTCTCTCCCATTAGAGACATTAGTCACTAAATTGACTTGATACTTGGCTCTTCTCTACCTAACAAGGTACCTTATAAGATTACCCCAACCCAACATGTTGAAATTGTGAAGCAAGTGAATGATTTGTTGGAAAAAGGCCTAATACAAAGAAGCCTAAGTGCTTGTGATGTTCCATCTATCCTTGCTCCCAAAAAGGATAGAAAATGGAGATTGTGTACTACTAGCCAGGATATCAACAAGATTACTATAAGGTATAGATTCCCCATGCCTAGAATTGAGGATCTATTGGATCAACTAGGAGGAGCTTACTACTTCACCAAGATAGACTTAAAGTTTGGATACCATCAAATCATAATCAAACTAGGTGATTAATGGAAGACAACATTCAAAACTACTAAAAATTTGTTTGAATGGTTAGAAATGCCCTTTAGGTTAAGAAATGCCCCTAGTACTTTTATGAGACTTATGAATGAGATATTCATTGATTTTATTAGAACTTTTTTTGTTATTTACCTTGATGACGTACTAATATTCAATCATAGCAAGGAGAAGCATCTTGATCATGTGGAATAGGCATTAATAAGGCTTCATCAACACAAGTTTGTGATCAGCTTGGAAAAGTGCATGTTTATGAAGAAGGAACTTGTATTCCTAGGTTTCATGTTCTCACAAGGTACCCTCAAGATGGACCCTTAGAAGGTTCAAGCAATCATCAATTGGCCTCCACCAAGGAACCAAGGTGATGTAAGAAGCTTCTATAGGCTTGCCACCTTCTATATAAATTTTATCAAAAACTTCAATCATGTGTGCACTAATGCTTGACACAATTAAAGAAGGTAGGAAGACTATATTTTCTTGGACAATGGAAGCCAATGATGCATTTTGGTACTTGAAAAATAAAGTTTCTCAATACCCCATCCTAGTTCTACCTGATTTCAAAAAGATCTTCACAATGGAGATAGATGCAAGTAATTTGGTGATAGGTGAAGTCCTAAGTCAGGAAGGTAAGGTAGTTGCTTTCTTCTCTAAGAAATTAAATAATGCCAAAAATAAATTCTCAACTTATGGCTTGGAACTTTATGCCATGGTTCAAGCCCTCAAGAAATGGAGGCACTATCTAATTCCCAAAGAATTTTTAGTATACACTGACAACCATGCATTGATTTTCTTCATTTCTCAAGAAAAGCTATCTGTCAGACATCTAAAATGGATGGAGTAGTTGCAGGCCTACACCTTCAACATTAGACATAAGAAAGGTGTTGTAAACAAGGTTGCAGATGCCCTTAGTAGGAGGGTTGGCTTGGTTGAAGAGGTACAACTTAAAAGTGTGGGAATTGATTCCCTTAAACATCTATTGGTGATGATCCCAATTTTGCAAAGATCTTTCAAGTTTGCACAGAGATGGTTGGAAGATACTCTACTAATTTTTTTGAATACCTGATTTAGAATGGACTCATATTTAAAGGAGCTCAACTATGCATTCCCAAATGTTCAATGTGGAAAAATATAATAAGGGGTAAATATTGTGGTGGCCTAGGAGGACTCTTTGGCATTGACAAGATAGTAGACATGGTGAAAAGAGGTTATTTTTGGCCAAGGGTGAACATTGAGCTGAAGAATTTCATAGAGACTTGCACAAAGTGTATATAAAGGTGTATCAATAAATTATGGGTTATATCAACCCTCACTAATCCCCACAAGACCTTGGGAATCAATATCAATGAATTTTTTCATGGGACTACCTAGAACAAAACAAGTTTTTTATAGTGTTTTTGTGGTAGTGGATAGATTTAGAAAAATGGTCCATTTTATACCATGTAAAAGCATAAATGATGCTTCTCATATTGCACATCTTTTCTTTAAAGTGGTAGTTAGGATCCATGGTTTACCACAAACTATTGTATCTAAAAGGGATGTGAAATTTCAAAGCCACTTTTGGAGAAAAATCTTCAAGAAACTTGGTATTAACTTAACCTACAACCCTATCTCTCATCCACAAACTGATGGACACATTGAGGTGGTAAATAGATCCTTAGGAAATCTTCTAAGGTGCCTAACCAAAAAATATGCTTAGAGTTGGGATCTATTCTTTCCTCAAGAAGAGTTTGCATTTAATGACTCCATGTATACATCAACCAGCAAGACACCTTTCCAAGTAGTGTATGGCCTTTATACCAAGGGACCATTGGACTTGGTAGAACTACCATCTGATTTCAATATCAGTGCTCAGGGAGAAGAATTGGTAAAACTTATTTCAAAGGTGTAACATGAGGTCAATGAATCATTACAAAGATCAAAATTGAAATATAAGGAATATGCTGATAGGAAAAGAAGTGAAATCTACTTAAAAGTTGGAGGCAAGGTTTGGGCATTCTTGAGAAAAGAGAGACTACCTAAGAGTAGATATTCAAAACTTCAGATGAAGAAAGTAGGACCATGCAATATACTCAATAAAATAGGTGAAAATTCATATGATATCTCTCTTCCCCCTACCTTGAAAATTTCTCCAATCTTCAATGTTGTAGACCTCACACCCTACAAAGGCATAGCAGATTCAGGAAGTGAACAAGTTGAGAAAGAAGACATCAATGATGAAGACTATGTAACTAATCTCCCTCAAAGAAAACCAATGGATTTAGAGGAGATTTTTGACACCAAGTTTCTAAAATAGACAAGAACTAAGAAGTACATGCAGTACTTAGTCAAGTGGAAATGGCTCCTCAATATTGATGCAACTTGAATGACAAAAGACCAAATCAAACAACATGGCACTTCTGTAGAGAAATTGCCCTCAAGTAGGAACTTGAGTTTAAAAATTCAAGGGGATTATAGTGTAGGATCACCCACAATAAATAATAACTCATAAAATTCTTAAGAACACCTAGAATAAGTTAATTCTATCAATTAGATATCTAGACCAAATTGTAAGACCTAGTTCCAAGATTGGCATAGTTATAAGCCCTTGGTCAACTATGGTCAAAGATGGTAAAAGGGCCTAGAATATTAGGATTTTTATTTATTTCATTTTCCATCATTTTTTGGACCTATTTGGGTCATTTAGACTAAGTTTCATTAGTTTTAATTGTAGTTTGCAAAAATTGCTCCAAAAGTTGTCAAGCAACTTTAGCAACTTTTTGCAAAATAGTGAAAACAACTTCCCCAATAGCTAAAAAAAGTTCAAAATTTTTATATGCATATTTAAAAGCCTATAATAATCTCTTTTAGGTGGTTTATAGGTAGTATGATGTATTTTCACTTTTCAAACCAATAAAATACCATGTTTTTACTGCAATCTTCCTATTGTCACACATTATACAGATTTGTACTGACACATCATGGATTGAGTCCACATTTCTAGATAGGTGGATGAGGTATCTTTCCAATTCATATATTTTTAAGTCTAAACCTATCTCCTAACTCAAGATATCCATATTTGTGCACAAGTTGGTTTCAGAAAGTTGCTAATCTAGGATTTTCAGGTGTTTTTAGGTATAACTAGGAATTTCATTGTGGGAATCTAATGGGCTTTGGTGAAATCCTAGTGTTTAACATTGTAAGAATTAGGTCTAGCTGTAATACTATGTAATAATTTATCTAAGGCAATAATTCAACACCAATATCAAGAAGCTCACTAGATAGCACAAGAGAGACAAATGATGATCAAATGAGAATGGATATTAGATGATTGGATATCAGATAAATGGATAAATACATTATAGAGGTGCCTTGTATATAAAGGAAACTAATATGACTAGGATTCAACAAAGAGACAAGAATAAAAACTAAGCACATGTCCACCAAGAGAATATTATCCTCCATTGTGCATGAATGTACATGCAACAATGAGAGGAAAAGAATGCAAAGGTTTATGTCATAAAGAGATGTAGTAGACAACATGTGCTCAATTGGAGTACAAACTACTATGTTGTCTACATGACAACTCATATGAATATGAAAACTCCTAGGTGTTTAAATGAAAACTACTATGATAATGCATTAACCTAATTAAACTTAAGTAAAGTGTAATTAGTAAATACTTAATTGCATCAACACCCCCCTTAAGTGAAACTTAGGGGAATGCACTTAAGCTCACAAAAGTTGGATGATAATACAAGATGGGTTCCAACTACTAGGCCATGTTAGGTACCCATGTACAAAATGCAAAAATAATGGAAGCTCTCATAAAGTGGAGAAAGAGAGAAAACCTCATGGGAAAAACCCTCCCCCAAAAAGAGAGATGAAAAAACAAGATGCATGGATGGATGGAGTAATTAAGAGCCCCCCATTAGAACATACATCATGTATATACAATAGAGAAGTATGAGGACACAATCCTAGAAGAGGAAAAGGTTCCCCTCATAAGAGAGAAGTAGAACAAGAAGAAAGGAGACAAGGTAGTCCTCCCTCATTATAGAATGCTCATCAATGATAGTTGCTCCAAGATGAATGTACAAGCTAATCCATGACTAATGAATAATGGTCCTCCCCTTAGGAAGAAACAATGTCATAGGTACATATGAGATGCTTCCCTAATTTTAAGAAAGAATCCTCAAGATGAATGGTGTCTCTAAAAACTACTCAACTACCCTATGTCAATACTGATGGTTGTGCCTTCCAACACTACTAAAAAAACAAGTTCAAATCTAGCAAGGATGTATGTAGAGCATATCCCAAAGAACCATTTGTCTCCTCAAATGATAAAGAGACCTCCTACAACTATTGTACATAAGGATCCACAATCATATCAACCTTGTAAGACTGATCATGTAGAGAATGGACAAGACGGTTAGAGTGTTCCCTTGCAACAACTAAAGAAGGATCATATTCATCAAAGAGAATATGTATATCATCAATAATGTCTCCTGAGTCTACTATGTAGGACTTCACAAACAAACCTAAAATATTTGTCAAGGAGTCATCCCTTGATGCTAGAACCAAAAGACAAGGTGTACCCAATTGTACTGAATTACATGGACCTATCATTGTATCAGTGTATGCATGTGGAATTTTTTGATGTTCTAACCTCATTCTTCATTTGTCAGAATGATCCCCCACATCTACCTATTGAATCACTATCACTATTATCACTATCAATTTCCACAATGTATGAAGTATGGAGAGGATTAAAGGATAAGCCAAAGTGAAAATTCCTCTCTATGAATATCTCATGAGTCTCAAGATCCATAAGTCTATATGCCTTAACAATTTCTTCATATCCAATGAAAGTAGAAGGCCTTGGTGGTGGTACCTTGCATTCCCTTGAAGATATGTGTGTCCATGCTAGACAACCAAAAACTTTGAAGTGTTTCACAACTAGTTTTCTTCCACACCATGCCTAAAAAGGAGTCATTCCATCTAATACATTATGAGGAGATCTATTAAGAATGTGATTGGCACTACTTATAGCTTCTACCTGAAGTGATGGATCAAGAGACTTAGCTTGAATCATGAAACTTGCCATTGATTTAAGAGTTCTAATCCTCATTGCTACAACACTTGTCTTTTGTGGACTAAATTATACAAGATTCTAAAGATCAATACCCTCAAGTTCAAAAAATTCTCTAAGTCTTCAGTTCATATATCTACTTTCATTATCCACATGAAGGACCTTGATGGCTTTACTTGATTTCTTCTCAACATGACTCTTGAAGGATAGAAAGTTATCGAACACTTCATTTTTGTGATCAAGAAAGTAGACCCATGTGTAGCATGAAAAATCATCAATGAAAGTGAGCACATAGAAACCCTTGCTAATTGATGTCACTAAAAAAGGGCCTACTAGAATAGTTTGAACCAACTCAAGAACAAATGATGCTCTCCAAGACTTCGCTTTGTCAAACTTCTCTTCTAGATGCATATCCATTGAACAAGTTGAACATTCACCTTTATAAAAGTTGATTGTAGGTAGACCTTTGACCATATTTTTTGAGCTAAGCTAATGAAGATAGTAGAAGGTAATATTTCCATACCACTCATGCCATAATTTATTTTGTGATTGTGAATGTGTCAACAAGGCATGTGAAGGAGACTTAGGAACAAAGTGGAACAAAGAACAAAGCCTTGTGTCATGATTAACTTTATCCACTAGAACCAATGAATCATCCTTAAGATTTCACACCATTACTAAATTAGGAAGGCACTCAACTTTATTTCCACCTTCGCAGTGAGTGATTTGGTAAATTGAAAGGAGATTAGTGATAAGGTTAGGAACATAGAGAACATATTTGAACTCTCCATTCCATCTCAACTTTCCTTTCCCTCCAACTTCCACTTGATTATCATTCCCTACAAAGATGTGAGCTACCTTAGATTGCTCCAACAAAGAAAAATGTCCTTTTGAAGAACCTATATGTTGTGATGCACCTGAGTCAAGAATCCATTCCCCTAAAAAACTTGAACTTTCAATAAGTGCTTGCCCTTTTCCCTTTTAAGTGGATGGATTTGAATCCTTGAATGCATTTAGCACATTGATTTTTTTCTTCCTAAGTAATTTTTCCAACTCATCTATTCTCTTAGTCTTACAATGATGCTCATCATGATTTGGTTTCTTATAATATGCACGAAATAGTTTATCCTTCTTGTTTCTTTTTCCCTTCTTATTGGAAGAAGAATTGACTTGTTGTGAAGAGGAAGATTGTTGTGTCTCATATTGTGATTTTGGCTTCCACTACTTTTTCTTTTTGTTGGTGAAACTTTTTCTGCCTTGATTTGTTTGGTTCTCATTATTAGCCACCAATTCCTTAGATTTTGATAACTTGAGAATTCCCATATCTATCAACTTGGATTGTTCCAACATCAACATTTCTACAAATGCATCAAATGAAGACTTAGTGAAGGCACTTCCTATTGTCAACTTGTGAGTGTTGTAACTCAAAACAAAAAATGCATACTCTGAAGGTAGCCTCTTCAACATTTGATGAATCAATCTATCATCCTAAATGGGATTACCACAATCCTTAAGTACAGTGCTCTCAACTCATTGACTTTGTTGACATAGTCTTGAATTGTGTCAAAATTCTTAGAATCCAAGAGAAGTAGATCATCCTCAATTTAGAATCCCTTTTCCTCATCCACCTTACTATACAGCCCTTCAAATTTGTCCCAAGCACCCTTGGCATCCTTAAAGCTAGAAATGTGGAAGAAAAGATCTCTATGAACATAGCTCCTAATAATTCCTAAAGCTTGGTTGTCTCTAATTTTCAATCAACTTGTGCATCAACATCAATGGGTTTTACAATTGTACCATCAACATATATATTTAAACCTTTTTCCATTAGTCTACTCCATAGAATATCTTTCCATGTAGTTTTTTGGAACTTCATATTTAGTGTGGGTACAATAGCCACTTGCCAATTTTGGGCCAAACTAGAACTCTTATTTTTTATATTTACAACTAAAAATATGAAGCTATATATGACTCAAAAAGATAAGACACAAGACCTCCTAAGGATCTAATTGATTACAAGTGCCAAAATAGGCCAAAAATGATCAAATTTTGAAAGTACTATGTCTACCCAAAATTACTCCAAACTCATACTAGATCTAGAAAGTAGATAAAAAATCATGCACTAAAAAAAAAGCACATGAATATGTGTCCATAAGAGCCCAAAAAAAGCCTCTAAAATTGTAAAAATTGGAATTGGCAATTTTCAAAAAAAATCAAGAACAAAGATCACAAACAACTTGCACCAATGTGTAGATCACAAAATTCTACCCCAAAAAAAAAAAAAAAAACCCTCAAAAAAAGGAGTCTGTATGAGGAGATATTGCTATTTGAAAATCACCTCTATAATTACATTTCCTGAATCACCATCATCGCACCTCCAAAATTCAAATGACTCTAGATTTCACCTTAGATGTCTAATTTCGATGAAAAGAAAGTCTATTTGGGGTTTTTTGACCTTCTGAATATGATATCAATATCTGATTTGCACTAGCAAGCTCCAATCTTCACCTGCAAGAAAAAAATCTTTCCAATGGCTATGCAATGAAACTTCTATGGCTTTGATACCATGTAAGAATGTGGTATAGCTCTGTTACCATGTAAATAATTTTCCTAAGGCAATAATTCAACACCAAGATCAAGAAGCTTAGTAGATAGCACAAGAGAGACAAATGTTGATCAAATGAGAATGGATATTAGATTATTGGATATCAAATGATTGGATAAATACATTATAGAAGTGCCTTGTATATAAAGGAAATTGAAATGACTAAGAGTTAGCAAAGAGATAAGCATAACAACTAAGCACATGTCCACCAAGAGTGGATTATTGTCCATTGTGCATGAATGTATGTGCAATAGTGAGAGGATAAGAATGCAAAGGTGTATCTCATAAATATATGTAGTAGACAACATGTGCTCAATTGGAATGCAAACTATTGTGTTGTCTACATGACAACTCATATGAATATGCAAATTCCTAGGTGTCTACATGACAACTAATATGCTAATATATTAACCTAAGTAAACTTAAGTGAAGTATAATTAGTAAATACTTAATTACACCAAAAAAAATGTATGATAAGATGAAAGTGGTTTTATGATTGTACTTTTAGGGACCCATGAGCAATTTCATGCCCTAGGCATGCAAGACCCATGTGCATGCTAGGAAAAGAATGCAACATCTGCCACAACTTGCACCACACTTAGCATCAAGGCTTGAAATAAGGTTTGTAACTTTTCTAGGGTTTCCCTCATATGTTCCCATCATTGGTTTTTAGGATGGAGTCTTATAACATGTACTTTCTTTTTAAATGGAGGCCTAATAGGCCTAATTGCCTAGGCAAGAAATTGAACAAAGCTCTATTTTTTTGTGTCATCGGACCCTAGTGTTTCAGTATGTTTTGTAAGTTCCAAAAGGATATCCAAAAATATGATATATTCCCTAGGTTTTTTGGAGATATTTTCACTTAAGTCAATTTTTCATCAAAAAGGGCTACTAGCCTTTTTGAGTGGCTTATCAATGAAACTATATGCTAGAAGTTGCATAGTTATTTTTTAACCATTAGTTCATTCCATTTATGACCTAAATAGATAATTTCCTTGACTATGAGTCTCCCCTGGCCATTTCATAAAGTTT
This sequence comes from Cupressus sempervirens, assembly GCA_028749045.1. NCBI lineage: Eukaryota > Viridiplantae > Streptophyta > Pinopsida > Cupressales > Cupressaceae > Cupressus > Cupressus sempervirens. The sequence goes on along the minus strand of CM053790.1, from coordinate 827,998,171 downwards.
AGGTTTATTTTACCAAATGGGGTCAAATTGTGCATTGTGAGCAACTTGTGATAATTTGTCTTTTTTTTAGGGTTCCCTTGTGATTAGGGTTTTCCTTGTTTGGATGAATGGTTTTGATAATCTAATATCATCCTTGGAGTACTTTTTATTGGTTCTTGCACTTTTGATCATTATACCAAGATATTTGGTTGAAAGGACTTTAGTGAAGAGGGTCTTAGGACCATTTGATCGTTATATGATCAATCCCACTAGGCTCCATTACATCAAACTATAGAGGAAGGGGAAAAGGAATCACATGGTCTACATATAGATCATATTATAAACCTTGAAAAAGAATATGCTACAAAAAAGACACCATTTGCAATGCCAATTGTTATCATTTAGATGAAAGAGGTAGAAACACAACCTAAAGGTATATTAGATGCAAGCCTACATAGTTCAAGTTTATTGTCCATGGAGATTGTTGAAAAATATGAAATAGAAGTGGACAAGGCTAAGGAAGCAAGTTGTGTACCTATTTCACCATCATAGGGTGAAGTTCAGCAAGAGGAAGAAATGACTGAAAAGCTCAAGTTGAGAACTACCCTAGAGGAGACAATTTCCATATAGACACTAGTAACTTTACCTATCTCTGCAACTCCTCTCAGTAGTCACACTCTTCAAAGGTTGAGTTCTAGTACACCCAAAAGTGTTGAAGTTACATTTTTTTGGGATGTAAGCTTGGATGAGGTGATTGAGCTACCAAAGTTTGATTTAAACACAATCACCATTGAAGAAATGAGCATTCTTCAAGATGCTCTACAAAGGAAGAAGAGGCAAGAAATATTAAGGAGGGAACATAAGAAAAAGAAAGTTTTTCATGAGACTAAAGATATATTTATTGATGTTTTCATCTTCCCAGAAATGAATGAAGATAAGCCCATTATAGAGCAACTTGACAACATAGTGGACAAGATAAAGGATGGAGACCTAGAATCTAATGTCAAATTATTAGAATGGTCTAAAAGAAAATTTCATACAAATGTTCTAGAAAAGATAGCTAGTGCCATTGTACTTAGACATGTTGATCTAGCAACCAATATGGAGAATATCGAGAAGGTGTTAGAGTACACTCTCTCTCTACAAAAAAAACTATGCAATGTTGATCTATTCACTAAGGAAAATCAATATGCTATTGACCAACTGCAAAGAGATTTGGAACTTATAGGCAACACACTGAAGCTATCTCCTAGTAATAATCAAAAACATTTTAAGAGGCTACTGATGACTCGAAGTAGGGTTGTTGAGTTGCAAGAAAAAGATGCCAATATCATATCTGCTCTTATCAGTATCTAGTCCATGTTGACACCTCACATGGAAGTATTACATAAGGAACTAGCTTATACAAAAATAGTGATGAAGAAAGATTCTCATCTTTCTACCCATGAAGGCTTAGTTGACCTTGTAAACACTTAAAAATGGTCATTTAGACTATTAGCCCCCTTCTTATCATTTTGGCTAAATTTAATTAATCATTTACCTAGACCAAATTTCTAATAATCAATTAATTTGATTATAACCTATAGTTTGAATATGCTATCCTAAGTTCATAAGAGGCGACTAATAAATTTTCCCATTCATACTCTTGAGAGTCTGTACTCTGATCTCTAACAATTAGATGAGTAATATTTTGTCTAATCCATCCTCTATTCAAGTCTTCATGGTTGGATTCAAGTTATTTTGGTTTTCTAGAGGTGGAAGCCTTAGCATTATCATTGGCAGTAAAAGTTTCTTCTCCCCAAAGGAGAGAAATTATGGGCATAAATTCCTCATCTTGTGAAGTAGTAGCAAAAAAGGGAGGATCATCATCCTCTAATTCACTAGATATGGGTGCTCTTTGACCAAAATCCTAGGCCAGTAGTATCTCAAGCATCACCACCTGGAGTATGACTTAAAGGTTCAACTAGAGCTTTTTTATTACTAGTTAAGGACCCATGGCCCTAATAGCCCATGTTTGCAAGCATCTTATATTCTTTTCCATATCATTTAGAAGAAATGGGAGTGGTGACTATGATGTCCTCCTCATCTTCCTCTCCCCTATACATCCAATCTTTAATTTCTTGTTCTTCTTTTTCTATGTCTAAGGGAACTAAGGACTACACAAAAGTTCCAAAAAGGGTCATGGTGAAAGTAGAGGGCTTCTTTTTAGTAGATGGTTTCACGTAAGACCAAGGGGAAACAAGTAGAGCATCAATGGAGTCTAGAGTGTATTCACCCATACCAAGGCTCATTAGTTTTAATTTCTATTCATAGTCTGTAAAGGACAGTGTCGGCTCATGAGAGGACTGATTATGTGGAACCAATGTTTTAGCAGTAGATAACATGTTGATAGAAATGGACTTGTCACCAGGGACAAATATCTCAGTGTCACTAAAAGGGAACTTGATCCACTGATGATACGTAGAAGGTACTACTTTCATTTCATGAATCCATGGTCATCCCAACAAAAACATTTATGCAAGTGGTATGTCTAAGACTTGGAAAATTACATCCTTCTCAACTAGACCAACTCTGATTAGAAGTATAATTAGACCTTTGGAGGATCAATTGACCTCGTCATAGGATTTTATAGTGATCTTGCACCTAGAGTTAATGGAAAATTTAGACATGCCCAACTGTTGAATCAAGTTGAATGAAATTATGTTTAACCTTGCACCATTGTCTATCAAGGCTCGATGAATGTGAGTACAAAAGATTTGGACTTCAACATGGAGAGCAAGGTTGTGGGGATGACTAAGAGCTCAGTCACCTTCTTCAAAAAAGCTAACATAATGGAGTGAAGGGATATGGTTCACCATAGCTCGGAATCATTCTACATCAATATTTGTGGGAACATTGGCAGAATGTAAAGGTTTTTTGAGGATATCCTTGTGCAAAGGGGATAATTCTAACAACTTGAAAATGGAAATTTGAGCCAGGATATGTTGTAGTTGATTAGTAAGCTCATGTTGGAGATCTTGGAAGTATTTGGTTGTTTAGAAGATAAAGCATTCTTAGGATCATGGGCAACTTTTGGGACAACCTTAGATTGCCCCCTAGTGATGGTATTAAGTTGTTCACTTTGTGATGAGAAATAATTAGTCACTTAGAGCACCACCTTAGATCTAGAATCATTATGGTGTTGGGGAACATTGCATGTTTTTAAGACAACTTTGGGTTGCCCATCAACATGTTGGTTGTCATCACTAGAACTTTCCATGCATAAATACTCAATGGGCTCAAGCATGCCTATAACATTGTCAGTGTCAGCATAAGCATAGCTAATCTTGGCATCATGATTCTTTCTAGTAGCTTTGGAGGTTTCACCTTTCTAATATTCTAGTAAGGGTTATTTAAAAGCTTTGTGATTAGCATGTTTGATGAGGCCATCTGTGACAACTTTGCCTTCCTCAATAAGATCTTGAATTACATCTTTGAGCTTGAAAAAAAATTTAGGTTTATGACCCTTACTTCAGTGATAACTATAAATATAATCCTCTCTCCACCATGGGGGTTTGATGGGTGGATCATAGGGTTGAGAATTATCTAGTAAGGTAACCAGATTATTTGCAATTAAAGTTTTTAAGACCACTTTGTAAGGCTCAGCCATTGGTGTATAAACGTGTCGTTTCTTGGTAAACCTTGAGCTCATGTCAAATGTTTGTGGTTTTGCACTTTCCTATTTCTTTGTAGCATAGATGGCAATAGAAAGGTTAAACACAGGTTCCTTGGCCTTATGAGTGTCCACTACTGCATCATTGACAACATACTTGTTTTTATTCCAAGGTTTACCTTTGTCTTTACCATTTCCATTGTTGTTTTTGTCTTTGTTTATAACAATGTCACCTTGTTTTATAGCAACATTTTCAATGTGATATGCACTCTCAACCATGGAATTGAAGTATGTGAATAAATATTTTCTTAGATCAAAGTATAGCTTTGATACAAGTGTATTGAAAAAAATCTCAATTTTTTCAACCTCAAGAACTTGTCGAGGATAGCGAGAGTATAAGGATCTCCATCATTAAAGAAATGTTGCAAAGGGTTCTCCCAAATTTTGTTTGATGTTGCATAATTCCAACACTATTATAGGATGTTGAATATTGTAGGAGTATTTTTGGATAAAGCATTGTGAAGTTCATCAATTTTTTTAAGAGGACTCAATTTTGTGAACCATTCCATAGCTTGCCCTCTTAGATTCCTAGGAAACAAACGCATAAGAAAGGTGTCTTCATGCATAAAATCCATACTAAGAGCATAAAAATGAATCACATGATCATGATGATCACCATTTCCATTGTATTTGTCATACTTAGGAACCTCTATATCCTTAGGAAACTATAGCATGTATAGACTCCTATCAAATGGGAGAGCGCATATTGATTCGACAAATGAAGTTTTGGGTAGTTCTTTTGAAGTTTGTAGCTATGCAAATTGTTTCCTTAGTTCTTGTATTTCTTCCATTAATATTTCAGCCTCAGTGGGCTCTCATTTTTGAATTATGCATTCTACATCAAAATCTTTGGGGAGTTTCCATCCTTTTCCTGCCAAGTATCAGATGTATTGGTCTCCATTTTTCTCTAAAGCTCTAAGCATAAATTTTTGAGCAAATTCATCTTGTTGTAATTTTATAACATCCTTTCTAGTCACTTCTTCATCACTTTCATGATAGGAAGGGCATGTTTCCGCAATGACTCTAGGAGTTCTTGGAGGTGTGTTTTTGCCATCATTGCCATCAAAAGGATTTCAAGAGAAAGTCCCCTTGTTCCCTTCATGTTTGTATGATTATTATTTTCAGCTTGTTGATATTCTTTCTCCCTAGTGTACATGGCTTCTAGGATTATTTGATTTTCCTGTGCTTGTTCCTATAAGCAGCATTGGACTTCATTGAGGTGCACCATGGTAACCAAACTATTCTCACCCTTAGGTGTTTCATAGGGTGTACCAACCAGGTTTCAAAACTTTAAAGTAGATTATGTCTAATGTTGGTTGTTTGTGTTTGAATAGGTTTAGGGTCCTCCACACAAGGTTAACCACAAGGACATCTAGGCGGGGTTTCCAATTGTTTGAAGACAAAAGGGGTATGACTACCACTCCCAACTTGAAATCAAGTTGTAACTGGCATGTAATGACTCATCTTTGTTTAATAGGACAAGAATAGTAAGTCAAATTTGAAGCTCTTAGAATCAAGATTAGTCACTTATAAAAGTATAACAAATGGCTTGTCAAATAGTGCTCAAGAATTTATAGCACTGGTAACTTGAGCTAAGCGAGTGAGCAAGAAGCTCAATAGCAAGTAGCTAATATAGAATAGTAACCAAATTACATCCAATGGACTAAACCCATCTTTTCAACTTTAGATGAAACCTAACAGATAGATGTGCAACCAGAACCAGGAAGGACTACGATGACAAGACTCTAAATCAAAAAAAATAGAACACAGACCCTATTTTGATAGTAAATAATCCTAGGCAATATTTTCTCAAAGACTAGGTAATAGTGAGATAGCATATGATGTCGTACGACACAATTTAGGACACACATGCGATACTTTTCTTCTAGGTGATAGTTCACACAAGGTGGGATGATAGAACTTAGTATAATAGGGTGATAGATCTTATAGCAAGAGGGTGATAAAATTTTGCACAATATTTTTCTAGAGAATAGGTGATAAAGTGCTACTATTTTTTACAAAAAGAATAGTTTTGACTCCAATAGTTTGTGTTTCAGTTTGACAATTAGGTAATTTTTGGATCAAATAGTGTGAGATTTTAGTTAGTGTTAATTATTAGAAAATTTTACAAACAATAGGGGTGTTAACATGTCTCAAGTAGTTGAACAAGGCTAAAAACAACCTTGCCAACACACACTTGTGATATCAAAATAGCCTTTCTACCAATATTACCAAGATGTTTGATTTGTAAGAACATTAACACTAGTTATCACATTCAAAAACAATAGCCAAGCAATCTAACTTAGAGTCATGGTTCATTACTCAACAACTTGGCCCATACTTGATGCTTCTTTACCTCACACCAAGTAGTTGCCATAAGAGATATTGGCTTTGTCATGGAATTTCTATAAGCACAACCAAGGGAACACATATGGTGAGTGTAAATCTTGGGGTGATCTAGGTAATCCACTAGGTGATCTATTTGTAATGTTCCTCTTGCACCCAATTAAGGGACACCCCACCTTGCGAGGGGTAATAAACCTCACGGTCACAAGAGCATCTTAAGCATTCTTGCCTAGTGATCTCCCTATGGTCAAAATCTCATAATCCATCACACTAAGAAAATACAAACACTACATCTACGAAGGTTTTTTGTCCTTGATAGCCTTGAGTTTATAGTGGGTTGGAAGAGCTAGGTAATTTTCTTGTCCCCACTTGTGTCATTCCTCTCAAGTTGTCTGAGAGTAAGCCCTCTAAAGAATTCTAACTACCACAAAATGGATCCAATCTTAAGGGTCAAGATTTTTATTCACCTCAAAGGTGAAGAGCATACTCTCCTACCTCGATTGCTTCCCCCAAACATGCCAAGAAGATTCAATTATGCACTTATTTTTGAAATCCAAAGGTGGGTCAAGATTTTTGATTCATTGCAAGGGTGAAGAGCATACTCTCCTATCACCAAAGAATCCCAAACACAAGCTCAATTTTCCTAAAAAAATGAACAACTAGTAGATGCCATACACAAAATTAAAAAGAAAGCAAGTTGGGTTTTTATGTGTGGGGTAGCCCTGCAAACAATCATTAGTAGCCCTTGTGCATTTGAAGTTTTGACATGCATTCTTTTAAGCAATTTAGCCAATGTTAATGCTTCAAAACAAAACCTTACAACCACAACCATTAACCCCACAAGTTAGCTTCAAAACAATACATAATCTACAAATAGAAACTTCTATAAAATAACTGAGAACTTGTAAGAACTAGTAAGCAGCAAGAAACCACTTAAAAACTAACAAAATCACCTTAAATGGCAAACAAATTTGAGTCTAGCAACAATTTCTACTGGAAGAATCTCATACAATACTTCTCAATATGAGTGCACAACAAAATCTTCCTGTGCGATATATCTTCCTAAGCCAAATGATAGAATTTTCTATACTAGGGTGACAAAGTATAGTATAGTCATGTGACACTATTTCCACAAAAGTATTTCCCAATAGTTATGAAAACTATCGTACAAAACTAGAAAAAATTTTCCCAAAAACTGTGACTAAAAAAGAAAAGATGTAGACAATAAGTGAAAATGTAAATGAAAATAGTAGAGCAGGGCATAAAATCTGGTGTTCTGCCCCATGGTGGGTGCCAAACATGAACACTCAAAAGTGTCCCTCTCCAAACCCTTCTATCCAAGGGATTCCATTGAATTTGGAATGCTTGGATGTTGGCTTGGAGCAATCTATCCACAAAGTGCAAGAGAGTGTGTTTCATGTAAAATAGCTCTTAGTTGAACCTCGGGAATACACTTCTTGCTAGTAAACCATGTAATGGGAAGTTTCAATGACAAGATGCAAGGGTGCAAATGTCCACAAGGAGTTCCTTAATGATGTAATGCAAGATGAAGCTAAACTAAATGAGAATGCAAGATGCAACTATTCTAAACAAATATGCAAGTGTTAAAAGTCCAACTAATTATTATGTGAGCTAAGCTATTGTAAGGAAACTACATTAACATGGAACTATGCTAGAATGCTATATGCTAAAAAAATTCCATGGATGAGAGAATGTAGACAAGAAATAGAAGTTCTCCACAAAGAGCTCTCAAGAATTCAAATAGTAAACCTGCAACATAACAATACTCAAGAGTATGAATCCTTTGATGGGGAAAGTTCTCTCCCTTTTAAAATCATACAGATAGTAGAGATCAAGATGAAGATGGTGGATGATCAATGGTGGAATTTGAAAATAGGAGTGATCCATGTGCACACACAAGTCAACCAATAGAATATAAGTTGACTTGTCATATAAGACAAAAGTCACAAAGCCTTTTTCTTTTAATTTGAAAATTAGAAAAGGACTTTATGTGTCCACTTTAAGTGGGTCAGAATAATGGGGTCTTTTATTTAATTAAAAGGAGGCATATTATTTTAATTTAAAAAAAGCTTGACCTATTTCTAAAAATTCCAAAAAAAATGAAAATGTATCTTGGTGAAAATCACTTCTTGTGGCACCTTGGTAGCAAAAGTAAAGACAAATAAATTTATCCTATAGTGAAAAACTACTTCTTGTGGAACCCTGGATAAGTACCATGATGAAAAGTTGGTAAGCAGGAACCATGCATAATTCTTCCATCATCCATCTATCCCCTCTTCTCTCTTTGATCTTGACAATGTTGAGTTGTCTTTGCATATTGGCTGATCTTGACAAATGTTGAGTTATCTTTGCATATTGGCTATCTTATTCAAAATTTTCTCTATTGTGATTTCTCATTCACTCATAGCCTCCATTTTGAGCTTTATTCTTATTTCTCTATCCCATCACTATCCTATCTAGTTGACCCCTTGGTCTTGATCACAATAAAGAAAAAAATGGTTCTTAGGTCTCTTGACATGTCTACTCTTTTGGATTACATGCTTTCATGCTATCTCACCTATTGGCTTCCATTGCTTATCCTATATGATATCTCACGTGTTGGCTTCATCACTTATCCTACAATATCTTTATCATTAGTTCCATTGCTTATCCAAAACCTACTTTATATGGCTATCATTCCCTAGCATCGATACTCTTGAGGAGTGCATCCTTGAGGATTACTTTTACTTGCTTCATATTCCTCACCTATCCATCTTCTCTTATCCACCAACTTTCTAATCCATCATGTCATATACCTTGCTATACATTGAAAAAAATGATGTGATCTTTCTTGAGAACTAGTGAACTCTAAATAATTCTTAAAAATCCCAAAAAATTATATATGATGCTAAAAAAATCCTAAAAATCAAAAAATGTCCTAAAAAAATGATCATCTTAGTGAAAACCTAGCAATAGGCACTTTGATGTATCACCAAAAAAACCAAAAAAATCAAAAGATACAAAAAAAAATTGAAAAAAGTCCTGAAAAAATATGTCAAGTGGTGAAAACTTGGAAATGGGCACTACTTGAGACCCTTGGACCTATGTCTATCAGTCTCAATCACTCACTCTGCAACACATTTTCCTAGCTTGGAATTATTCCTTGTCCTTGCATTGGAGGCATATTTGTTTAGTCTATTGAGGTCTCCTTGTGCATTAGGGTCTCTTTGGAAACTCAAAAAATTAGTGTTTCTCAACACTACTCCCCCAACTTGACATCAAGTGTTTCTTGACACTTTTCGGCTAGTTGACCTACAATCTTCAATGTCATGATATATCTCACTATCAGAATCAAGCATTGAAGAAATGGCCAAGTGACTTGCACACATGCACTTAAACAATTAAATGACTAAGCTACGATGAAATTTATCTACTTTGTGTGCTATATATGACAATTTCTTTTCTAGATGTACCCTCCCTAATAGTCTTTCAAGGATGTCATTGACTAGAAGACTGGGGGCATGGGCCATCTTTTCTTGATTTCTGCTTGTGGGTATACATTATTTGTCTATAATGTTTAAATCATTCATGCTTGTCCTATTTGACACTTTGGCTTATAAACATATCATCCTTGACTATTTCAAAAGATTGCACTTGGGGGTCATCTTGGCACTTGTGCCTTGATGCAAATGTAATCTTGCTATACTAAACTTAGGGAATCTAATTGTGTAGTCATCTTGACTTACATGTCTCCAATGCTTAGATTAGATTTCCACATACCTATCTGATATCGATCATATTCATATCCTCATAGTTATACTAGTGATGGTTTTATGATCATGATGTCCCTAATAAATGCTCAATAATGAAATAAGAGTCTAAATGTTATGCATTTCTTGTTGGTAAACCACTTTGCATATTAGCTTACATTATAGGATCATTCTCTAATTTAGTTTTACATTCATACATATGGGGAGAGCTCTCTCTTCATCCTTTTTGCTAACATATTAGCTAACTATTTTTGCATCTTTCTTTGCTTTCTTTTTTATCATGTCTTTTCATCTTCTTGATCTTTTGCATCATTTCTATTTTTATTGCTATCCTGTCATCACAACAAGTTAATCTAAACATCACATTCAATCTATCCAAGTGCCACATATTTTTAGAAACATAAGTCTATATCATACGTATGAGAGCTAAAACATCATATGTGAGAGAGATACATGAGCATATACACATTAACATCAAAGTAATGCATAAATGAGTAGGAAATAGTAACTAAAACATCACATGAAAACTTAAAATGTTGAAACATCCATCAATAAAAGTATACAAAGTTGTTGATCAAATATAGTATCTCATATATATATGTGTGTGTGTGTGTGTGTGTGTGTCACAATACATATACAAGTATGAGATCCAAAATCTAGATATCCATCTCAAGAATACATGATGTACAATCAAAAATGTCAAAACTATCATAATCAGCCTATGACTAACTCCCACCCTCTACAGCTAATGGTGGCCCTGTGGTAGAGCCTATCTCCTATCTAGTAGTTGTACCACACCCTTTAACCTACTTGCCCACTTTGAGTAATTAGGAAACCCCTGCTCTGGTGTCATCACACCCATATAAGCAGCATAATAATATGTAGTGCATGCACCATGTTGAGACACCTCTCACCTGTCTACATATTGCTCCCTACAAAGCTCATCTCCCTGAGCCCACTCATCCATAAGCTACTTATTTTGTACTACAATAGTGACCCAAGCTACCTATAGCTCTACCTCTAAAATATAGATCCTCACATCTTAGTCATCATCCCCTCGAGCTAGTTGCTCTACCTACACTTCTTCTTGTCCCACTCACAACTACCTCAGTGGCACCTCCTCGTTCTCCTCATCCTCCTTGGAAGCCTGTGCTTGCATCATCCTCCTCCCAGAGCAAGAACATTCTCCAACCTCCATCTATCTTCCTCAAACACCTCTGCCTCCTTCTCTACCTCCACCTCCTCTGTGTCCCCCTATTGTGGGCAATGTGTCTAGCTATGTAAAACATGGAAATGAATGTCTTTTCATCTCATATAAATATGTCAGGTCTACTCCTACATCTGCCCCATCTAAGTGATAGTTCCATAAAGTCTGCACTAGAACCACTATCTCTCACACTGTTGTCTAATAATCTAGCTTAGGCAACCATCCTCATGCCTCATCAAAATGAAAATGAGCATAAGTGGTAGTCTCCATAGATATCAACTGTTGCTCTACAAACTATCACCATACTTGGCTAATCACAACCCTCTCAACAATCTCTAAATGCTTTCCTACTAGTGGCCTACTATACCTTAAATTATCCAACTCCCAGGCATCTCACCACCTCTAGAAATCTTAGAAGGGTATCCATGTGAATGTTGTTAGCTCATCAAAAATGTGCTAGTAATATGTCATGTTCACACTATGAGTATGTGGGAAAAATCCTATGTAACCAAAAATATATGGCTAGCTCCACTCCCATGGCTACACCCATGGTCGGATCACTGCGATATGCTCCTAGGCTCAGATCTGTGCCAACACTACCTCACATGCCCAAGAATGACCATAATGGTATACTATCTCATGGAGCTCATGGTACATATCCACCAATATCATTGGCCCCTAAGCCATTCTATGTGGTTGTGTAATCAGATCCACCATCAATCAACCCCATCCTAGTGGGAAGCCCTTCTGGCCCCTGTCTATCACCAAGGCCTGGGCTACTAGAGAACATAGCAAGCTAGGAAGAGGATAATATACTCCATACTTGTCAATGAGTCACTCCCAACTTAGATGGAGGTCCAGGATGGTAACATCTTGGAACATCTGTTGCATGACTTCTTGCCCCTCTATCAGGGTTTGATCAAAGTATACTTGTAATATTCAACCAACCTTGGAATCAGTATACCTTGCATCAATATCAGAACTTGCAAAAAATAACAAGAATAATCAAGAATACAACTTACAGGATCACTATAGCATAACACTTGAAGAATCTGATATACATCCTCCAATGTAATTGAGGCCTCTTTGGTCAGTAGATGGAAGGTATTATGCTCCCTATGACACCGCTCAGCTAGTGTAGTTAGCAGCCCATTATTCACCCATATATGGGGCATCTGAATAACCAATCTCAATCCCATGGCTGAAATCACTGCAAGCTCATCATCAATCAAATGCTCCACAACATGCAACCCCACCACTTTGGGGGCTCTAATAAGTAGCACTAGAAATACCTCTTGCAAACATAAAACATGTAAACATTAGTACACAATCAAAAAAATGATCGCCACACAAAAAATCAATGAAAAATGCTCAAAAACAAGTTGTGCAATACTTTTTATGAAGTGGTGTGACACAATTTTTCCATGCAATATTTCGCACTAGTCCAGGTGACAAATGGGTATGTCCCATACAAAACACTTTGAAATAGTCATGTGATATATTTATGTAACATGATGTATCATGCAATATTTTGTAAAGTACCCATGCAATACTTTTAAAATATCACATGATATTTTGTGTTTAAACCCTTAAAATGTGTAAAAAGACCAAAAAATCTTGAAAGACAACAAAAAAAGTACTCACTTACCAATGCCCCATAGTGATCTAGCGTATTGTGCAACTAGCTACACTTGAAATAGTGTTGGTGAGTCAAAATGTTTTCCAAAGACATAATTCTCTCTCAACCACTCACAAAGCTCTCAAAAATCACAAAAGACAACTAATTTTGCAAATGACACTTGGGCCCCTTTTATAGCCTCTGGCCTCATTTTGACCTAATTTTTGAACTCCTTGAAATTTTGTAAAAATTGCACCCTTGGCTAATTTTGGCATCCTGGATCCATTTTTAGGATCAAAATTGAAATCCAAGTTCATCTTGATAGTCAAAATTGCATTTTAAAATTCTACCTTCTTCTAAGTAGTTAGCAAACCTTCTAAGGTCTGAATCTCTGAACCATCACTAGGACATCTTCATTTCTTTATGTCTTCATCATTTCCATGCTTCATATCTACTCAAAATCACCTGGTCATGTCTAAAATCATTTTCCTCCTTGATTTGACCTCATTTTTATGTTGTATCTTTTCTGGTCAAATCTAGCCGAACTGGGGCATTCTGTCATTCGTTAATAGTCACTCTTTGGTTCTAATAATCTATCTATCATCTTGGATGCTTCTATATCTTGATTTCCTCATATTTTTCTTGTTTCTACATCTCCTTGCCTCATTTTAATTTTGATTCTGAGGGGGTAGAAATCCTCTATCATTACTCGCTACAGCTATCTATTTCTTAAGAGCATTTGTTTGATCTTTTGCACTTGCTCTTGATATATGTTCTTTACTAGGTGTTAGCATTCTTCTTGAACTCTGACATCATCTTTTATTGTAGTGTTTAGTACTACTACTATCAGGCTATACATTCAGGATGTTCTATCTCTTTCTGCATTTCATTCTTCAAAATTAGATATCTATATCTATCACTGCCTACTTGACTTCTATTTTCTTTTACATAATGTGTTCCCAAATCGATCACACATTAGTTAAAGAAGGGGAAATGTAATCCCCTCAAAATGGTCATTTAGACTATTAGCCCCCTTCTCAATATTTTGGCTTAATTTAATTTATCATTTACCTAGACCGAATTGCTAATAACTAATTAATTTGATTATAAGCTATAGTCTGACTATGCTATCCTAAGTTCATTATTTAATTAAAAGAACATGTCCCCTTTTAACTAAATAAAAGACCCCATTCTTCTAACCCACTTGAAGTGGACACATAAAGTCCTTTTCTAATTTTCAAATTAAAAGAAAAAGGCTTTGTGACTTTTGTCTTATATAAAAAGTCAACTTATATTCTATTAGTTGACTTGTGTGTGCACATGGATCACTCCTCTTTTCAAATTCCACCATTGATCATCCACCATCTTCATCTTGATCTCTATCATCTATATAACTTTAAAAGGGAGAGAGATTTCCCCCTCAAAGGTTCCACACTCTTGAGTATTGTTATGTTGTAGGTTTACTATTCAAATTCTTGAGAGCTCTTTGTGGGGAACTTCTATTTCTTGTGTACATTCTCTCTTTCATGGCATGTTTTAGCATATAGCATTCTAGCATAGTTCCATGTTAATCTAGTTTCCTTACAATAGCTTAGCTTATAGTAATTAGTTGGACTTGTAACACTTGCATATTTGTTTAGAATAGTTGCATCTTGCATTCTCATTTAGCTTAGATTCAACTTTCATTACATCATTGAGGAACTCCTTATGGACATTTTCACCCTTACATATTGGCTTTGGAGCCTCCCATTGCATGGTTTACTAGAAAGAAGTATATTCCTAAGGCTCAGTTGAGAGCTATTTTATTTGAAACACACTCTCTTACACTCCGTGGATAGAGAGCTCCAAGCCGGCATCTAAGCATTCTAAATTCAATGGAATCCCTTAGATAGAAAGGTTTTGAGAGGGACACTTTTGATTGTATAGACCTAGCTACTAATCGTGAAATATAGATTCATTCATTACATGCAACACGTGATAATTGGGATGCAGCATTGAATATTATAATGAAGTTGCACCAACCATTCCTAGACAAACACACTATAATTGTACAACCAAACTGACATTAGTATCAAAGAAGGGGGATATGAAGTTTTGTTAATTTTGAAAAAAAAGAGTGTCAAGGAAAATATTTACTCAAAGGGACTAATAGCATATGGAAGATAGATAGCAAATTTTTCAAATTTTGATGTTTTGATGTTTTGTAGAGAAACTAAGCAATGAAGGTATATTATCTAACTTATGCAGTAGATAAGAATGCATATGCCATGAAAAAAAAAAAATTTGCACTCGTGTCAAAAGGGGAGATTGTTAATCTTAGATTGATTTTGACATAGTGACAAAACACTTAGTTAATGTTTAGCAAAGATCAGTACATACCGAGTGATCAAAGCATTTCGATCATAATTGCTTAGATAATACATATTGAGTGATATGGTAGTATGTGTTGAGGACCAATAGGTTTCAAGTAGTTAGTGTGTGTCAAGTCATTTATGTTCCAAGCTAGGAAAAGGAGCCAAGTAAATAGTGTGTGTCAATTGATTCTGGTGTCAAGTAAATAGAGTGTATCAAGCTATTCAAAAGCCAAGTATCATTATTTAGAACATAGATAAGGTTGAGCATCAGAGCCTTTGGATACCAAGTGATTAGTTTATGTCATAAATGTTTGTAATGGCACAAAATTCTATGTAAATGATTTTTGGTCTCACATAATCATAATTTAGATTATAAGAGATAATTATGGAGTCATATTACAAATCCCTATACAATACATGCAACCAATCAGATTGAGGGAAGCATTAGGCAGCAATAAGTATCAACCACAATCATTGATTCTTACCTAATCTATCACTACCAATATTTATTTAAGAAAGGAAAACCCTAAAAAAATTATGGATGTATGAGGAGATGAATGAAAAGAGTTTAGAGGGCATTCGTGGTGGCTATGATGGCTATGACAAAGATATACAAAGAAGAATCAGTCTATAGGAACAGAGACAAGTAGTGAGAGGATTATAAAGAATAGATCTAATTAGAAGGATCAAGATACAACTAGTAAAAAGGAGATCTAATATCAAGTAGAAAGGTGCTAACCAAAGATTAGGTGTTTAATCATTCTAATAGGTGATGCAGAGTCAATCTCTTAACCTAGTAGTCCTAATAGGCTCTTGCAAATATCTTAACCAAGTTCTTAGTTTATTGCAAGTTTAAATCAATCTAAAAGGTGAGACCTAATAGTCCTTTTAAGCCTTTAAAAGGGAAGAATTTTTACAAGTTGGTTCATATCTTATCATTAAAAATTTGTGGCCATAATTGGCCACACTTTACAACTACAATAGTGATTATCTATGGGTGTCATTCCCACCCCAATTTTACCTTCTCATTGGAGGGTTTATGGGAAACCAAATTTATTGCATTATGTGTTATTTCCTTTATGCTATGAATGTGATGCATGTTAAGTTATTTTAGTTTATATGTTAAGTTATGAGATGGATGTTGGTGATATGTTTTAGAAGCAAAAGTTGTAAGTGTTGATTCACCCCTCCCTCAAAACTTACTTTCCCATTGGTATTTCCAACAACTACTTTTCGCTCTTTTGAAGTGAGTCCTGTTAAGAGCCAACTTGCTAAAGGTTTATAATACACATTGTTAAATGACCTATTAGAGGATTTAATCACCCTATTACGAGTGGCCTTGTCAGAGGACTTTGATCATTCCATTTAGAATGTCACCTAGTTAAAGGATTTACACTAACTGTTAAGTCTTCGAAATCATTATTAATTCAACCTCTATTAAAAGAATTTCAATACAATTTGCTTATATTGATTAGAAAGAAAAAATTTGGTTTCATCTGTGTGATTACAACTCACTTTGCAAGTTCATATCTATGTTTGGTCTTTGTGTTGACTTATTGATAAGCTCCACATTGTCATCTCTCTTATTGATAAGCTCCACATTGTTCACTTTTCAAACCTTCAAGCAATAAAATTTCACTTCTCAACAACACATAAGACATCTTGATTAGGTTAACTTATCAATATTAGTAGCATCTATGTAAGCTCTCTCCTTTACCTTCACATCCACTAACACACTCTAATGTTCATTCCTATGTGCCTTTGATCCACCTTTGTCTATATGAATTCCTTATATGAACCACACATGAACTTCACACACATATTTGTTCAACTCTATACCTCTTTAAATAGGCAATTCTTGCTTTATAGTTTTCTATTGTCACCATAGATCTTAGGGTTTATGATTAGGTTCAACACAATTCAATGTATCTATCCATCTTCTAGATCTTCCTTTAGAAACTTCTCTAGAATTTATTTGTTAGGTCTTTACCTAATCCTTGCCTTTTTTTAATGATCCAAATCATCAATCTTATCTTCAACACAGTTTACATCTCCCAAGAAATCAACTGAGTTCGCTAAGAATCATGATTTCCTCAAGATTTGTTCTCAACACTATCACTCGGCAATCTCTAAATTATGACACTTATTCATCATTGAATTACTCAATCATTATAAATCTTCCAGCTCAACATCAACAATCTTGCTTAGTCAATACTAATGCTCGTTCAATGCTAGATTTTCTCAGCACCAATTGTGGCTCGGTTGACACTAGCATCGCTCAACATTTCTTAGATTTTTATTTTATTGCTTGGCTTAGCTTAAATTTCTTGATGTAAAGAATCATTTTTCTTTATCAAAGTCTATCTAATCAAATATCCATTGTAGCTTCCATTTCATAACTCAACCTTTCCTCTAGGTACTATTGTTATAACCAATTTCTCAAATCCTCTCCATCAAATAAATAGATTTGACATTTAGATTAGGTAGCAATATGTCTTATCAAGTAGATTTGACATTAGTAAAAAAAAAAAAAATTCTTCCAATTGTAAGTTTAGAATAATCTCCCTCTTTGGCATTGATGGAAACATCTCAAATATCTTTAATACATAGCGAGATCTTAGTTACCATACAATCAAAAAAAAAATTGTTATTGTCATTCTAATTCTCTCTTTTCTGAAATGATACAGCTCATCTTCTACTCTGAATTTTTATATATCTCCCTCTTTGTATATATTCTCCCTCATTCTCTTTGTCTCTACCACTGTATATTCTCCCTCTTTGACAATAATATCTATATATTCAATGTCTCCCTCTTTGACAATAATGCCATAGACACTTAACTTTCTTCCTCAAATACCTCATACATCTAAATTATGTAGATTTTACATGTCTAGCTTATTTTTGGCATCTATCTATGAATTATTTTTTATGTTGTACTAAACTATTCTAACTTAGGAATTTCCCAAAGTAGAGTTGTATTTCTTCAATATGTAAGATATTCTGATTGACACATTTGATGCAATGCACATTGTCTCCTAAAGTAGATTTGGTTAGGGGAATCACCCCTAATTTACCTCTATGATATTCATGAGCATCTTTAGGTAAGGATTTAGTGAAAATGTTAGTAATTTATTCTTTGGTATACACATATTCTAGCTTTACTTATTTGTCTTGAACTAGTTCTCTCAACTAGCGATATTTGATGACAATGCACTTTGTCTTAGTGTGCATCACTGGATTCTTTGAAATGTTGATAGCACTTCTATTATCATATTAGATAACCACTAGATTTGTAATATCTTCTTTCATACCTTTTAGTAATTGTTTAATCCGCATAATATTTGAACAATTCACTGTAGCTGCCACATACTTGACTTTAGCTATTGATTGGGAAATACAATTTTGTTTCTTGCTTCTCCATGACACCAATCTCTTTCCTAGAAAGAATTCACCTCCAATAGTTTTTTTTCTATCATCAATATTTCCTACCCAATGTGAGTCAATGAAAACCTTCAGTTCAAATCTATCACTTTTCTTGTAAAATAATACATAGTCTTATGTACTTATTAGTATTCAATATGGACATGGTTTTAAAACTTTTAGTTTCAGGTTTTGAACCTCTCTAAAGTTCTTTGAACTTGGTTCAAAATGGTTTGATGGTTCAAAGTGGTTCAAAATGTAGATTCATTAGTTCAAGAAAGTTTAGAATCTCATCTCAGTTCATAATTCAGAGTTGGGTACAGAAATTCACTGGTTCAAAATTCAAAAGATTGAAATGTGCAAGTGAAGTTTAGAATCCCAATTCAATAATTAAGTTTCAAGGACTTATTTTTTATTCATCTTGGTTCAGCAATTCAAAGTTCAATTTCCAACTCTTTATTTCAAAAGAGCATTAGAAATTGGATTCGGGGTGACTTCATGAATTTCTTCTAGACTCTTTAAAGAGTTAAGTAAATGTTTAGGAAAGCTAAATAAGATAATTTGGGTACAAATGCATGTTGTCACTTGGTTGAAGAGAATCCAAACTAAATATTGAAAAAGGATTGGTGAGGCATTTGACTATATATTCACTAGCATGACGATAAGTGAACCATCCGACAAAATGAATTCTAAAGTGTTATGCAGAGATTGTAGTGAACTAATTGAAGAGAACGTTGATGACTTGATAAAGTTCTAAGGATTGAAATGTGTATCATAATACACAAGACTAAAATATTTGATCACATACTTCAAAGGTCTCTTTTGGGAATAAAATCAATGATAACTCTTCTGGCATACAGGGTGCTTCAATGAAAGTGTGATAATGGGCCTAGGGCAATCATCTTTTTCTCAAAATGTATATAAAACTCAGAAACATAAGTTATAATAGGTGAATATTTGACATTATGTCAATGGTTATTGTTGGTGTTTGAAAATGTTACCGATTTCCAATTACCCTGATGAGAATATGACACATCTAGGGGCAGCTAACTCCCATCTCTAACACATCATTTTAGACACTAGGCCAACTATAAGGCTTGACCTTTCTTCACTTCAGGCACTAAAAAACCTAGGTGGGTGTACCTTATATTCAATCAATATAGTACCAGTGCAAAACATATCCTTGGATCTAATAAAGAAGATAAAAGCCCTTATATCTCCTAATAACTCATGTAATGAGATAGATCTATAGTAGCAAATTGCAAATCTAGGAAATTCATAAGCTGAGTGAGGGCATCACATTTAGGTTCTTCAACATGAAAGAGAAAGAATGTTTGATTAATAATGTTGAATTCAAAAAACCCTCAGATATGCAATAGTAAGACTAGTGATCCTGTAGCTGACTAGTACCTCATCCATTGGGCAATTCCATGAATTTAATACATACATATGGATACCTGATACTTATTTATATATTTAGATGTACGATCTATCTATTCACCTTGTAAATAGATATCCATATTCAATCTAGATCTCATTCTTACGTGATATCCCCATCAGTAAACTTGCAACCCTATTGATTTCCCTGAAGCATTTACATAACCCCTTGAATTATAAGCAATAATGAAACAACATATAGCCTTAAGGAACTGCAAATATGACCTAGGCTATTTGTTCAAAGATCATAAAACATTGAAAATTCACTGAGAAAGGAGACAAGATCTAAAATGAAAACTCAAACACTTGTTGTTCTTTGTATTTATGTCCTTGAAACAATACATTCATATGCATGAAATCAAAACATGAAACAACCTAGCAGATCTAAACTATCTATATTATCTCTACAACTTTTGTTCACATGAGAGAATTATGCTGAAGAATGGTGTCTCAGTATTGGGAATACATCAAGACTGGAACCAAAACCTAGTATCACAGTAATGAGCAATTTTTCTCCAAAAAATTGGAACCCTTACAATGAAATAGAGAAAGAATGATATAGGAAAGAAAGAATTCTCAGATCTATTATGTGTTTCACATCTATCCACTTGAAATTCCATCCTTTGCAATGAAAAGAATCTCTCTTATCTCTCTTTGTAATTGATCAATCAAATCCTTGATCATTTTTTTCTTTCTAATTGAAAATTGGAGCCAAATTATACCAGAATGGTATAATATCCTCAAAATTGATCCAACGGGCCTTTTACCAAGTGTCTTTACCAAACTTGTAATTGCATTCCAAATTTTCACTCATTTCACCAAGAAGGCCCAAATTTTACATTTCTAGCTATAACTCGAACAAATGAATTCCTATGCAAAAATGAACTCCATAATTAGAAAGTTTATCTTCTCACGATTCTGATGATATATAATATCACTATGTTAGCCTCTCAGAAACCTCCTAAATCTTAGTTTGAAAGTCACCCCCTGGTATAATGTTTAGGTCTACAACTTAAATTTTACAAAAGTTTAAAATATTCTAATGTTTGAACTTTGGAATATTAACCTTTTGAATTTAAAATACCTAAACGTGCACCCACTATTCTGAGAAATAATAAATAATAATATTTTTTATTATTTTTCAAATTTCTCTATACGCCTCTGAAATTGGGTCAAACTTGGTTTAACAAGATGCCATGTGGCCTCCCTAATTGGTCGACCCCTACCCAATCACCTTGCATGCCATCGCCATGTCACCATCTGAGCAGTCCCAATGTCATGTGTCATGTAGCTGCTTACCCACATTATTTAACTGGTGTGCATCTTCAAAATGCGGGATTGTGAAGTCCATTGGATCTGGACACGTGGTGACATCTAGTGAATCCGTCTAAAACTGCTCATGACTAGCACCTTGCCACAAGTCAAGACCCACTGCCACATGTTAGAATCTCACATTCTCGCACTTTTTAAACCTTGATCAACTCATTATTGCAGACTTTCATCATCCACAAGATATGGACATGTGGTGCGTTCTGGATGTATCTGGGTCTAAACTCACCACATCATTTAATCTGCATCTTTAATCAAAATTATGCTAATCTCACCCTCCAGCTGACGCATTTGGGTCAAGTCCCACAACATGACATGTGCCCTTACCTTTCAAAAAGGCTCTTTTATGAAGACACTATTCGTAACGTAATGGTTTCTATTTAAACCATTGAAATCTCCTTTCCCCAACCAATGTGGGATATCTCTTATTCCTCTCTTTGCTCTGTTTATGGGCTCTTCACGTGGGGTGCCCTATTGATCATGGGTGTTTTGATTATTCTTGACATGAGCTCCCACTACTGTCATGCCTTGTTCAAAATTTGTGGCATGTTCCTTTATACACTACATTTTTCATGTTTTAAGTCGGCTTCTAATACTTTCATGCTTGGGATTTCCTCTTGACATAGCTTCATTTTGTATGTGTGAGCTTTTATAACAAATGCCCTTACTTATGCATTAACTATATGAGGCACTTTTTGAACAATACCTGTGGCTTTCTTGTATGTCGATCCCATTTTTTGTGCAACTTAATCCATTTAAGCATGGGTTTTCTTCGATTTCATGCATGGAGCTTTCTTTGTGGTTGTCGGCTTCTTCTCTTTATTTTCTTGCAGTGTTGCCTCTTCCTCCAGCTCTATTTTTTGGCTTGGATGGCTTTATCCTTTTATTAGACTGGCGGTTCATCTTATTCAAAGGCATGGAATACCTTGACCTACATGTTCCTTCATTGTTTTAGCAGCTTCCATTTTCTTGTTGAGGCATGGGTTTCTTTGCATGGGGAGCTAATGGCATTCCGTTTTGATAGTAGGTTCTTTGGACTGCTTTCTTAAAATTGGCTCTAACTACTTCAGGCTTTCAATGTATACACATTGATTTCCTTTATAAAAAAATGTGATCTTCTACCCCTTTTTTAAAATGCTCTCTGCGGCTTCCCTTTTTATGCGTACAGAGTCCTCCTACCTTTAGCTCCCTTCTTCTTATGTGGATCTGCTTTGGTGTCTCCTCCCATGTGAGTCAAGCTCCCTGCTTTCCAAGAAAAAAAAAGTCAAAAAAAGACTATAATTCTATTAACTTGTTCTAAATTGGGGCACCTAACATTATAATATGATGCACAATTTGAAATTGTTTGCACAAAAGGGTGATTTTGGCATTTGGGTTTCTTATTCGATGCCCTTCATCCAATATAGCATATCCCACCTCTATGTCCAGCAATTTATCCCTTAATACTCTAAGTTGTTCATAAGAGGTGATCAGCAACCCAAAACTAGATTCAATACTTCGCTTAATTAGAAAATCCCACTTGTGTGCAACTTGAATAGTGTGGACTTCCTCCTCATCATTATATATTGGTACTTCATCTTCATCCTCCATTTTTGTCCATTATTCTCTTTGAGCTTTACTCTCAAATGTTGATTTTTTTAATCTTAACCTTTATTCCTTTTTTTTTAAGCAAAGGATCTTTTCGAGTGGACTATGAAATATCCATTTATGCCTTTGAATCTTGGACATACTGTTGAGCTTGAAAGTCTTCAGTGGATTTCTCGCAAACCTTCTCTTCATTTCTTATGTGACTGTCTAGTCACTTTTCTAACATGATTAGTCAGGCCCCAAAGTGGGTCCGGCTAAAAATAATTTTTTTTCCAAATGACTGGAATGTCAAACTGATCCATTCATCACCTAATACTGATTGAAATCAAATTCGACCAATGAATCAACATATGAAATTCATTTTATCCTTTTTCTGCAAACTATCAAATTTGTGCCAAGAGGTCCATTGACCGGCCTTAAAAACTTACCAGAACACTTGATCGGGCTCTAGAATTTGACCCATTGATTCTCTCTTCTACATACTCTTACCCTATTGAATCTTTTCTCATGAAAAATTTGGGGTCAAAAGATATTCACTGTCAAAGTTGACCTCTCATAACTGCCTGCAAGAAAACATGTCAGAAAACAACAAATTGGGTTTGGATTTGGCTTTGAAAACTAGGCAAACTAATACTTGGGGAAATAAAAATTGGGACATTGGTTCTCTGTCATGAGGATATTATGAATCTATTATTTGGGCTCATGATGAATAACAGGACACAAATGATGATAAGTCAAAGTGGGCTACTCAGAATTGCTGACTGGAAACAATGTTAGAAAAGCAATTTTTGCAAATGGAATTGACCTAGAAAAGTGTGCAAATAGATTCGTCATGACTTGAAAATTGACACACTTGAAGTATTTTTGGAGGAAAACACAGTGGTACAATCCATTCCATCTAGGCAATCACAAATTTCAAGACAATGTTCCGAACAGGGGTACCAAACAATCTGCACTTTATGACACCAGTAAAAAGATAGAAATTCCATTTGGAATCACATTTGAAAATTGACCAAACGGATTCGTCATAAGCTCAAACTTGAAACATAACATTTCTTTAACCACTAAAATGCAACACAAAAGGAATTTTAATATTTTGGTCGACTGGGTCAAAGTTATAACTCGTCAAAAAGGGCTTCCTAGAATTCAAAATAAATTGCATCAGCATGACATTGATAAACAACCAACTATGAGGGGTTCAAAACCTAGTCAAACAAATTCAAAATGACTCAAAATCTAAAACATAGGTTCTTAGGTATGGACACTCAACACTCCCGAAGTGGCAAGTCATGAAACAATACTGGGTGCGAGATAGTCATTTGCAAACATGGCCTCCTGTCATTGTTTGACACTTAAGCAAAAATTCAAATTTGAAATTTGCTCAAAATGAGACTTCACGAAATGACTCAATATGGAAATTTGACTTCATGAAACAAGTGGATGGGCTAATTCATGGTGTTAAAAACATTAAACACCTCTTGGGCTTCAAAGGTATAGCTGGGTACATACACATTAAAGAGCACTTATAGAGCTTGAAGTAATTCAAAATTTGAAATAGATGTTCAAAATGGGAATGCAATTTTGAGCACCAATAGGTATAATGCTCATGTTGCCAGTGTCTGCAGAAATGCCAAAGATTCTAAAAGACCATTGAAACATGATAGGATTTTCATTGTTATTCAAATCAAGGAGTGATGATAATATAGCATCAAGAATTCAATAAAGATGATAAGGAATGGTCCCAGTTGTGAAAACAACTAATTTAATTATAATTGTCTTATTCCCAAAGCCACAGCCATGCTAATATGACATAAAAGCATTGACATAACAGTCAAAGTCGTGAGAGATGGAGTCTCAGCTTAAAGAAGCATAATGAGGCCATAAGTCCCAAAAAATCCAAACAGACTCAATCAAATGACATTGAAAAGGAAAACATATATTTGATAATCATCATAGAACAATAGTGTGTTTGTTGAAGAGATAAAATCGATCATTTCTCTTATTGGCTCTACCATGGTTAATAGATACATTGAAATAAATGGTGTAATCAAAGAAAATAGAAGAACTCGCAGGCGGGCAAGATCATTGCATGCTAAACCTTTGGCCAAACCATTCTATAAAGCTACCATGAGTACAAATTGTTAGATTGTGGTGACTGATCAAGAAAGTACTGTACATACTTCATAAATAGTGGGGTTCGGGGCATCGCCTCGAAAAAAAAAAAATTTTGGAAGTAGCCGACATCGACATGGTAGCCGACATATTATGGCCGACATATGGCCGACATGTTATAACCCTAAAGCGGTTTAATAATTGTATAAAAAGGGCTTAGGGTTGGGTATTTTTGATATGGTGATACGAAATTGGTTCTTGCGGCGGTATTGAGCTGTAAGGGATTACGGATTGTAATCAGGTTGTAATCACTGGATTGTAATAAGATCGGACTTGTTGTTTGGTGGACGTAGCCCAGGGATTGGGTGAACCACGTTAAATCTTGGTGCCTTGTGTTCATTTCTGTGTGTTCTATTATTTTCTGTTATTGGTTATATTTGCATGTAGTTTTTATTTCTGTCTGTGGTTTATCCTAACAAGTGGTATCAGAGCCTAGTTGTTTCTCAGTTATCCTCTGCAGGAAAGTCTCACGGTTGAGTGGGAGCAATGGCAGATGATGGTAAGCTGAGGGTTGATAGGTTTAATGGGCAGAACTTCCAGTTATGGAAGATGCAAATGGAAGACTATTTATATCAGAAGGATTTGTGGAAGCCGTTGGAAGGAAAAGCCAAGAATCAGGGAACTATGTCAGAGGCTGAATGGGATCTTTTGGACAGAAAGGCACTTGGAAGCATTCGGTTATGCTTGGCACCATCGGTGGCATTTAATATTACAAAATCAAAGACGACAGAAGATTTGATGAAAACCCTAGCGACACTGTATGAAAAGCCCTCCGCTTCAAATAAGGTATTTCTCATGAAGCGTTTATTTAATATGAAAATGGCAGAAGGTGGATCTATTGCAGATCATTTAAATGAGTTTAATACTATTACTAGTCAATTATCTTCTGTGGGTATCAATTTTGATGAAGAAATTAGGGCTCTCTTGATTTTGTGTTCTTTGCCTAAAAGCTGGAATGGCTTGGTAATGGCGGTGAGTAATTCTGTTCCTGGATCTAGTACCCTAAAATATGATGATGTGATCGGTGTTATTTTAAGTGAGGAAACTCGTAGAAAATCCTCAGGTGGATCTACATCAGGAAGTGCTTTAAATGCACAAAGCAGGGGTAGAACGACTGAAAGAGGAAGTAACTCTGGAAATCGTGGGAAATCAAGAGGAAAGTCAAAGGGGAGGAGGTCTCAATCGAGAGGACCAAATGATTGCTGGTACTGTCGGAAACCAGGGCACAAAAAGAAAGATTGTTGGACTCGAAAGAAAAATGAAGGAGATAAATCAGATGGAGACAAAGAGGCAAATGTGGTAAGTAACAAATCCGAAGAGGATGCTTTGCTTCTGTCTTTAGAGAGTGTTGATGATTCATGGGTTTTAGATTCTGGTGCTTCTTTTCATGCTACACCTCATAGAGGTTATTTCATTGATTATGTCCAAGGGGATTTTGGGCTTGTTTATTTGGGGGATAATGAACCCTGTCAGATTGTTGGAAAGGGAAAAATTAAGATTAAGTTGCAGAATGGGAATCATTGGCTACTACATGAGGTAAGACATGTTCCAAAACTAAGTAGAAATTTAATTTCAGTAGGGCAACTCAGTGATGAGGGTTGTGTAGTTACTTTTAATGATAAAAATTGGAAGGTTTCAAAAGGTTCCCTTGTAGTAGCAAAAGGTGTGAAAGTAGGCACCTTATATCTTTGTACAGGTCATATTGTTCCTTCTACTTTGATTGTTTCAGAGAAAAATGAATATTCAAGAACAATTACTGCAGATGAGCAGGGAGAACAAATAGCTACTGTGGATTCTGATACAGCGCTGTGGCACAATAGACTTGGGCACATGAGTGAGAAAGGTATGAAAGTACTTCATTCAAGGAAAGTTTTACCAGGTCTAAAATGTGTGAATATGGATTTCTGTGAAAGTTGTGTGTATGGAAAACAAAAGAGAGTGAGTTTTGTAAAGACAGGGAAGGAAAACAAAAAGGAGAAATTAGAACTTGTGCATACAGATGTATGGGGACTGGCTCAGGTATCTTCCCTTGGTGGCTCTCATTATTATGTTACATTTATTGATGATGCAACTAGAAAAGTATGGGTTTATTTCCTTAAACAAAAATCTGATGTATTTCAAACTTTTAAGAAATGGAAATGCTTGGTTGAAAATGAGACTGGTAAGAAATTAAAATGTCTCAGATCTGATAATGGTGGTGAGTATTGCAGTCATGAATTTGAAGATTATTGCTCCACTAATGGTATTCGTAGACAAAAAACTGTTCCAAGGACTCCACAGGAAAATGGAGTGGCTGAACGCATGAACAGGACTATAATGGAGCGTGCAAGGAGCATGAGGTTGCATGCTGGGTTGCCCTTACACATGTGGGCGGAGGCTGTCAATACTACAGTATATTTGATTAATAGAGGTCCCTCTACTCCTTTGGGCTGTGGTATTCCAGAGGAAGCATGGACTGGTAAGAAGGTGAGTTATTCTTTTCTCAAGACCTTCGGTTGTGAAGCTTTTGCTCATATAGACTCTGAAAGTAGAACCAAGCTAGAAGCTAAATCAAAGAAATGTGTCTTTGTTGGATATGGCATTAATGAATTTGGTTATAGGCTTTGGGATTTTGAAAATCATAAAATTATAAGAAGCCGGGATGTCATATTCAATGAAAAAGTTTTGTACAAAGATCTGTTGCAGCAACATGAGAAGAAAGAAGATGATTATGTAGTGCTGGATGATACTCCAAAAGCTGATGTTCCAACCATTCCTCATGATGTGCAACAACCGCAGCAACAAATACCACATACACCAGTGAATGTTAGACGGTCAACAAGGCCAATTAGACCTCCACAAAGGTTTTCTCCCTCTTTGTATTCTATTTTACTTACTGATGCTGGTGAACCTGAAAGTTATGATGAAGCTGTGCAGGTGGATACTAAGATTCAGTGGGAGTCTGCAATGAAAGATGAAATGGACTCTTTGCTGAAAAATAAGACATGGGATTTGTGCAAGTTGCCTGCAGGTAAAAAGGTTTTACAGAATAAATGGGTTTACAGGTTGAAAGAAGAGGAAGGAGGTAAGAAAAGATTTAAGGCCAGGTTAGTTGTAAAAGGATTTGCACAGAAAAAAGGAATTGATTTTGATGAAATATTTTCTCCTGTTGTTAAAATGTCTTCTATTCGTACTGTTTTAAGTCTTGTGGCTACTGAAGATTTGCATTTAGAGCAGATGGATGTTAAAACAGCCTTTCTTCATGGTGATTTGGATGAAGAAATATATATGGCTCAGCCACAGGGTTTTGAGGTCAAAGGTAAGGAGAACTTAGTGTGCAAATTGAAGAAAAGTTTATATGGCCTGAAGCAAGCACCTCGGCAATGGTATCTGAAATTTGACAGTTTTATGCATGAGCATGGATATAATAGGTGTCATTCAGATTACTGTGTTTATTTTAAGAGGTTGGATGATGATAGCTACATTATTTTATGTTTATATGTTGATGATATGCTTATAGCTGGGTCTAACATGGATCATATTAAGGGGCTGAAACGCCAATTAGCACATGCATTTGCTATGAAGGATTTGGGGGCAGCAAAACAAATCCTTGGTATGAAGATTTGCAGAGATAGGAAGAACAGAACATTGACGCTATCTCAAGCTGATTATGTTGAGAAGGTGTTGCAACGTTTCTCTATGGAGAATGCTAAAGCTGTCAGCACACCTTTACCTGGTCATTTGAAATTGACTAAGGAGATGTGTCCCAAGACACAGGAAGAGGAGGATAAGATGTCCAAGGTACCCTATGCTTCAGCTGTAGGAAGTTTGATGTATGCTATGGTATGCACTAGGCCAGATATTGCACATGCAGTGGGAGTCGTTAGCAGGTATATGAGTCATCCAGGTTTTGAGCATTGGAATGCTGTCAAGTGGATTCTCAGATATTTGAGAGGAACATCCAATAAGTGTTTACACTTTGGGGGCTCTACTACTGATTTACAGGGCTATGTTGACTCAGATTTGGCTGGGGATATTGATACCAGGCAGAGTACTACAGGTTATGTCTTTACTGTTGGTGGGGCAGCTGTGAGCTGGGTTTCTAGGCTACAGAAGATTAATGCTCTCTCCACTACAGAGGCAGAGTATGTTGCTGCTACAGAGGCCGCCAAAGAGATGATATGGCTTCAGTTCTTCTTGGAAGAATTGGGACATCCTCAGAAGGATAATTTTTTGTTCACAGATAGTCAAAGTGCCATTCATCTTGCTAAGAATTCAGCTCTGCATTCTAAGACCAAACACATACAGTTGCGGTACCATTTCATTCGGTCAGTTTTGGAGGATGGACAGTTAAAGCTGGAGAAGATACATACCAATGAAAATCCAGCAGATATGTTGACAAAGGTTGTCACAAGGGAGAAGCTGAACTCCTCTTCAGCTTCAGTTGGTCTTTTAGACTAAATGTGAATAAAAGAACAGCAGAGTCCAGGGTGGTTTGATCCAGTGGGAGCCCCATGAGGTAGTTGTATTGCTACAGGATCAGTCTCCACGTGGGAGATTGTTGTTTAGTGTGGAGCCTGATCAGTCCCCAAGTGGGAGATTGTTAGATTGTGGTGACTGATCAGGAAAGTACTGTACATACTTCATAAATAGTGGTGTTCGGGGCATCGCCCCGAAAGAAAAAAAATTTTGGAAGTAGCCGACATCGACATGGTAGCCGACATATTATGGCCGACATGTTATAACCCTAAAGCGGTTTAATACTTGTATAAAAAGGGCTTAGGGTTGGGTATTTTTGATATGGTGATACGAAATTGGTTCTTGCGGCGGTATTGAGCTGTAAGGGATTACGGATTGTAATCAGGTTGTAATCACTGGATTGTAATAAGATCGGACTTGCTGTTTGGTGGACGTAGCCCAGGGATTGGGTGAACCACGTTAAATCTTGGTGCCTTGTGTTCATTTCTGTGTGTTCTATTATTTTTTGTTATTGGTTATATTTGCATGTAGTTTTTATTTCTGTCTGTGGTTTATCCTAACACAAATGAAGTGGCAAGGATGAACCTACATGAGGGCTTGAATTGGGCATCATGGCATCTCGAATGTCATATAAAAGAAAAATATGGAAGGTTATATTAAAGCAAATGGTAGGCTGGAGCTGTCCACAAATCCTTTTATCAAAAAGAATCTTTGGTTTCTAATTTAGTACATGAATAAGCAAAAGCCCACGAGTGTATTGGGATTATTTAACCAACATGTGTAGATAAAAAAAAAGACACGAGTTTTTGAGGAGACTGCAAGGAGATAATACATGGAAATGGCATTCTTCGTTATGCAAAGATGTAATAATTCACATGGAAATTCAGAGATCCACATGCAGGTAGAAGACGACACATGAAAACTCATGATAATAATCAATATTTTCAATTGATTATGTATCAAGAATGAAGTTGCACTGAATCTTTGAAAACAATGAGAGAAGTTGCTCTTGCACTTGCAGAAAGGCCTACATGGAGTAACATAACAAGCTAAGTTTTTCATTGGGTAGATGGTTATCATTTGAATGTCTAACTTTATGAAAAGCTTCTTCATAGTATTTTGGACACACTGGTGAAGGAAATCTTGTTAAGGAAATAGGAGAAATTCTTGATCTTCTAAAATCAACATGGAGAATTCTGGCCATCACTCAAACAATTCATGACACATGTTATACTTGGGTACTTTTTTAACAGTTTGTCTTAACAAGGGATTCAAACCTTCTACAACATGCTACACAATATACCAAAAGTGGCCCAAATTTGAGCTTGATGATTGAAAAAGGTGCAGTTTGAAGTGTTAAAAGAATCCATATGGCCTTAAAACCTGAGCTTACCAAATGTAGAGGGTTGATCTTTGACACAGAAGAGATCACTATTTATAAAAGAGTATGTCAAGCCATTAACCCGAGATGTAGTTATAAAATCTCATGGGAATCTGAAATAGGGAATAAATGTGAAAAAATCATTAATTGACATCTATCAATTAATTTTGTACACTTGTCCAAATCAGGTGCGGCCATATAAAGATATTGAAACTTTGGTTAGTAATCCTTGAGATTTTCTCACATAGGGAGATATTGCAAAGCTAAGAAGTCATTGAAATAATTTTGAAAAAGATTATTATTGATAAACATAAGATTTTAATAAATTTTATCAAAGTAAACCAATGGGGGGAAGATGAAACTTCTCACAAATGTGTAAAGAACCAATTGGCAAGAAACAGTTATCAGGACTGAAAAAGAAAAGAAACTCTATTTATGATGGGATGATAGAGGCATTGGGGGTTCCATATTCCTTTCCAAGTAGGAGATTTTATGATACGGTAGGGAGAGGGTTCTAGTTTTCCATAGAGAGATTTTCCAGTTCTCTGGGGAAAGGAAGGCAGACTTTGGAGCTATAGCAGAACAAAGCTTCACTTTGCTAAACTTTGTGTTAGTTATTAAAGGGAAATTTGATTTCAAAATCTAATGTATGAGAGAGGGTTTTCATTTTCTTCTAGATAGTAAATCTTATGCAGCATGTAATAATATTTTTATAGCTTTTTACATCTTAAAGAAGGGAGGTTTGAAAGATGACTGCAAACTAGAACTTTGAGTTTAGTCAGTTTACTTTCCACTAATTGTTATCTTTTCGTAACTTTTAGTTTTCTTTAAGTTTGGTTGATATTATTATTTTCTAAATACATTTTGATAATCAAGATCTCTTGAAGCTTTGATTCTTCTTTTTCTTAGTAGGATGGAAATGATTCCTTTAATCTTTGTTCTTTTGAAATGTAGTATATAGGAAATAAACTTTGTGTAATATGTTGTTCTCTTCTTTTCTTTCTTTTCAGCTATTAGATTTATGCATCTACTCTTTGTTTACGGATAGATGCTTGTAATCCTTTTGTGTTTTCTAGTTAAAAGCATCCATAATTAATTCATTGTATATCTTACATGGGGAGCTATACCCGATAAAATTCAAAGGAACGTTATCAATCCAATGGTAACTTGTCCAACTATTGGTGTTGATTAGTCTTCTCACTTGGGCTTTCAAGGTTATATTGGCACATATTTTCTTGGAGGACAATTTATTCACTAACAGATTTTTGGCAACTCTGTTGGGGAGGAAATGAAGATCATTTTCTAACATTAGTTTGCTCAATTTTATGGTTATCTCTACATGCAGGAGATTGGTGACTGTACAAACCTATTGAATCTTTTATTTTGGAGTTCTAGGCTACATTATGGTAGCAGTTGCAACTCAACCATGGGGGGCTTGGATCAGACCATTTTCCCAAGCTCGGCATTCAATCTTACCAAAACAATCATGGGAATACCTTCCCAAGTTTCATGGGAACAAAACATAGGATCCAGATGACCACATCAAAGTAGTTACAGTGGCATGTGGGATTCTTGATATGTAAGAAGAAGATGTATTCATCTAATTGTTTGTTCAAAGCATTGTGTGAATAGTTGTGGAATGGTTTCATAATTTACAAGATGGATGTATCACAACTTGGGATGATCTTAAGGGGAGATCCCTTGAGAGATTTCAACCCACACTTGATTCCTATCAATTGTTGGTAAATCTTATTTAAATTCAAATGAAAGAAGATGAATCTATGAGGGAGTTTATTGATAGATTTAACTGGAGTGTTGGTAAAATCCCTATAGCCTACTAACCTACTTAAAGTAATCAAGTATGCCTCTTTATTTTTGCTAAGGATGTTGAAGTCAAGTTTTTCTTACAATACTTTGGAGTGCAAAATTTGGTAGACACGCAAAAGGAAGAAATCAACTTGGATGATAGCTTGATTCTTAGTGGTCTAAAATCTATGAAAGCTCCATCAATGAAAGAATACCTTTGTGGATGGCAACACTACATTGATGAAGAAGCTACAAAGAAGAAGCATGTTCTAGAAGAAGCCAAATCTACTCCCAATGTTTCTCTTTCTCAGAATCTAACTATTTTTAATGATGGATATTTTCAAGAACCCTTGTTGGCTGAAGATAATGCTGTAAAGATGACAAGATTTTGTTGTCCGCATATTGAAAATAATGAGTATGTTGCTCAATCAGACAAACTAATGACCGGCTTGAATGTACCAGTTGCAAGTGAAGAACTTGTTGCATATGAGTCAAATGAAGGGTTCTTAGTGGCTACTCTTTTTCCAAAATGTTGAGGTTTTTCTTCAAAAGTTGCTAATGCCCTCTCTATTATTGATTCAGATCAGCATGATATGGTGTATCAGCAAGAGCAAAAATGGAAGGATAGCAAAGAAGGGTATGACACTTCTCTCTCTGAATCTTTCTCATATGTACCACAACAAGAGGAATGCTTGAAATCTAAAGTAGTGATGAAGCAAGGAGATCTTTTGAAGGACATGGTGGGTCAAACCATGGAGTCTTTGACTTTGTTAACAAGCATTGATGGTAAAGAAACTTCACAAGCTAAAACATCCATGAATTTTGATGAAGCGAAATTGCAAAATATCATACAACATTTCATTCCTATCATGTTGCTGAAAACACAAGTGGAATGGGAGGCATGCCATTTTTATGATGAAGTTAGTACTCCCAAAGAGAAAGAGTTCATGTAGAACATGGTTGTTGAATTCATCCTTGCAGTTGCCACAAGATGTCTGCTAATGCTGGTATGTTCTACATGTCATTCACTCTTCTACATAGGAATGTACTTCTTTAAACCAATCAATGGGTTTCCATGAGTGAATCAATGCATTTTGAGAGGTACGGGCTACTAGCCTATCTTTTTGTAAATAAGTTTTTGTTGTGCATAATGGTAGTTTGAATAATGTGCAATCTTCATGCTTGCTATTAGTTTAGGTGTTTTGGTTTTTTTGCTTTTCCCTGCTCCCCTCCACCCTCTCTACAAGTAACTCCTAGTTTTCTTGGTGGACTCTATTTTCCCAATGGTTGAGGCACTCATCTTTGCCAAAGATTGTTAGAGTTCTTTGATTTTGCATCAAAAAATAGTCCCACAGTTGGAGCCCTTATTAGTACCCAATATGGACATGGTTTTAAAACTTTCAATTTTAGGTTTTGAACCTCTCTGAAGTTCTTCAAACTTGGTTCAAAGTGGTTTGATGGTTTGATGTAGTTTGAAATGAAAATTCATTAGTTCAAGAAAGTTTAGAATCTCGTCGCAGTTCATAATTCAAAGTTGGGTACAAAAATTCAATGGTTCAAAATTCAAAAGATTGAAATGTGCAAGTGAAGTTCAGAATCCTAATTCAATAATTAGGGTTCAAGGACTTATTTTTTATGCATCTTGATTTTGCAATTCAGAGTTCAATTTCCAATTCTTTATTTCAGAAGAGTATTTCAAATTGGATTCAGGGTGACTTCATGAATTTCTTCTAGACTCTTTAAAGAATTAAGTAAATGTTCAGGAAAGCTAAATAAGGTAATTTGGGTACAAATTCATGTTGTCACTTGGTTGAAGAGAATCCAAAGTACAAATTGAAAAAGGATTGGTGAGGCATTTGACTATCTATTCATTAGCATGATGATATGTGAACTATCCAACAAGATGAAGTCTAAAGTGTTATGAAGAGATTGTAGTGAACTAATTGAATAGAATTTTGATTACTCGATAAAGTTTTGAGAATTGAAATGTGTATCATAATACACAAGCCTAAAATATTTGATCACATACTTCAAAGGTCTCTTTTTGGGAATAAAATCAATGATAACTCTTGTGGCATCTAGGGTACTTCAATGAGAGTGTGATGATGGGATTATGGTGATCATCTTTTTCTCAAAATGTATATAAAACTTAGAAACATAAGTTATAATAGGCGAATATTTGACATTATGTCGATGGGTATAATGCTCATGTTACTAGTGTCTGCAAAAATACCAAAGATTCTTAAAGACCATCGAAACATGATAGGATTTTCATTTTTATTCAAATCAAGGAGTGATGATAATACGGCATTGAGAATTCAATAAAGATGATAAGGAATGGTACCAATTGTGAAAACAACTAATTTAATTATAATTGTCTTATTCCCAAAGTCGTAGGCATGCTAATATGACATAAAAGCATTGACATAAGAGTCAAAGCTATGAGAGATGGAGTATCATCTTAAAGAAGCATAATGAGGCCACAAGTCCTAGAAAATTGAAACAGACTCGATCAAATGACATTGAAAATGAAAACATATATTTGATAATCACCATAGAATAATGGCAGGTGTGTTGAAGAGATAAACTCGATCCTTTCTCTTATTAGCTCTACCACGGTTAATAGATACATTGAATTAAATGGTGCAATCAAAGAAAATAGAAGAACCTACAGGCTAGAGCATGGCAAGATCATTGCGTGCTAAACCCTTGGCCAAACCATTCTATGAAGTCGCCACTGGTACAAATGAAGTGGCAAGGATGAACCTTCATGAGGGCTTGAATTGGGTGTCATGGCATCTTGAATGTCATATAAAAGAAAAATGTGGAAGGTTATATTAAAACAAATGGTAGGTTGGTGTTGTCCACAAATCCTTTTATCAAAAAGAATCTTTGGTTTCTAATTTAGTACATGAATAAGAAAAATCCCACAGGTGCATTGGGAGTATTTAACCAACATGTGTAGATAAAAAAAAGGCCATGGGTTTTTGAGGAGAATATGAGGAGATAATACATGGCAATGGCATTCTTCCTTATGCAAAGATGTAATAATTGACATGGAAATCCAGAGATCTATGTACAATTATAAGATGACACATGAAAACTCATGATAATGATCAATATTTTCAATTGATTATGTATCAAGAATGAAGCCGCACCAAATCTTTGAAAACAATGAGAGAAATTGCTCTCATACTTGCAGAAAGGCCTACATGGAGTAACATGATAGGAAAAGTTTGTCATTGGGTAGATGGTTATCATTTGAACATCTGACTTTATGAAAAGCTTCTTCACAATATTTTGGACACATTGGATGAATAAAATCTTGTTAAGGAAATAGAAATTCTTGATCTTCTAAAATCAACATGGAGAATTATGGGCATCACTTAAACAATTCATGACACATATTATACTTGGGTACTTTTTTGACAGTTTGTTTTAACAGGGGATTCAAACCTTCTACAGCATGCTAAAAAATATACCAAAAGTGGTCCAAATTTGAGCTTGATGATTGAAAAAGGTGCAGTGTGAAGTGCTAAAATAATCCGTATGGCCTTAAAACCCAAGCTTACCAAGTGTAGAGGGTTGATCTTCAACATAGAAGAGATCATTGTTTATAAAAGAGTATGTCAGGCCATTAACTCAAGATGTAGTTATAAAATGTCATGGGAATTTGAAATAGGGAATAAATGTGAAAAAATCATTAATTGACATTTGTCAATTAATTATGTACACTTGTCCAAATCAAGTGTGGCCATACAAAGATATTTAAACTTTGGTTTTAAATCCTTGAGATTTTCTCACATAGGGAGATATTGCAAAGTTGAGAAGTCATCGAAATAATTTTGAAAAATATTATTATTGATAAACATAAGCTTTTAATAAATTTTATCAAGGTAAACCAATTGGGGGAAGATGAAACTTCTCAAGAATTTGTAAAGAACCAATTGGCAAGAAACAATTATCAAGACTGAAAATGAAAAGAAACTCTATTTATGATGGGATGATAGAGGTGTTGGGGGTTCCATATTCCTTTCCAAGCAAGAGATTTTATGATATGATAGGGAGAGGATTCTAGTTTTCCATAGAGATATTTTCTAGTTCTCTAGGGAAAAGAAGGCAAACTTTGGAGCTGTAGCAGAATGGAGCTTCACTTTGCTAAACTTTGTGTTAGTTATTAAAGGGAATTTTGATTTCAAAATCTAATGTATGAGAGAGAGTTTTTATTTTCTTCTAGATAGTTAATTTGATGTAGTGTGTAATAATATTTGTATAGTTTTTTACATCTTAAAGAAGGGAGGTTTGAAAGATGACTGCAAACTAGAACTTTGAGTTTAGGCAGTTTACTTTCCACTGATTGTTATCTTTTCATAACTTTCAGTTTTCTTTAAGTGTGTCTAATATTGTTGTTTTCTAAATACATTATGATAATAAAGATGTCTTAAAGCTTTGATTCTTCTTTTTCTTAGGAGGATGGAAATGATTCCTTTAATCTTTGTATTTTTGAAATGTATTATACAGCAAATAATCTTTGTGTAATCTATTGTTCTAAGATTATCTTTCTTTTCAGCTATTAGTTTTTTGCATCTACTTCATGTTTACAAATAGATGCTTGTAATTATTTTTTGCTTTCTAGTTAAAATCATCCATAATTAATTCATTGTATATCTTACACAAGGAGTTATACCCGACAAAATTCAGAGGAAGGTTATCAATCCAATGCTAATTGTCCAATTGTTGGTGCTGATTAGTCTTCTCACTTGGGTATTCAGGGTTATATTAGCACATATTTTCTTGGAGGAAAATCTATTCACTAACAGTACCTTTTAGATATCTCATTATCCTTTTTATAGCCATCATGTGATTATCTTTAGGATTTTTTTAAAAACTAGCAACTATCACAACTGCTAAAGAAATATTTGGTCTATTGTGAACAACATATTATAGTTTTCCAATCATGGATATGTATAAGGTCTGGTTCAATTTAGTGGAATCATCATTATTAGATAGCTTATGTCCTATAGACATAAGTGTGCTTACTGGCCTTGAATCTTCCATACCAAAAGTCTTTAGTATCTCCTTGATGTATTTGGATTGAGTAATAAAAATACCAAACTACATTTGACATACTTTTAATCCAACAAAGAAGGTTATTTCACCAAACATAGACATCTCAAATTCCTTCTTCATTTCATCACCAAATGATTTCTATAATGCTTCTCTTACTCCAAATATAATATCATCAACAAATGTTGTCAAAAATAGATTCACATAAATATGAGAATGTATTTCAGTCATTTTTTCATCACCGATGTCAAACCTACTACTTGTTGGTAAGACAACTGCTTAGTTGATTTGAGTATTGTAATTTTTTTGATTGATGAGGAGGTTTTGATCAAATGAGATAAAAAAGCACCTAGAGGAAAGGTTGAGTTATGGCAAGGAAAAGGAGTACAAAGATCAATTAAGACAATGATGTTATGGTGTATTGATTATCTACTTAAGGCTACAAAGATTAGATACACTAACTAAGTCTAGAAGAGAAAGTAAGAAGAATTGAGTTTGCCAATCTTAACCGAGTGGATAGTAGGTGACGAGAAAATTTAGTGTAAGCTAAGAAGAAAATCAGTTGAAGCCAAGTGAAGTGAAAGTTTAGTGTATGTCAAGTGATAGAGTATAAGCTGAGTAAAGTTTAGTTGATACCGAGCACCAATAAACTTTAATTTTGATCGAGTGATCTAGTTGAAGATGAGTGGAAGAATTTGGAAGCCAAGTGATAGCGTATTGATGTTAAGTCCCAGCATTCATGTTAAATTTTAGATTTGATGAATTTGAGTTGACTATTTTGTTTTCTTGAATTTTGTGAAGCATGTGGAAGATAACTATAATGATTTGGTGGCACAAAATTCATGGTAAATCATTTTGAGGTAAATTTAAAGAAGATTAAGGGAGAAATTTCTAGAAGGGACTCAAATGAAAAGATGTGTAGATTCATTGAATCCTACCTAATCCCACCTAACCCTAAAATGGATGATAGAGGATTAATGACAAAAGATCTTAATTGTCTATTTATAGAGATGGTTGGTTAGAAGAAAGGTTGTTCAATGTTTGAGAACCTAAGTTAGATAAGAGGTATAAAGGTATTGCTTCATTCAGTGACCAAAAAAAAGAGATTGTTATTGAAAAGTAGAGAAAGAATTCTTAAGAGTATAAATGCTTGAAGGGTGAACAAGCTATCAAAGCTAAAGTGTGTGAAAGCCAAACAAAATGGAGGACTAAAATAGAGATCTATGATCTGCAAGTGAGTTGTAATTTTTTATTAGATCAAACCTTACTATTACTTTCTCATCATTATACCAATATAGGGTAAATCCTTTTGATTAAGGTTAGCTTAATAGTCATTTGTAAATCCTTGAACTAGGTGACATTCCAAGTGAATGATCTAAAGTCCTCTAATAAGGATCACTCCTAATAGGGTGATTGAAATCCTCCTCTAACCAAGTAACATTTAATAATGTTTATTGTAACCTTTAATAGGGTTGGCCTTTCATAGTGTATCACTTTAGAAGAGTGAGAATAAGTAGCATGTTACTAATGGTTTTTCCCAAATTGGGTTTCCACATAAAAACCTTGTGTCAAATTTTTTATTGAATTTTTTATGTTTCATGTTTGCATTTCTGCAAACATGTTTTGACCCAGGATAGTAATCTACAAGTTTAAGTGATTGTATGATCTAATGGATGCATGCATGAATATGTTTTATGGATATGGGTTCACTAAGTTGTGAAAGGTTTTATTTTAACATATGGACCTTGGATAACTGATTAACCCCCGTCTCAGTTATTCTAAATAATTCCAATAAATATCTCAAATAATAATTTGTTGACCTTATGACCAAACTAGTTATTAATTAGTGCCAAAACACTTAGACATTTGGTCAGTTACATTGTTTTCAAGAACCATAGAGTAAACCTTGCAGATAATGTAAACCAAGTAGAGCAGAAAGTAGTGTTGACCAAGATGTAATAGAAATTGAGTTGTTGCAGTATCAACCAAGCTCTTCATTTCGAACAATGCTTGTTGAGTCATCAATGTTAACCAAGTTCCACAACAACTCCTAAGTGATAAATGTGGACCGAGTACTAGTGTCAACTGAGTGCCAAATATTGTTGAGTTCATTGTGTTTCTAAGTATCAATATATTACCTGAGTGGTCTTCTAAACCTGGGTGTTAGCACTAAGCCAACTATGTGAAGATTGTTTAATATGCTATTTTAGCCTACTATAGAAGGTAATTAGTTGGATTTATTTAAATGTGAGATATCTTGTCAAATCCAAATGTGAGGAGAAATGTGTGAAAAACATAGTGAGATTAAAAATAGAAAATATGAAGATTGACTAAAAGCTACAAGAAATATAAGAAGGAAAAGAAGAGTCTCATGCATCACATTTAAGTGATCACTCTACATTAAAGGAATCTTATCCAACAAACCGAGTTGCATAGTAGAGATTAGCTAGATTCATCCTAACAAGTGCATCAATCAAATCCCCTAGCAAGGTGAACTTAATAGCCTTATGTAGAATCTCCTAACCAAGTACATACTTCATTATATTGTATAAATCCTTTCACAAGCTGGAAACTAATAGTCCTTATTTCTCCTAATAGGGAAGATTACCAAAAATGATCAATTATAAGCCTTAATACACCAAATTTATACTACAGTACCAAATCTTGTAGGTATCATCCCCACCCCAATTTTACTTTCTATTTGGAAGGTTTATGGATTACTAAATATTATGTCAAGTGTTATAAATATTTTATTTCTTTCAGTCTTTCATGCATGCAATTAGATTAGATTAGTTTATAAATGATAAAATGGTGAATTGAAGTTAAAAGTTTTATTAGTTCTTGATTCACCCCACCCCACCCCTACCCCCTATCCTCCCTTTAGTCACCTAGCCTACTCTACATTTCTAACAATTGGTATCAAAGAATTTGGTTCTCATATCATAAGTTTAGTAGCTTGAGAAAAGATAAAAGGCAATGGAAGTGTACACATGAAAGAAAGCTATATAAAATGAAAAGTTGGATCCGCATGTGGCCAAGGAATAATTCAAGAAACTGAAGGATCAACTCTCTCAATCCTTGCAAAGAAGAAAAGAACTAGAAACCCAAATGAATGAAAATCTCTATATAGAAGAAATAATTGAAGAAATTTTCCAAGATAGAAGTTTACATGAAGTTGATGCAATAATTTAAGATCTACTTGAAAAGAATCTCACTCTACATGAAGAAGTCAGAAAATTGAAAAGAGAACAAGAAATTTAGTGACTTAGAATGTGTGAAATCATGGAATAAAAGGACATGACAAAAGAAGAGAAAATATTTCTAACTGGAAAGATAGAAGAAAAATATAATGAAATTCATCACCTATCTCTTCAGTAAGAAGATTTGATAAATTAACCCAATTGTGCAAATCAAGAGCTTATCAACTTGAGGATAGATAATGTAAGATTGCAAAATGATCTCATCATAGAAAGGAAAACCAATGAAAGGATGATGAAATCTCAAAAAAGCATGAATCAATTGACTAAGAAAACTCAATTTAGGCACAGGAAAAATTGGATTGGGCTATACAGATGAAGGTGAATCATCATAGCAAGGAGCTCAAAAGAACAAAAAGCCTACATGTAATCATTGTGGAAAGACAAGGCATACATCAAACAAGTGAAAAATGTTATAGTTGTAATAGGAAAGGACATAGAGAAAGAGAATGCATGGAGAAAACCAAGTTTGAAGGAAAATGTTTCAAATGCAACAATCAAGGGCACAAATCTTTAGAATGAAAAACCAAGAAATAGAATCTAGCAAAACAAATTGTGAAAGCTATCTTTGGTTGGGATTATAACACATGCTACAAAGGTCACTTATGTGGTGAGCATGGACACACTAGAGAAAATTTCATGAGAACTCACATGAGGAGGAGAAACCCTACAAAGAGATGTTTCGTATGCAAAGAAATTGGTCATAAAAAAAAGAACTATATGAACTAGGCTATAGTTGAAGATGAAAAGAATGCAAAGGTTAACAATATCAAAAATCAAATGAAGAGAAATGAGTAAAGGAATATCCAGAGAATAAAAGTCAAATCCATGAAGGAAGTCAATGAGTTGGGTGATTTAAAAACTTCAAGCTAATTATCCATGGATATCACTGGAACTATGATTCAAAAGAGACATCTTATATTAGTTCTAGTCAAGAAAACAAGAAGATCCAAACAAGCATTTCAAATGCATTAGGATTAGTGAGTTGAATGTCCATTTGAACCAAGTGTCTTAGACCTAACCAAGGAAAAGATGTGTTGCATGACCTAACCAAGTGGAGTTGAGCACAGTCAAAAGTTAGTTCTAATCAAGCTTGGATGTACATGGCATATACTAAGTTTGGAGACCTAACTGAGATTATGCTTGCCAAGTTGAAGACCAAATAGTTACCAAAGGTATTAGCCAAGCATCTCATGCCTACCGCATTAAACAAGATATAACCAAGTTTTTTGTTGTATGATGAATTTATGCTGACTTAAAGAAAAAAAATTAATAAAAGGAAGAATTGAACATTTTCATTTTTTGCACGGTGAATTCAAGAGTGAATAAAGAAGAGAAACCTTGAGCCACTAAGCAATTCAGAGTGAATTTATCAAGGATTATTCTTCCATCATCGAGCATTGTGGCATGCTCATCTAGTAGAAAGGTTAAGAAGAGATCTAAGATGTTAGTAAATAATTTTTTGTATGAAGTCCCAAAGTTTAAGCTCGTCCTAGGATTATAGAGGAATTGGACCCAGTCAATGCACACTCACAAAGTCCACCAAAGGTACTATTAATTCATGACATCAAATCTTTTTATCACTATTCAATTCAATAATTGGCAACACTAGATTTGAATCAAGCATATGAGACATCGTGTGTGGATGGAAACCTCAAACTCAAGCACAGACACCTGGAAGTGAAGGGATTAACCCATATTCTACATATGCCAAAGAACCCTCAAATCAAATAGATTAGGTTCATCTTGAGTCATGTTCATGATATGTAATGCTAGCTCAACCAACCCATTAAGATCACAAAGAGAATGATTCACAACGTTACCGAGCTTCCCATGCTTGATAAACCTAAGGCAATAAAAACCCTAGGTTGGGTTGAGCTAACAAAGAAGACTCTTGCCAAGTGGGATGTCAGAGGAATGAAACCAAATGGTGTCACTAACATGGAAATAAATTTTTTTACCCACGTGATTTTGCATAAGATATATAGTTCAAGCCAACCAAATAGTGTTTCATGTGATACTGTGGACTTAGCTTACAATGTAGTCAAGAACCATCTTTCCTTTGACCTTGCTGAGTTGTAGCTAAACTAGTTGAGAAAAAACATGGAAAGCATTCTGAGATTAAACACAAATCCATATAAGTTTGCTTCACTTTTAGTCTACTTATTATTTTGTGTTTAGAAATTATTTCCTTCCAAGGGTAATGTAGTATGGAAGAAGGAGATACCCATTGTGTATCAAATTAATGAGTACATAACTGAAATTGGAGACACTTTTGAAGGAATCATGGATGTATACTTTGAAACTTTCAATGAAAGGATGCAAAGTAGATTTAAAATTCTTAAGAAACTAGTAGAAGACTATGAAGAAGACATATGTTTCCTTGTAGAGTGTAATAAGGTACAAATTTAGGTAGTTAGACCTAGAGTTATACAGGTAAGACCTCTTACCTATGAGGTGAATATTGATGATACTAAGGAAATCATTGAGGCTCTTTTCAATGATCCTTTTGACCCAAAAGTACCTTATTTTGGAACCTATGAAGAAGCTAAAACTAGGATTTCACTTGAAATCAAGATTCCTCAAATTATGAAGAGAG
The DNA here is from genome assembly GCA_028749045.1 of Cupressus sempervirens. Classification (NCBI taxonomy): domain Eukaryota; kingdom Viridiplantae; phylum Streptophyta; class Pinopsida; order Cupressales; family Cupressaceae; genus Cupressus; species Cupressus sempervirens. Next base: position 827,954,672 of record CM053790.1, on the reverse strand, counting down.
GAAGGAAGAAGGTATAAAAAATTTAGATGGAGAATGTGAAATCTGGTTCCCCTCTTTTTCTCATATGAGGTAAGGGTGATGACATTGTAGAGGAAGGAGAAGTAGAGAAACATAAAGAAATAGAAGAAATAGACGAAGAATGACCTAAGAAAAAGGGCAAAACTATATCAAGGAGAGTTACAAGGTCAACCCCTACTTTTACCACCAAAAAACCAACTAAATCAAGAAGGAAGCTCAGGCTTGAGGATGAAGATGGAGAGAAACATATATCATTCAAGAATCCAATTCCAACCTTTAAAGAAAGACTAAATCTACTCAAAGAAGGTGGAGGTATGGGAGATTTCAAATTTCTTAAATATGAGACAAGAAATAAAGAAGAGCAGATATAGATAGAAGAAGCCTTAGTAGAAAAGATGGAAAAATGGAAATACTCTCCAAATGAATTTAGAGGACAAGTCCTTGATATTCTACTTAAGCTAGTATCACATCTTTGGGATAATTCACTAATGGTTGCCAAGGATAGTTGTGACCAAACCTTGAGAAAGCTACTACCAAACCTATCAGACAAAGAAGTGAAGGAGGCATTGAAAAAGAATGAACAAAACTTAACTCCTAAGTTCAATGCATTATTAATTTTGTCAAGTGATATTGAATCTATTGTGCAATCCAATACAAATGAATGGAAAAAAATTTATGGATTGAATGTTTTGAAGGCCACTAAGAAAGTAGTACAAATAGATGATGTGAATGATGTTGAAAGAACAAAGGATTTAAAAAAGTCATTGAGGATCTACCTAAAATTTAGAACATTAAAGATTTAGATCCAAAAAAATATTGCAGCAGAGGTAATGGCCTCCCTCCCTAACTCTCTAAGAAAAGCCTTAGTAACATCAAGCTTAGAGAAGATTGCATCTGAGTCTTAGACCATTGGGTTAAACACAATTCAACTAAGCACTCAATTGGCTGTTCAATTTTTCTTACTGAGTATAGCGATGAGTACTATCATCACTACTTCATCTACCAAGTTATAGGCTCCACTCATCTCAAGATCAAGTCAAATTAAGTTACATCAAGGCACTGTAACTACTTCTTCAATTATTGTTATTTCTCTAATTAGTCATGTTGTTATTGTTGCAAGTGATTCCACAACAAGTACAATAATAGTTGAAGTCAAGCCTCAACTGAGAACTGAAGATATGAGTAAAGGTAAGGAAATCATTCCTTCACCTATTCCAAAGTCTAAAGGGAAAGAGATAGAAATCTTCAATGATAAAATTAATCTAGATGAAGACATAGTGATTTCAAATTGGGATCTCTCAAATCTTACTCCTGATCAAATCGATACACTTAGATAACTTTGGAAGAAAAGAGCCTAACAAAAAAATCTTAGAGTAAAGAAGAAGAAAAGAAATCAAGTGTTGGAAGACATCAAATGTATATTTCTTGATGCACTGAGTATTGAAATTGATAAAAAGAAATCTATTTTGGATCAACTTGTTGACATAGTTCACAAGTTCAATGAAGATTTAAATGGTCAAGAGAAACTACTATAGAGGGTAGAGAGAGAATTTGAAAATAAGGTTTTGGAAAATGTGGCACAAAAGATTGCCATAGACCAAGTGAAACTATCCACTGTTCTTATTTCTTTTGAAAGAACTATTAATAATGTTGTTTCCTTGTTTGTAAAATTAAGTAATACCACAAATTTTACAAAGGAAATCAAAGAAAAGTTGTCAAAGATTGATACTAATCTAAAGGCAAGGGCAAACCAATAGTCACTTGACCCTAGTACTAGATCAACACATTTTGTCAAGATCAAGTATATGACTAGCTTGCAAGTAGAGTTATTAAGAGAAGAAGAAAGAATTAGAGATACACTATTAGATATTTAGAGCATAATAATTCCAAACATGGATGTAATACAGAAACACATTTTTCATGTAAAGACATTAATCCACTATAACAAATTTTCTATTGCTGACCACATGATGGAGTTATTAGCTGAGGTTTAGTTAGCTTTGCTTATTTATAAAATTTTGCAAGAAAATTGGGACAAATCCATGTCTCTAATTTTGAAGGTACATCGTGATTTCCTCTCACATTTTGCTATTATCTTGTAAATATGCATTTTTGGCATTTGTGTCAAAAAAAAGGGAGAAATATAGTTATATAATACAAAAAGGGGAAATATAGCATATGAGGATACTTATGTACAAGGAAGACGTAACCTATGTATATAGAAAAGATACAACAATACGAAAACAATTTTGATAAACCAAAAATAGAGTCAATATTAGTCAAGTATCAACATAGTAGTCAAAACTGAGTTGCAGACCTAGGTGCATTGATGGGGGAGTTATGACTTATCAATTTGACTATTTAGGATTTTTTGGTATGATAAGTGTTTTTGTCACCAATGCCAAAGGGGAGATTGTTGACCTTATGGCTAGACTAGTTATCAATTAGTATTTTTGAGAATTGTGTCTCAACCATGCAAGCTCTTTTTTCTAGAAAACTCTAGAAAATTATAGCTAAAAAACTGTAAAAAAAATTTAGAAAATTCTAGAATTTGTTTGTGGTAGTTTTCAACATGTTTATGAGTTTGAAAAAGGTGTATGAGTTGTTAAAAATGTGTCTAGTCTCTAGAATAATGTAGAACGACTATTTTATTATATGACTTTTATGAGGGTCTAAACTAAAGAACAAAATTATGGACAAAAATGGTATTCTTGGAGTTACAAATTACAAGTGGGTAACATGTGGCATGGTTGTTTTACCCATGGTTTTGGCCCATGGTTTTGTAAAACCACAAACGGTTTCCAAGTGGAAAATCATATAAAAGGAGGGCTTTGGGAGGTGTTTGAATCATTGAGTTTAGTTTGCAAGACTAGTGCTAGAAGAAGTCTCTCTGAGTTCAAGTTTGAGTTTGAGTGGTGGTGATGCACTCCTATAAGAACTTGCATTGCAAGTGTATTGTAATCTTCTAGATTTGAGAATACATTGTGCGAGTTTTGGAGGGTGGGATTTTTTCTCTTGGAAGGGTTTCCCCATGGTAATCATTGTGTTATGAGTTCATTATTATTTTGATTATATTGTTATGCATTTCTTGAGATCTCTGCAATAGTTAGTGAAATTTCCATAATCATCCTCTCAAAAATTAGTGTAGGGAGCAATTTCATGCACCTTTTCTTCCTTACAACTGGTATGAAAGCCTAGCCAGTTTTGGTTCTATTTGTTGGGTACAAAAATTTTTGAGTTTATCAAGTTTTGAGTGGGAGCTTGTGCAGAGGTTTTTATTTTTGTGTTGCAGGATTGTAAAGATGGCAAGCACATCAGGGAGGATTGATGTAGAGAATTTTTCTACCACAAACTTTGAAATGTGGAAGCTAAAGATGGAATATCTACTAATTGATTGGGATCTAAGGGATCCATTCGATGAAATGAAGTTGAGGCCCATAGATCCAACTTTAGCTATAGACTATGATGTGAGAGACAAAATAGATAAAAGTCTCATTAGATTGTATATTGCAGACTCTATATTGATTAATGTCCATGAAGAACCTACCACAAAGAAGCTTTGGAAGAAGCTAAGTGAGATCTATCAAAAAAAATCACTTGTGAACAAGAATTCCTTGAGGAAGAAGTTGTATTCCCTGAGAATGGAAGAAGGCAGCAAAATTTTTGAGCATCTTGAAAGTTTTAATATGTTGCTGACTAAGTTGACCTTAGTTGGGGTGTCAATGGATGAAGAAGAAAGATGCAAAATATTGCTATGTTCATTGACAGACTCATGAGACAACCTTATCAAGGCCATAGGGAGCACTTTGGTTGTCTTGAAGATGGAGGATGTAGTTAGTTCTCTACTTTTTGAAGAGATGAGAAGGAAGGTCTCTCTGAATACCAAAGAGGCTTTGAATGTTTAAAGAAGACCAAAGGAAAGAGGCAAGAATGAGAAGCAGCATGGTCATTCTAAGTCCAAGGTCCAAGATGATCTTCTAGAATTGTGGCAAACCTAGACACTTTTGAATGGACTACAAAGAGGAAAAGAAAAAGAAGAAGAAGCAAGATTCTAATTCTGAGTTCGAGAAGGAAGATAGAGATGCTTTCATCATAGCCTTGGCCACTCATGCAAGTGACAAATGCATGGTTAATAGACTTAGGTGCATCTTTTCACAATACTCCTAATAGAAAGTGGTTTAGTAAGTATGAAAAGTTTGATGGTGGTAAGGTGTACTTGGGTGATAACTCAGTTCTTGATATTGTTGGTTGTGGAAGTATTCATGTGAAATTTTTTTATGGTAAAATTCGAAGATTTGATGGTGTCTTGCATATCTTAGGACTAGCGAGGAATTTTTTATCTGTTAGTAAACTAATAGATGTGGGTGTACATGTACAATTTTTTGAAGAAAGTGTGAAAATGGTTGGAGGTGCTATGGTAATAGCAAGAGAAAGTAGATTGGGTACATTGTACTAGCTTGATGCATGCACAGTTGAGTGCAATAGTACTTCTAATAAGATTGTGAAGAGGACTACTTTCTTGGAGAAGGAAAGGGTTTCTCTTTCAATAGATGGTCATGGTTTATGGGTACCCAAGGTTGCTCTATCTACTGAATCAAAGTTACTTATAGAGAAGATAGTGTTATGGCACTGGAGACTCAGCCACATAGGTGAGAAAGGTCTACGAACCTTAAAGAATAAAAACATTGTTGATGGGTTGAATGACTATAATCTTGAGTTTGATTTTTGTGAAATTGTATCTATGGTAAACAAAATTGTGTTCAATTTTACTCAAGTTCTTATAAGTCCTCATGTATTTTGGGCCTAATCCATTCAGATGTATTTGGTCTAGTTGATGTTCCTTTTATTGATAGATTAGTTTATGATGTTTCTTTCTTTGATGATTTCAGTAGAAGAACATGAGCTTATTTTCATAGAAGTAAAGCTAAATTTTTCAATCATTTTGAAGAATTTAAAGCAATGGTTGAGTTGTAGACTAGAAAGAAGATAAAGTGTTTGAGAACTAATAATGGTGGTAAATATTGCTATAATGATTTTGACACATTTTGTAAAGATTTTGGTATTAAAAGAGAGAATACAACTCTATATTCTCCATAGTAGAATAAAGTTGCAGAAAGAAGGAACATGACCTTGATGGAGAAGGCTACAAGTATGTTGAGTGCAGTTGGACTAGAACAAAAATTTTGGGCTGAAGCTATAGCCACTACCTGCTACCTAATAAATAGGTCTCCTACATCAACTCTTCTTGATAATAAGCTAATGGAAGCATGGTTGGGCCACAAGCCTTCACTTAGACATCTGAGGATTTTTTTGTTGTGAGGCATCTTCTCATGTGCCAAAGGAGAAGTGGACAAAATTGGACAATAAAGTTGTCAAATGTATCTTCATCGGATAGGGTTATGGTGTGAAAGGATACTATTGGTGTAAATAAGTATTTACTTATTAGACTTACTTAAGTTTACTTAGGTTAATACATTAGTTTATTATTTTGCATTATTTTATTATTTTTATTTGTGAGACACTTAGGAGTTTGCACACCTTTTTGAATTATCATGTAGACAACATAGGAATACACAACTCTATTTTAGCACATGGTGTCTACAACATTATTTTGCATGTCACACCCTTGTAGGCTTATCCTCTCATCACCGCACTTACTTCCATACTTAATGGAGGATTATCTATATCTGGTGGACATGTGCTTGGTTGTATGACACATCATGGTGTTGATTATGAGACATTCTAGAAGATCTCTTGAGGCTTTTATATTCAGGCACTCCTAGTGTAATCTCAACCAGTTATTGAATGAATATCGTCATTCTGATCATACTCTCTCTCTCTCTTTGGTCTATTGTGTGCTTGTGTTTGAGTTCTTAGTTCTTGGGTGAATTTTTCCCTTAGGAAAATTCTTACATGGTATCAATGCATAAAGACTTTCTCATCACATAGCCATTCAAGAACACGCTTTCTTCATCACCTCAGCCCGAATCTGAAGTGCTGCAAAAATTGGGAGCATCGAGCACCAGATCTAACATTGTCATTCCATCTGGAATGCTAATCCAGTGAAAATTGACTATAAATTCAGGTACCTTGGCCCAAATTTGACCATGAGGCAAAAAAAATTTGCAAATCAGAACCCAAAGGCCCCAACTTATAGTATGGGTATTTTTTTTGTGGATCTAATTAATTAATTTCAGATCTGCAATTTTATTTTATTTCTCTGCACTTTTTATTTTCTGTCAATATTTTTTGAAGCTAGCGAAGAAAAAAATTTAAGCAGACCTGGGTAGTGAAACCCCAGATCTGCAAATTTGGAGGATATATTGTTTGGTCGCAGGCATTGCACAGACAAATTTGACAATTACCCCTCAAATCGATGAGGAATGCTCTTGACCGGTATATGAAATCTAGCAAAGCAACAGCTGGCCACATCTCACCTACAGGAAACTTTCCAAAGCCCGGAAGGCTCATTTGTTTAGTGGGCATGGTTTTCTCATTTTAACAAGGCCGCAACCCTCTCCCACATCACATGTGGGATAAATCCCCACTAAAACCTAGCAATAGCACACACATTTTTGGCCTTGGTGCAAAGGTATCTTCGATGGTGACAGTTGAATTCTCTAGCACAACTGAAGGTTCTCTGGCTTGCTTTGATTCTCGCTCGCACAGTGAAGTTTGATGCACCTACTATAGCTTAACTCAGCATGTTTTTAAAATTTTGGCATCGGCATTGCTACTCAATTTTGTGGTGACTGTTTAACACTACAGAGTTTCCTACCCACAACTGTCTTTCCTAGCAAGATTTAAGGTCTTTTGACACTTTTCGGCAAGTTCTGCAAACTCTAGCAGGAGTTTATAAATTTCGGTGCCCACTGCTACTCATTCTCAGCGAACGCTTTAGCAACAGCAGCTAATCCTTTTCTAGCAGGGTTTTATCGTGAATCGGCCTTACTGCAATTCTAGTAGTTGCAGCTTCCCTTTTGCCACATGGAAATTTTTTTTTTCTCTTCCCTGTAGTAGAACCACCACGTGTACACTGTTGATACATCTGCCAGCTGTCACCCTGCGAGAATGTCTGCACTTGCCTTTTGCCACTCACAAGCAACCACGTGTACTCTGTAAGACACGTTAGCTACAATGGAGGTCTAGGACTTCCACGTCACCCATGGAACCTAGTAGCGCCACATTAGTAGTACGAATTTTTCCACGTGTTATTTATGTACAGTATGGATGTCGAGCCAGCTAACATGTCACCAGGGGGACTGTCATTTTGCTGATGTCATCAAAACATGGGGTTAAAATTGACGATGTTTGACCATCATCATTAGGCATTTTCAAACTACAGTGATGGCCATTTGACCGTGAAATTTAGACTCGTAATTTTCCTTCCAGACCCCTCTTCAAATTTCTTTTCAATTTGGCAGCTTGACTTTGTGAGCCCATAACTTGGACATTCAGACTCCAATTCAGGTGCAATTTTTTTTGAAATTAGGTAGAATTTCTTAAATTTTCTAGTGGCGGTGTTGTTTTCTAGTGTTGGTGCATAGATTTTGCAAAAATTGCATCTTTTGGCAACTGTACCTACATAATGCTATGTTTTGCAAACTCAAAAGCTCCGTACAGGCACATCTAGTCACTTTTTCAGGTTTCATTTTCTTTGAAAGTGTGATTTTTTCATCTACTTTCTAGATCTAAAGTTAGATTCTAGGGTTGTGTGGACCAGTTTGTCACTTTTAGAATTAGGCCTTCTTTGGCATTGTAAAGCTTTGATTATTTTTCAAAATTCTTGTAAATCTAAGCTACAGCGCTTAAGTGAAAAATTTGAGCCTTATAAGGTAGTTGTCAAAGCAAAATTAGAAAGTCCACTTTGTTTATTTTGACAAGTGGCTCATTGTAAATGCACTACTTATAAAGTGCCAACAACATCTTTTTTGGGGGGGTCTTTTGATTGAGTGAAAAGGGGGGGTGTGTACTATGTTTTTGTGTCTCTCTTTTTTGCTCTTTTCATTTCTGCATCATGGGTTTTAAATGTCCTCCTCTAACTTCACGCAACTATTATACATGGAAAGATATTGCATGGAGTAGATTAATGGAAAAAGGATATAGTCTATATGTAGATGGTACAATTACCAAACCTATTGATGCTAAAGAACTCATTGAATGGAAAAATCAATACCGACAGGCTTTAGGAGTAATTAGGAGTTGTGTACATGGGGATCTTCTCTTTCACATTAAAAATTGTTCAGAATCTAAGGAAGCTTGGGATAAACTTGAATAGTTGTATGGTAAAGTGGATGAAGAAAAGGGATTTCAGATTGAGGATGATCTACTTCTCTTGGATCCTAAGAATTATGACACAATTCAAGATTATATCATCAAAGTCAATGAGTATAGGGCACTTCTTATAGATTGTGGAAATCCCATAAAGGATGACAGGTTGATTCATCACATCCTAAAGCAGCTACCTTCTAAGTATGCTAAATTTGTTTCGATTTTTAAGATTCACAGGTTAACCATGGGATCTTCTTACCAAAAGCCTTCCTTTGATGTATTTTTAGACATGTTGATTGTTGAAAAATCTCACTTGGTGGATTTTGGACTTCTCAAGTCATCTAATACCAAAGCCTTGGTGGCTAGTGATGATCACAAATCAAGTCAAGGGGGGAAGAACAACAACAACAAGAAGCAGTGGAAGTATAAAACACAATCTGAGACACAAAAATCCTCTTCTCCATAAGGCATCTCTTCTCCAAGCAAGAAGGGAACTAATGAAAAGAAAGAAAAACTCTTTTGTGCATATTGCAAAAAGCCAAATCATGATGAGCATCATTGCAAGACAAAAAGAATCGATGAGTTAGAAAACCTACTCAAGAAGAACAAGATTCAAGTGCCAGGTACTTCCAAGGATTCAACTCCTACCTCTTCAAAGGGTAAAGGTCAAGCACTTATGGAAAACACAAGTTCTTTAGAATGGATACTTGACTCAAGTGCCTCTTACCATATGGGTTCTTCAAAAGAAGACTTTTCTTCATTGAAGCAATCAAAGGTACCCCATATCTTCGTGGGAGATGATGCTAAGATGGAATTTGAAGGGAAAGGACATGTGGAAATGGAAGATGGGGAATTCAAAGATGTCCTCTACATTCTAAATCTAAGCTCCAATCGCCTATCAGTTTACCAAATCACTCACCTAGGAGATGGTCATAAGTTGAGTTCCTTCCAAATTCAGTGATGGTGCGAAGTCTCAAAGATGATTCATTGGTAGTAGTTGGGAAAGTCAATGATGACAAGAGGCTTTATTCCTTCTCCCACTTCATTCCTAAGAGTCATTCCTAAGCCTTGTTAACTCACTTTACTACTCAAATCAACTTATGGCATGAGCGGTTTGGTCACCTTGACTTCTACTCTCTTTAGCAACTTTGCTCAAAACACATGGTCAAAGGTTTACCTAATATCAGCTTTTCTAAGGGAGAGTGTTCAACTTTTTTAGTGGATATGAATCTCAAGGAGAAGTATGATAAAGGGAGGTCTTCTCAAGCTCTAGTTGTTCTTCAACTAGTTCACATGGTATTAGCAAGACCCTTTGCAGTGACTTTAGTCAGCCAAGGCCACTACATACTCACATTTGTTGATGAATTTTTGAGATTCACTTGGGTCTTCTTCCTTCATCACAAGAATGAAGTGGTTCATAAGCTTCAAGACTTCAAGACTCATGTTGAACACAAGTCAAGGAAATCCATCAAAGTACTAAGGGTGGACAATGAGAACATATATGTTGATAGAAGACTCAAGAACTTCTACAAAATTGAGAGGATTGATCTTCAAAACTCACTAGTATTTAGTCCACACAAGATAGATGTTGCAACAATGAGGATTAGGACTCTCAATACCATGGCAAGTTGCATGATAAAGGCCAAGTCTCTTGATCCTACATTAGAAGTTGAAGCCATTAGCAGTGCTACTCACATACTTAATAGGTCTCCTCATCTAGCCTTAGATGGAAAGACTCCTTTTGAGGCATGGTGTGGTAGAAAACTAGTTGTGAGTCACCTTAGAGTCTTCAGTTGTGCAGCATGGGCAAACCTATCCTCTAGGAGTTGCAAGGCACCAGCACCTAGGCCTTGTACCTTCATTGGCTATGAAGTCAATGTGAAGGCTTATAGACTGATGGATCCAGAGACACATGAGATCTTTGTGGAGAAGGATGTTCATTTTGACCAAAATTCTCCTAGCTTGTCCTCTACTCCTCTCTGCATTTCATACATAGTGGAAACTGATAGTGAAACTAGCGATAGTGCTTCAACAAGTTCAGACACGTGGGGTTCTATCAATAGTTGTAGTGAGAGGTCACATCAATCTAGTCCACATTCTTATATTGCCACAGTGAAAGGTCCATCATAGCACGGTACATCTCATCTTCCAGCTCCAACTTCAGTTGACTTGGGAGATAGACTTGAGGACTTACATCTTCTCATTGATGATGATTCTTCTACAGTTGTTGCAAGGGCTCACTCTAACCCTCATGTCCATTCTCTACATGATCAATCTTCATAGGTTGTCATGATTGTGGATCCTTATGAACAACAATTAGTGGAGGCCTCTTTGTCATTAGAGGAGACAAATGATTCAGTGGAATAGGTTCAACAAACATCCTTGCCAGATCTGCATTCATTCTTTTTAGCATAGTTGGAAGGGGTGAACTTTAGCATCAGTATAGGGATAATTGAGTAGGTTTTAGGGCTAGCACACATATTTAGGATTGTACCTTTGGCATTTTTTCTTACTAAGGGGAGGAACACCATTCTACATTCATGGACCAGCTTCTTCATTGGAGCGGTTTTCACTTGTTGGCATTCTTCTTTTAGGGGGGAGCCTATTTTGTCTCTCTTCCTTCTCTCATTCTCTTATGTATATACTAGATGTATGTCGTAATGGGGGAGTCTTGATTACTCCATCCATTGATGCATCCTTATTTATCTCTCTTTTTGGGGGAGGGTTTTTCTCGTGAGGTTTTCCCTCTTTCCTTGCTTTATGGGAGATTGCATATCATTATGTACATGGGTACCTAACATGGCCTAGTAGCCAAGACCCATTATGCATCTTCATCCTAGTTTTTAAGTTTCAGAGCATTCCCCTAAGTTGCACTTAAGGGGGGGTGTTGGTGTAAATAAGTATTTACTTATTACACTTACTTAATTTTACTTAGGTTAATGCATTATTTTATTATTTTTATTTGTGAGACACTTAGGAGTTTGTGTACCTTTTTTAGTTGTCATGTAGACAACATAGGAATACACAACTCTATTTTAGCACATGGTGTCTACAACACTATTTTGCATGTCACACCCTTGTAGGCTTATCCTCTCATCACTGCACTTACTTCCATGCTTAACGGAGGATTATCCATATCTAGTGGACATGTGCTTGGTTGTATGACACATCATGGTGTTAATTACGAGACATTCTAGAAGCTCTCCTGAGGCCTTTATATTCAAGCACTCCTAGTGTACTCTCAACCAGTTATTGAATGAATATCGTCATTTTGATCATACTCTCTCTCTCTCTTTGGTCTATGGTGTTCTTGTGTTTGAGTTCTTAGTTCCTGGGTGAATTTTTCCCTTAAGAAAATTCTTACAAATAAAAACTTTGGTATCCTATTGCATAAAAGGTATTTACTCTGGAAGTGTTATTTCTAGAGAAACTGAGCCTTATTCTATTATAGTGCAACCAGAATAGATAAAACAAAAGAAAGATGTGATTAAACTTCTTGCTACACCTAAGAAAGTTTAATCAAGGCCCTTAGAAATATGAGATGTTGAAGAGAGCTCTATGATTTTTGAATCATCAGAGGAAGAGGGAGAAGCTAATCATGAACCTACACCTAAACTTGAGTTAGATCTTGTTTGAAGGTCTAGTAGATAGGGAAAAGCACCAGAAAGGTATGGATATTCTCCTGATGATTAGAGGTTTATATTTTCTTTGAATGCTAATATTGATGAACCAAAAATTTTAGAAGAGGCTCATGGTATGAATGATTCAATGTCCTAGAAGATAGTCATGGAAGAAGAGATGGCAACTCTTAAGAGGAATGACACATGGGACCTTTTACCATTTCCTAAAGGACAAAAACCTGTTGGTTGTAAATGGGTGTTCAAAAGGAAGATGGGTTGAGATGGTAGCATTAAGAAGTATAAAGCAAGTTTGGTCATAAAAAGATTACTCCTAGGTTGTAGGAATTGATTATGGTAAAAAATTTTCTCTTGTAGAAAAAATGACATCCATTCAACTTTTACTTTCTATTGCAAGAGAAAATGGGTGTGAAGATAGCTTTCCTTCATGGAGATTTGGAGGAAGAAATTTATATGACATAGCCAGAGCACTTTGTGGTGAGAGATAAAAATTCATTTGGTCTATAAATTGAAGAAATCCTTGTATGGTCTAAAACAATGTCCTAGGATGTGGTACCAAAAGTTTGATACATATGTATTGGGTTTGGGATTTGTGTCATCCAAATCTGATCACTATATATACTAAAAGTCTAATGGTGATTATTTCCTATTTATTGCCTTATATGTTGATGACATGTTGTCTATTGGCAAAGAAAAAGGTTTAATTATAGAATTAAAATCTCAACTCTTAGAAAAGTTTGAAATGAAATATCTTAGTACAACAAGGTACATTCTAGGAATGGAGATTATAAGAGATAGGAAAAATAGAAAGCTTTGGCTAGGATAGAGTATGTATGTTGGTACTATTCTAAGAGGATTCAATATGTAGGATTCTAAACCATTGAGTGTTATTGTTACTATGGGAACAAAGCTTTCTAGTTCACGGTGTCCTTCATCCCCATTGTGGAAGAGATGAGTCAAGTATTGTATCAGAGTGTTGCTGGAAGTATGATGTATGCTATGGTCTATAGAAGACCAGACATTTCCCAAGCAGTGGGAGTACTTTCCTATTATATGTCTAATCCAAGAAGAGCACATTGGGATGTAGTGAAAAGATTTTTTAGATACTTGCATGTTAGTAATAAGGTGTCTCAACCTTGGATAATTCCTATTCTTATTATTTGTTTTGTAAATGTATTTTTCACAAATAATGTAATTAAATGTGAGTGTACATGTCTAGTTGACATGTTGATGTGTCACTCCACTTGCATGTGTCAGCATCTTGAATTGTGTGTAAGGAAATCATGACTAAAATGGTTATGATGGATTCCTATGATGTGTAAGAGCTATTTTTGGAAGTTTCCCTAAAAAATAGAAAGCATGTTATATAAGCACTTTTAGGGATCTAGATTAAAAAAAAAAGTGAATAGTGTATTCTTGGTAGCTACTGGATAAGTCTTCTGTGTCCTGAAAGAGCTTGCACTACAAGTGTGTTGTAACTTTTGAGTTTAATATAATACATTGTGTAGGTTTTGGAGGGGTGGGGTTGTTCTACCGAAAGGTTTTTCCCTACTAGCATATCATTTTATTTATGTGTTATTATTTCTTTATCTCTTTTCTATTTTCATGGTTGACTACAATATTATTGTTTAAATAGTATCAAATCTAAAATTTTAAGGATTTGAAATAATTTGCACAATACTTTCCTTAAGGAATTAGTGTGGGAAGTTGTTTCTGCACCTAATTTTCCTTACAAGTGTTATTAGAGCTTGATCAACTTTTGATCCTAGTTGTTGGGTAGGGTTTTTTGAGCTAATCTCAAATTTGAGTGGGAGTTTTGTGCAAATCATTATGAATCTTATTTGCAGATTGAGTTGGCTAGTTCATCGTATAGAAAAATGGAGATAGAGAAATTTAATGGTAGTAATTTTGAGTTGTGGAAACTCAAGATGGAAGACTTGCTTGAAGATCATGATCTATGGAAGGTGACTTCACTTGAAGTGAGACCCACGGCAATATCTCAAGTGGATTGGGATCTTAAGGATTTGAAAGCTAAGGGTCTCATTAGACTTTATCTAGCTTATTTAGTTTTCCTAAATGTTCTTGATGAGAAGACTGCAAACAATTTATAGACACAACTTGGGTCTATATATTAGGTCAAATCTCTAGTGAACAAGTTGTTCCTAAGGAAGAAGTTCTATTCTCTAAGAATGGAGGAAGGAGGATCTGTTATAGATTATCTAAATGCTTTTAATTTTTTGATTGCATAGTTTACATCATCTAGTTTCAAGATAGAGGAGGATCAATGTATGACCCTATTATGTTCCTTGTTGGATTCATGGGACCATCTTGTGATGGCTCTTGGAAGTATTTTAGTCACTTTTTGAATGGATGATGTTGTGTCTTCACTATTATCTAAGGAGACATGGAGAAATTCTTTAGATTTGACCAAGGAAGCTCTTTTTTTTCATGGTAGATCCAATGATAGAGGGAAAAAAATGACAAAGTTTGGAAAGGGTAGATCCAAATCCTGTGGAAAATCAAAGACTCCTAAAAATTCCAAGGCAAAATGCTAGAACTGTGATAAGACTAGGAACTTTTGTAAAGACTATAAAGAGCCAAAGAAGAAGAAGAAGGCCTCAAATTCAAGTTCAAAAAAATCTTAAGAAGATGGCGATGCTTTCATTGCAGCCTTGGTAGCACATGAATCTAATGATGTGTGATTGATAGACTTGGGTGCTTCTTTCCACATGACTTCTCACTGAAGGTGGTTCTCAAAGTATGAAGTTTTCAATGGTGGAAAGGTGTACCTAGGTGATGATTCTCACCTAAAGATAGTTGTACAAGGATGGGTCAATATCAAATTCCCTAATAGATGAGTAAAGGGGATCAACAAGAAGTATGTTGAATGATGTAGGTGTGCAAGTTGTCTTTTCTAAAGATGGATGTAAGATGATGAGAGGAGCTATGGTGCTTGCTAAGGGTACTAGGAGAGGTACTTTGTCCCAGCTCTATAAATGCATTTCTCAGTGCAATAATTCTTCTATTTCAAAGAAGAGAAGAGCTATCACTTCATCCCCACCATCTGAACGAGCAATAAAGAAGACTATGGTTATTGGTTCTAATGGCAGTGTAGTATGTGTACCTAAGGGTGGAAACACATTGGATGGAAAGCTTCCTATAGAAATGAATATTTTGTGGCATATGAGGTTTGGCCACATTGGTGAGAAGGGTCACAAAACCCTAAAAAATAAGAACCTTATTAAGGGGTTAAATTATTATAATCTCGAGTTTGACTTTTGCAAACATTGTGTCTATGGTTAAAAAAATTGTGTTCAATTTTACTCTAGTTCTCACAAATCTTCTGATGTTTTAGATCTTATTCATTTTGATATATTTGGTCTTGTAAAAATTCCTTCAATCTCCAAGTCTATATTTTTTGTATCTTTCATAGATGATTATAGTAGAAGAACATGGATTTATTTCCTAAAAAGTAAGACACAAGTCTTTAGATAGTTCAAGGAATTTAAAGCCCTTGTAGATGATCAAACTAGTAAGAAGATTAAGTGTGTCAGAACTAACAATGGTGTTGAGTTTTTCTCAGCAAAGTTCAAACAGTTCTATAAAGACTGAGGTGTCAAGAGGCATAAGAAAAATCCTTATACCCCACAAAAAAATTGAGTTGTAGAAATAATGAACAAAATACTAATGGAGAAGGCTAGGATTATGCTTAGTAGAGCTAGTCTTGAACAAAATTTTTGGGCTAAAGTTGTGGCCACTACTTTCTATATGATTAATAGATCTCCTACATCAACTCTTGTTGGTAAGACACCCATGGAGGTGTGGTCTTGTAAGAAGCCTTCAATTATACATCTTCATGTTTTTGAATGTGAAGCTTATGCACATGTTCCAAATGAGAAAAGATATAAGTTGGAAAATAAAGCTATCAAATGAATTTTCAATTGATACAATGTTGGTATGAAAGGATACAAGCTTTGGGACCCTGTGACTAGTAAGGTGTTGTATAGTAGAAATTTTATTTTTAGAGAGCTAGCATCTTCTTCTATTGTGCTACAACTAGATGAAAAAGAGAAGAAAGAAGATATTGTTCAGTTGCCTCCTACCCCTAAGAAGACTAAACAAAAAGACTATGTTGGGTCTAATGATGAGGAGAGCTCTAGTAGCTCTAATAGTTCAAAAGAAGAGGAAGAACAACCTCAACCTCAATACTTGAGGAGATCCACAAGAGTAAGAAAGAAGCCAAAAAGGTTTTTTTATTCTATGTTAGATTCCAGTTGTGTTTTTGCTTTGATTACTAACACTAATGAGCCTAGATCTGTGAAAGAGGCTTTGGATATGGAAGATGCATGTTCCTGGATTGAGGCCATGGATGATGAGATGGCTTCATTGGAGTAAAAAAAGACTTGGAACCTTGTACCTTTACCTAAAATACGAAAACCTATTGGTAGCAAATGGGTGTTTAGAAGAAATTTTGTGCAGATGGCAATGTTGAATGGTACAAAGCTAGATTGGTTGCAAAGGGGTATTCGCAGGAAGAGGAATAGATTATGGTGAACTATTCTCTCTTTTTGAAAATTTGACATCCATTAGATTTTTTTTATCTCTTGATGCATCATATGGTTTAGAGATAGAACAAATGGATGTGAAGACAACTTTCCTTCATGGTGATTTGGAGGAAGAATTTTATATGTCATAGCCTGAGCACTACATTATTAAAGGTAAAGAATCTTTGGTTTGCAAATTAAAGAAGTCTTTGTATGGTTTAAAATAATCTCCTAGGATGTGATACCTTAAGTTTGATGCCTTTGTATTTTCAATTGGATTTGTAAGATTGAAATTAGATCATTGTGTTTACTTCAAAGTTGAAAATGACTACCTTCTTATTATTGCATTATATGTTGATGACGTGTTGTTTTTTAGGAAGGGTGAGGGTATGATTTTTTATTTTAAATCTCAATTGTCAGCATAGTTTGAGATGAAAGATCTTGGGGTAGCAAGGTACATCTTAGGTATGGAAATCAGTAGAGATAGATCTAACAAAAAAATTTGATTGAGTCAGAGTAAGTATGTGAAGCCTATGTTGGAAAGGTTCAACATGGTAAATTGTAGACCATTGTGTGTTCCTATTTCTATGGGAACAAAGTTATCTATAGATGATTGTCCAAAATCTCCTAATGAGGTGGAGGACATGAGTAGAGTACATTATTCTAGAGTAGTTAGTAGTCTTATGTATGCTATGTCTATACTAGACCAGACATTGCTAAAGCAATTAGAGTTCTAAGTCAGTTTATGGCTAATCCTAGATAGGTACATTGAGATGCAGTTAAGCGAGTATTTAGATATTTGAGGGGTACATTAGATTACTCTATTTTTTTCCATGGTAACTCTTCTATAGCTTTGCATTTAGTTTGCATTTGTGGGATTGTGGATATAGATTGGACGGGTGATATTGATAGTAGGAGATCCACTAGTACTTATGTGTTCACTATGTTTGGTGGTGTCATCAATTGGATGAGTAAGTGACAACCTGTAGTTGCTTTTTCCACTACAGAAGCAGAGTACATGGCTGCTACTCATGCTTATAAGGAAGCCATTTGGCTTAGGATATTATTTTCTAATATTGGTGTTGATGCAAGACAGATTATTATTTTTTGCAATAGTTAAAGTGCTATTTTCCTTGCAAATAATCCAACTTTCCATTCTAGAATGAAGCACGTTGATGTGCAATTTCACTTTGTGAGAGATATGGTGGAAGATGGAAAGGTAAATTTAGATAAGGTAGATACTATAAATAATGTTGTAGATGCATTGAAGAAACCAATGGGCATAGATAAGTTTAGATGGTGTTTGGAGTCAATGGGCCTTTCAGCCTATAGTGGTTAGTTCCTATTATATTCATGTTGCTCTTACAAGGTGTTCAACAAGTAGGAGAGTGTTAGGAATAATGTGTCTCAACCTTGGATAATTCCTATTCTTATTATTTGTTTTGTAAATTTATTTTTTGCAAATAATATAATTAAGTGTGAGTGTACATGTCTAGTTGGCATGTTGATGTGTCATTCCACTTGCATGTATTAGCATCATGAATTGTGTGTAAGGAAATCATGACTGAAATAGTTATGAAAAATTCCTATGATGTGTAAGAGCTATTTTTGGAAGTTGGCCTAAAAATGGAAAATACATTATACAAGTACTTTTATGGTTGTAGATAAAAAAAAGTGTGAATAGTGTATTCTTGGTAGCTACTAGATAAGTCTTATGTGTCCTAAAAGAGCTTTCACTACAAGTGTGTTGTAACTTTTGAGTTGAAGATAATACATTGTGTAGGTTTTGGAGGGGTGGGATTGTTTTACCAAAAGGTTTTTCCCCACCAGTATATCTTTTTATTTGTGTTATTATTTCTCTATCTATTTTCTATATTCATGGTTGACTACAATATTATTGTTTACATAATATCAAATCTGAAATTGTAAGGATTTTAAAGAATTTTCACAATACTTTCCTTAAGGGTAATATTAGTGTAGGAAGTTGTTTCTGCATCTGAGTTTCTTTACATTGTGGGGTACCTCAAATTACTCTATATGCTTTCATGGAACAAGAAATGAGCATTCCCTAGATGTTTGAGGCTATGTGGATTTAGACTAGGCTGGTGATGTTGATAGTAAAAGATCCACCAGCGCATATATGTTTACATTAATTGGTGGTGCAATCAATTGGATGAGAAAGTGACAAGTTGTGATCACTTTTTCCACTATAGAAGTAGAGTATAAGGGAGCTATTCATGCCTGCAAGGAAACTATGTGGCTAAAGAGAGGGTTTTCAAACATAGAATTCAAACAAAGTATAGTAATAATTTATAGTGACAATCAAAGTGCAATATGTCTAGTGAAGAACCCAACATTTCATACCAAGACCCAGCACATTAATGTAAAATATAATTTTGTGAGAGATATGGTGGAGACTTTGGTGAATGTTGTTGATTCTTTAACTAAGCATGTGAGCACAAAGAAGTTTAGATGGTGTTTAGAGTCTATGGGCCTCTTAGTCCCTAGCAATTAAGTCCATGGCACTGTAGATCCCCTAACTCTTGCAAGGTATTCGACAAGTGGGAGAATGTTGGGAATTGTGTCTCAACCTTGCAAGCTCTTTCTCCAAAAAACTCTAGAAAAATTTTTTTTAGAAAATTGTAGCCAAAAAACTCTAGAAATTTTTTAGAAAATTTAGAATTTGTTTGTGGTAGTTTTCCACATGTTTATGAGTTGGAAAAAGGTGTATGAGTTGTTAAAAATGTATCTAGTCTCTAGAACAATTTAGAAGGGCTATTTTTAGAGTGTTAACAACTCATTATATGACTTTTATGGGGGTCTAAACTAGAGAACAAAATTATGAACGAAAATGGTATTCTTGGAGTTACAAATTACAAGTGGGTAACATGTGGCATGGTTGTTTTTCTCATGGTTTTGGCCCATGGTTTTGTAAAACCAAAAATGGTTTCCAAGTTGCAAATCACTATAAAAGGAGGGCTTGGGGAGGTGTTTGAATCATCGAGTTTAGTTTCCAAGACTAGTGCTAGAAGGGGTATCTCTGAATATGAGTCTAAGTTTGAGTTGTGGTGATGCGCTTCTATAAGAACTTGCATTGCAAGTGTATTATAATCTTCTAGATTTGAGAATACATTGTACAATTTTAAGAGGATGGGGTTTTTTTCTCCTAGAAGGGTTTCCCCATGGTAATTATTGTGTTATGATTTCATTGTTATTCTAATTATATTTTTATTCATTTCTTCAGATCTATGTAATAGTTAGTCAAATTTGCATAATCATCCTCTCAAAAATCAGTGTAGGAAGTGATTCTATGCACCTTTGCTTCCTTACAACTACCAAAATACTTAGTCATTTGGTTGGTTACATTTTTGTTGAGCACAATCGATTAAACCTTGTAAACAATGTAAACTAAGTAGTGTAGAAAGTAGTGTTGATAAAGCTGCAATAGTTACAAATTTATTGTAATATCAACTAAGCTCTTCATTTTGAACAATGCTTTATGAGTCATTGGTGTTAACTGAGTTCCATGCCAACTCCTAAATTATCAATATGGACCAAGCACTAGTGTCAACCAAGTTGCGAAGATTTTCAAGTTTACTATGTTGTTGAATATCAATATATCACTTGAGTGGTCTTCTAAACCCAAATATCAGCATTGACCCAACTAGGTGAAGATTGTTTAATATGGTATTGTAGATGACTTTAGAAGGTATTTATTTTGATTGGTATAAATGTGATATATCTTGTCAAATCCAAATGTGAGGAGAAATGTGTGAAAAAAATAGTGAGAATCAAACTAGAAAATATGAAGATTGACTAAAGGCTACAAGTAGTATAAGAGGAAAAGTAGAGTCTCATCCATCACATTTAGGTGATCACTCTACATTAAAGAAATCTTATTCATAAAACCAAGTTGCATCGTAGAGATCAACTACTAGTTCATCCTAATAGGTGTATCAGTCAAATCATCTAACAACATGGATTTAACATTCTTAAGCAGAATCTTCTAACTGAGTACATACTTCATTATATTGAGTATATCCTTTAACAAGGTGGACCTAACAATCCTTATTGTTCCTAATAGGGAAGATCGCTAGGAGTGATCAATTGTAAGCCTTCACAGGCCAACTTTATATTGTAGTACTAAAGCTTGTGGGTATCATTCCCACCCCAGTTTTACTTTCTATTTGGAAGGTTTTTGGGCTACCAAATATTATGTTAAGTGTTATAAATGTTTCATTCCTTTCAGTCTTTCATGCATGTAATTAGATCAAATTATTTTATAAAGAATTAAATGGCGAACTGAAGTTAAAAAATTATTGGTTCTTGTTTCACCCACCCCACCTCCCCCACCCTCGCCTCCCTCTCAGTCACCTAGCCTACTCTACATTTCCACCAGATAATACTTCATTTTTCTTACCATTCTTGAAGTAGAGATTATTGTTATCATTAGTTCTTTCAAAATAAATCTTCACCAAGTATTTATGTAATCTTTAATACCATTATCTTTGAGCTTGCTTCAATCCATAAAGGGCTTTGTTTAGTTTACATACCATGTTCTTCTTGTCTTGATCCATAAATCCTTCTGCCTATTCAATGTACACTTCTTCACCAAGTATACCATTTGAAAATGTAGATTTAACATCCATTTGATATACCTTGAAGTTCTTGTATGCTAAGTATGGAAGCATAGTTTTGACTCATTCCAGTCTTGCTATAGGTGTAAAATTTTGTTCATAGTCAACTCCTTCTTAAGCATAACCCTTTCATACTGGTCTTGCCTTGTTTCTTGTTAGCTCACCATTTTAATTGAGTTTGTTCCTAAAAACTCATTTTATTCCAATGATATTTTTATCGTTAGGTCTTGGCACTAAAGTATAAGTATGGTTCTTCTTAATTTAATCAATTTACTTCTTCATTGCCTGAATTTATTCTTCATTTTCTAAAGCATCTTTTATTGATTTGGCCTCATATTCACAAAGTAAGAATGTGTCATATTTGAGTCTTCTCATCATAACACTTGACTCGGCATTACCAATGATTTTTTCAGGTTTATGATGTCTTCTCACATATTTTTCTAACACATGCAGTTTCCATCTTAGTTCTACTACAAGTTCATCTTGAAAAATGATCTCAGGCTCATTTTCTCTTTCTTGTTGAGGTTCAAGTTTAGTTTTTGTATGCTCAACATTTTCTATTTGATGGTTGGCATTACATCTCTATGACTCAACATCTTTAGTCTATTGCTTAGCACCTACTCTCTTCTTCATGATAATTTATATTTGCATTTCATCATTTCCTATGTGTTGGGAAACTGTAGCTTAATTTTCTTGTTCATTTTGAGTGTTGGGAGAACCATCATCCACATAGATGAATGTACGATAATCTTCATGTTCTTCATTACATGAAATGCCACTTTTCTCTACAAAGTCATCAACTTTCACATTTTCATTTTCCACAACTTTTTTAGTGTTAGAATTCAAACACTTGTAAGCTTTACTCTTTGTGGAATATCCTTGAAATATACCTTCATCACTTTTTGCATCAAGTTTTCCATTTCTATTATCTTTATGTATATAGCATTTTCTTTAAAATATTTTGAAATATTTGATATTAGGAGCATAACCATACCATAGTTCAAAAGGTGTAGCATTTGTACCTTTCTTGACTTGTACTCTATTTAGGGTATAAATAGTAGTACTCACAACTTCTCTCTAGTATTTTTTTGATATGCTCTTCTCCTTCATTAATGCTCTTGCAAAATCCTATTAGAAATTCTTTAGAATAACTATGAGGGGGGGTGAATCATTTATTAAAGGTCCAAATGTCCTATTAGAACTTTTTCATCAAGTAATGTGAGCCTATAATATTTTTCATACATCCAAGTGTAAACTTTCCTACGTAGCAAGTTACTAAAAATCAACATGCAAGCACAACACTTAAAAGATCAACACATAACACAGTGATTTACATGAAAATCCAATTTGGGAAAAATGACTAGTAACATGCTACTCAATTCTCACTCTTCAAAAGTGATTCCCTGTGTAAGGCATGCCATGTTAAAGGCTACAACACATTGCTAAATGTGACCCAATTAAAAGATTTAACCACCCTATTAGAAGTGGGCCTGGTTAGAGGACTTTAGAACATTCACTTGGAATGCCACCTTGTTAAAGGATTTACAAATGGTTGTTAAACTAACCTAAGTCCATAGGATTTTACCCTAGCTTGCATAATTGTTAGAGAGTAACAACAAGGGCTTTTGACCTGATTACAATTCACAACTTATCTTGTAGATTTCAAATCATAGTTTAGCTCATAACATTGCCTAGTTTTTAGTCTCTGCAGCTCTGATAGCTTGTCCTCCTTTCAAGCTTTGTCTCCTTGAGTCTCCATGCTTGATGTACTAGTGCAATCTCCTATATGACATGTTATCGAAGCAAAATCTTTGTGCTCTATTCTTCCTTCTCCTCTTGATGTCTTATCCTTGACACCTTTCAACCACTTTGTAATTTGGCACCTAGAAACCCTTGCTTCTTGGCTTGTGACACCTTAAATAGAAGTTTGAAATTGCTTTTCCCACTCAATTCTTTCCTCCTTTAATTTTAGCTCAAATGGATTAGGTGGGATTCATTGAATCTAACCCATATCTTGTTTCTTCTAGAAACATCATGAAGAATCCTCTTGAATTTGCTCAAAAATAGTTTACATAAAATTCTATGCCACCAGTTCATCATTCTTATCCTCCAACTAGTTCACAAAATTCAAGGTAACAAACTTGTCAGCTCAGATTTGGCGAATCTTGGACTTTTCAAATAATGCAACACCTTGGCACTATTAAAATTTTGTTGCTCAGCACATTCTATGTTACTCAACATCCACTTAGTTTTACTGATGCTCAACACCTATTGTGGATTCACTCAGCATCCACTAAGTTTTTCTGATGCTTGGCACCTATTACTTTTCTCGGTACTTGAACATGCTCGATACCAAATTGTCAAATTTCACATGACATAATATTTTGTACCATAACCAAACATCTTCTTGTTGTGCAAACCAACATGTCTCATTTAAGAAATTAAGATAGAATAAATTACCTTTCTTATCACCACTTCTAATCAGCTTACCATCTGCATCAAATATATTGGCCTTCCTATTGTGAAATTTGACTCTATGACCTAATTTGTTTAGCTATGAAACACTCAAAAATTCATAGTTAAGTCCTCCAACCTAATAACCATTGTCACATGTTATCTCACTTATCAATTGAATAGTGCCTTTACCTTTTATAGCACATGGCATATCATTACCAAATTTAACACATCCACCTTTGTATGGATCAATATCCTCAAAATTATCTTTGTCACCATTCATATGACTAGAGAATCCACTTTCAATTATCTATCTGTCACTTTTTTCACATAGGAGATTAGTGTAGTTTTCTTATCCTCATCAAAGTCTTCTTTCATAGAAACATAGACTACTTCATCATCATTAATCTCATATTCATTATTAGTTTCTTCTTCAACAATATAACATTATTTCTTACCTTTTTCATCCTTATTTCTCTTGTATTTTTTGTCATCTCTTCTTCCTTTGTACTTTCTCTCCTTCCTTTAATCCTTATCCTCTTTGTTAGGACACCTAGCAGCAATATTACCAACCTTGTTGCATGAAAAAAAAATATAATAGGAAATTTACCTTTGTATTTACCTCTTCCTTTTCCAAATATTTTTGCAATGAGGGCTTTAAGTTCATCAATCTCATCATTAGAACTGTCATTATCACTCTTCACATATTTTCTTTTTCTTTTTCTAAGAACTAATTGTGACTTGAAAGTGGATTCAATTATAGCAAGTGTGTAATTATCAAAGTTAGACATCTCAAAAGTAGTAAGTCTACCAATTACACCTTCTAAGGTTAAAGTGTTATTTGGTGTTCATCTCACTACTTGGATTGCAAAAACTATAATGGCATATATAGGGAGTAGAGTTCTCATTACCTTACTTATCTCCATTTCATCTTTGATTTCTCCATTTGCACCTCAAATAGTATTACCAACTTCTTTAACTCTTGTGCAGTATTGCACTATTTTCTTTCCTTCCATCATTCTCATATCATCAAATTTGCCTCTTATGCTTTCTAATTTGGCTCTTAGGACATTTTCATCACCTCCATATATGATTTTCAATTTGTTCAACATCTTCTTTGCAATTTCACAATCTTTTAAGTCATCAAACTCAACATAGCTTAGAGCTAAGGAAATCTCCAACATTTCTTGATTGTATCCTTGCTTCTATTTTAATTGATCGATAGTTAGAGGTATAGTTGTCACCTCCATATATTCATTGTCTAAAAAGTTGATAGTAGTTTCACTAATACTAGATATGTGCAACCTCATCAATGTTTGTCATGCAAGAAAGTTCTCCTTGTTAAACTCTGGTACATCTCTCTTGTGAGTGATATTTGGCTTTAAGTACCTTCAAAATTTTCTCTGTAAGCACTAAGCTCTAATACCAATTGTTAGAAGTGTTTAGAATAACTAAGAGGGGGTGAATTAGTTCCTCAAGGTCCTTATGTACCATTTGAACAATAAAACATAAACACTCATTATTCTTCTTATTCTATTGTTGCTCGATCTCTACTATAATACTAAAATAACCATCTTAAACATAACTTTATTTACTTAATGAAAACATTATCAAATGAAAAATATATATATAAAGCATTCAACATAGTTTTGACACTAGGATTTTATGTGGAAACCCAATTTGGGAAAAACCACGAGCAACATGTCACTATTTTTCACTCTTTCAAAGTGAGCCTTGTTAGGAGCCAACCCTACTAAAGGTTTACAATATACACTATTAAATGTAACCTAGTTAGAGGATTTAATCACCCTATTAGGAGTGGCCTTGTTAGAGGACTTTGATCATTCCATTTAGAGCATCACCTAGTTAAAGGATTTACACATACTATTAAGTCTTCCAAATGACTATTAATTCAACCTCTATTAAAAGGATTTCAATACAAACTATTTATAATTATTAGAAAGAAAATCGTAGGTTTGATCTTTGTGATTACAACTCACTTTGCAATTTTAAATCTCTATCCAATCCTTGTGTTGACTTACTAATAAGCTCCACATTGTCATCTCTCTGATTTTGATTTGCTTGGCAACCCTTCAAGAAATCAACCTTCACTTCTCAACAACACTTAAGCCATCTTTCTTATATTAACTTATCAACATTACTAGCATTTATGTAAGCTCTCTCCTTTAGCTTTATATCCACTAACACGCTCTAGTATTCACTCATGTGTGTATCCAATTCACATCTATCTATATCCTTGCTCATACACACTACACATGCACTTCACACACACATTTTTTCAGCTCTGTACCTCTTTGAATAAGAAATTCTTTCTTTACCATTTTCCATGGCCATCATAGATCTTAGGGTTTATGATCAGGTTCAACATGATTTATTGTATATGTTCATCTTCTCGATCTTCCTCTAGAAACTTCTCTAGAATTAGTCTATTAGGTCTTTACCTAATCCTTTCCTTAAATTTAAAGATCCAACTCATCCATCTTATCTTCAAAATAATTTACATCTCCCAATAAATCAACATAGTCAACTTGGAATCACAATTTCCTGAAGATTCATTCTCAACATTGTCACTCAACAATCTAAAAATTTTGACACTTAGTCATTAGTGAATTACTCGATCACTGTAAATCTTCTGGCTCAACATCAATGATATTTCTCAGTCAATACTAATGCTCAATCGACACTATATTTTCTCAACACCAATTGTGGCTTGGTTGACACTAGTATCTCTCGACATTCCTTAGCTTTTTACATTATTTCTCATCTTAGGTTAACTTTATTGATGTAAAAAATCACTTTTCTTTATCGAAGTCTATCTAATCAAATGTCCATTGTAGCCTCATTTTCATAACTCAACCTTTCCTCTAAGTGCTATTGTTATGAGTAAGTGCTATTGTTATGAAAAAATAAAAATTGTTCCAATTGTAATTTTCCAACAAATAGATGTGGAGATTTAAACAAATAAAGAGAAGGAAGCACAATGTCAATGAGAGAGAAGACAAAGAATTAAAGAGTTGGAGATTGTTGGGGCTTCAATTTCAACAATCATTTCACAAGAGAAGAACATTGAGGATACCATATTAGATGAAGAGGTTAAAGAAGTGCAACTCTTGAATTGGAAGCACTCCAATTTAATGAAGGTTTAACACCCATTTAATACAATTCCATGGTTTATTTGCATTTGTCTTCTATTTTCCTCCATTTAAATAATTTATTTTATCCCATTTAACCTTTTATTAATTTAGAATTAATATAAATGGGTTAGACCTTTATTTATTTTGAATATTATGTCCTCATTTATTAATTAATCAAAATTAATATTAAAAATTGGTCCTATCTTAGATATATATAAAAATATCCCTTATAAATTAATATTATATATCTCCTCTTATTTTATTAATTGGGGTAGACCTTTATTAATTCAAATTGATAATCCTTCATTTACTCCCCCTAGGATTCTTATTATGGTCAATCATTTATTACATCACTCTAAGATGGGTCTTACCTCATTTTAAAATTTGAGACATTGGCCACTTTGAGATCTCTATAAAATGTATCCTTCTCATTTCATTTTCACATCATGCATTCACAAGATCAATCACTTGCACTCAAGCAGTCAAGAATTCAAGTCTTCAAGTGTCATTCAAGAAATTCCTCCTTTGAAGATCAAGGATTCAAGCATCAAACCATTCAAGGAATTTATCTTACAAGATCCTATCTTGCATCTTTTATATCCATTCATCTTCATCTTCTTGATCCAAATCAATTAGCAAAGTAAACACATTGCATAGGTTCAAGAGATTTGACTATTGTAAGGTGATTTTGTACATTTACTTTACATTTTTAAAATTCAAGATTAATTCCAAATTGGGGTTGGACAAAGACAAACCCCCCATTAACAATAAAAATGATTTTCTATTGCATTTTTTGGATCTCATATGTTGGAAATGATTAAAAAAATCATGAATGAAGAATAATGGAACTAGTAAAGAATGTTTTCAATCATTGTTTTGTCATTGATGTCAAACTTGCCACTTGCAGGAATGACAATTGCTTTAGTGATCCAAATACTATAAATTGGTTGATTGACAAGGAGGTGGCAATCAATAAGATGTAACTAGAGTACCTAGAGAAAGGTTGAAGTTATGATGTTGTAATGAAGTATAAGGATCAGCCAAGCCATTGATGAAATAGTGTATTGATGACATACTCTAAGACACTGAGGATGGACACACTAAGACATATCAAAGATGTAAGGATTAACTAAGCTCTAGTTAGTGCCGAGTAGTCTTCAGGTGTCAAGTGATCTTTAGTGCCAAGCAGTCTTCAGGTGTCGAGTGAAGATTAGGTGTTGAGTAACATAGAATCCTTTAGGTGTCAAGTAGCAAAAAAAGATAATGGATGCCAAGTAAGTCTTCAAGTGAAGAGTAAAGCCAAAATGCTTCAGGTGCTAAGCACCACTAAATAACATTAAGAAGCCAAGTAACACAGAAGGTGTCGAGCATTAGTAAACCAATGATGTTGAGTTGTTGCATTATCTTGAAAAGTCAAAGATTCGCCAGATCTGAGCTGACATGGTAGTTATCTAGAATTTTGTGAACTAGATAGAAGATAAGAATGGTGAGCTGGTGGCACAGAACACTATGTAAAAAAAATTTGGCAAATGCTAATGGATTTATCATGAAGTTTCTAGATACAAACAAGATATGGGATAGATACATTGTATCCTACCTAATCCATTGAAACCCTAAAGTTGGAGAGGGAGATTTGAGCAAAAAATCAAGAACAAAAATTCTTTATAAGGAGTTATAGGTCAAAGATCAAGTGTGCATGCATGAGAGGGAGTTGGTCATAAGTGTAATCATGTGAAGAAGCCAAGAGGAGTAAGAACAAAGAATCAAGACTCTAAATTAATCGAGTGACTAGAGAGAGCATTTGCATAATGAGTGGAAGACCTCAAGGAGACAGATCTTGAAGGGTGAACAAGCTATTAGCACTGCAAGGGAGGATAGCCAAGCAAAGAAAAGGACTGAATAGTGATCTAAAATCTGCAAGGTTGAAGTTACAATCTGTATCAGGTCAAAACCCTTCTAATACTTTCTTACCATTGTATTAGATATTAAAACCCTACATTGCTAGCTTATCTTAATAGCTAGGTGGATAAGCCTCAAGAAAAGGATAGAGAGATCCCCAGGAGAAGGATAAAGAGATCCTTAAGAGAAGCATAAAGATATCCTTAAGAGAAGGATAAAGAGATCCTTAGGAGAAGGATAGGAGATCCTTAGAGAGGGATGAAAGATTCTTTTGAGAAGGTGACTAAAAATCTCATGGACTTGGGTGAGCCTAACAGTTCTATGTAAATCTTTTAATAGGGTGACATTCCAAGTTGAATGTTCTTAAATCCTTTAACAAGGTCACATTTAACAATGTGTTGTAGCCTTTAACAGGGTAGGCCTTTAACAGGGCAAACCATCAAAAGTGGTTGAAATCAATTGCGTAGTTATTTTGTGGGTATCATCCCCACTCTAGTTTTACCTTCTTATTTCTAGAGGGTTTCTGGGTTATCAAATCCTTAGTGTTATGGTGTGATGCATGTTTACTTTTCATGGTTTTTTAATGTTCAATTGCATGCATGATAATTTCAGTTATTTGCTATTAAGGATTTGTAGAAAAAATTGTATTGGACATCATTGGACCTTAGATAACGTATTCACCCCCCCTCTCAATTATTCTAAAGAATTATAACATCATATTGGGGAATAGGTTGCAGATGAAAGTACCTTTTTTTCCATTCTTCAAAACTATGAAATCAAAAGCAAAATCAAACACAATTGATCAAAGGTGGTATGCTACTGTAACTCCATTTTGACAATGCCATTTTGACCTTGACATATTGCTGAATGATTTTTGGGTTTTGTCTACATCGTAGTTTTCTAAAATGAGTGTATAAAACAACCCTTTTAGAGTGTTGGAAATTACAATTGGAACAATTTTTTTTTGTCATTGATGTCAAACCTTATTGGTGAGGTAGTCTTTTATTTGATCTAAGGTGTTATATCTAGATGAATGATGAAGAGGATTTGAGAAGTTGGTCATAACAAAAGCACCTAAGGAAAGGTTAAGTTATGAAGAAGAAACTACAAATGGACACTTTTATTAGGTATACTTTGACAAGATAAAGTGATTATTTAAATTATGCTACAAGTGAAGAAGATAGTTGTACTAAAGCCTTGAAGAATAAATCAATGATTGATAAAATGCACAGGCTTGACTAAGTTATAGAGCAGAAGATTAAGGAACTTGAAGTTTGTGTCGAGTGAATGCTTGTGTCAACCAAGACATGGTATGTGCCAAGCACAAATAGTGTTGACCAAGCATCAGTATTGACCAAGTGACAGTATATGTTCTAAACAAAAAAGTTAGTAGTGACTGAGTAAACCAGTATTGATTGAGTGTTAGAATATAGTGTTGGCCAAGGGACAACATTCTAATAGTTTATGAGAAATTATAATTTCTAGGTGATAGAGTTGATTTCTTGGAATATGTAAAGTGTGTTGAAGATAAGGATTGATGACCCAGAACATTTAAATCAAGGGAAACCATATTTGTGCATTTCTATAGAAGGATTCAAGAAGATTTAAGGAGAAATTTCTAGAAAAGAAAAGGATGAACAAAATGGTGGAAAATTTCATTGTATGTGTTGAATTTGGTCATAACCCTAAGATCTATAGTGATGTTTAAAAGGAAAAAGATTAGAATTACCTATTTAAGGAGGTAGAAGGACCAACCTAAACAAGTTTGCAGTAATTTTTGATGCTATTGATTGGTGAACTTAAGTAGAAATTTGAGAAGAGTAGAGAAGAGGTGAAGTTTTTTTTCTTGAAGGGTTACCAACTGAATTTAAGATTGGGATGACAATGAAGGCTATCCAGTGGATCAAAATTTGAGCCAAACCAAGATCTATAATTGCAAAGTGAGTTGTATTTTCCATATCAAAACCTGTTGGCACTTTCTAAGTATTAGTTTGAAATCCTTTAATCAAGGTTGACCTAATAATCATATGTAAACCTTTAATCAAGGTGGCATTCTCATGAAATAATCTTAATTCCTCTTACAA
Organism: Cupressus sempervirens; assembly: GCA_028749045.1. NCBI lineage: Eukaryota > Viridiplantae > Streptophyta > Pinopsida > Cupressales > Cupressaceae > Cupressus > Cupressus sempervirens. The sequence continues at coordinate 827,923,972 of CM053790.1, read as the reverse complement.
GATCACTCCTAATAGGGTGATTAAATTATTTGTCAAGATCACATTTAACAATGTGTTTTGTAACCTTTAATAGGTTTGGATCTTAATATAGCTCACTTCAGAAGAGTGAAAATATTGGTGACATGTTATTAGTGTTTTTTTTCAAAATTGGGTTTCCATGTTAAATCCTACAAACTTGTGTGGATGTTATTTGTGATGATATTGTTGGAATATTCAAATATGGAAAGAATACTTATGGGGGGGGGCGCGGGTGAATCAAAAGTATCACACTTTATCAAATAAAACTTTTAACTGAAAGTAAATTACATGCATGTAAACACATCAAATAAACATGGAACTAATACATGCATCAACAACACATAACACTGGAATTTGGTAACCCAGAAACCCTCCAGAAATAAGAAGGTAAAACTGGGGTGGGGATGATACCCACAAAATTACTATAGCAATATTGTTTAACCACTTCTGATGGTCTGCCTTGTTAAAGGCCTACCCTATTAAATGCTTTACACTGTGTCAATAGTGACCTAGTTAAAGGATTTACAAACACTTTACATGAAGTGTCACCCTATTAAAGGATTTAATCACCTTTTGTTAAGGATCTACAAATAGTTGTTAAGCCAACCTATCTACATAGGGTTTCCTTTCTAATACAATGGTAAGAGAGTATTAGGTATTATAAACCTGATAGTTTGCAATCCTCGATTGTTGAATGCAGGCACTTGTTTTGGCTCTCTCTCTAATTTTGATCCTCTGAGATCTAATTTTTGTTCGTCTCCTTTGCTTTGTTCTAATCAACTAAATATCAAATTCCTGCTCTTACCTTCTATGTCTCCTTTCACTGAATTCAACTATGTTTTCCTCTTAACATAGTACTCTCCCTCTTTCATCCATCCTTTTTACAGTGAGACTTTTGTCTTCCTTAAAAAGATTTTGAAGACTTAGGGTTAGATATGGATCTATGATCCACATTGAATCTCAATTTCCTGCTCAATCCTTGCCATTTGCTGATTGGTTGCATGCCTTTCCAATTTTCCAATTGGCTGCATGCAGATTGCATAGGAAATGTGAAAGATTTGTTCTTATCTCTAGATCTTTTGAGATTTTCCTTGAGTCAGCTACAAAAATGGTTTACATCATATTTTTTGCAATTACAAACTCTTATGTTAATATTTTGAGTTACTCGGCTCATGAAGCATTACTGATGCTCGACACATGTTATTTCTTGGATAGCTCAACACCTAAACAAAATTGTATCACTCAGCACTTGATATCACTTGGCACTTGATAAAACTGGATTGCTTGGCACATGACTGTGACTCAGCTCCTACTCTTTGCTCGGCATGTATAGTGAAAAATGGTTAAGTGCATTTGACACTCAGCTGTCAAAATTATTCTTTAAACCAACAATCTCCCCCTTTGACATGAGTGGCAAAAACACTTAACTAAGATCCTGTGATCTTGACATTATTTCATGCATCCTCTTATTTGCTTAAAAAAATTTAAGAACAAATAGCAATATACCTTATGACTCCCTGTGAGTTGATTATGCTTTGTACACTCAGTGACTTTTGTTCTGTTTCTACATTCTAACCAATATGTTATATCAAATTTTTTTTCAAAATTCTCCCCCTTTCATCATACTTATCATTTCATTATGTATCTCCTACTTCATTCTGTATCTCCTCTATACTTAATCTTTACTTAACTCCCCCATACTTAATCTCCCCCTTTTTGACACTTATGTCAAGGGTTCGATAGGGAAATGCCATACTTGGCCAAAAATGTACTATTTACTTCAAGGGGTACCTTCAAAGCTGCATCTCAATTTGCTAGTGCAATACCCAATGACTTATACTGGATGGAAATCTCTGCTACTAGGTGTACAAGTCAATCAGATGTAGAAAGATTGGGGTCTTTCTTGAGGATTGTTTATGCATTCATCTGCTCCTTATGAAGTACTTCCAAATGAGGAGTTATTGAGGATTGAATTTGCATCAATTTGGCTTTGGTGGTTGCCTCCTCTGCTGTTAAGACAGCTAACTCTCTTTGTGTGTGAAGTGATTGGGCAAAATGCTTCTCCCTCTGAGCTAGGTTTGTGGGGAGTTGCATGCCAGAAATCTTTAGATTTCTCTCCAAGCTTAGTATTTTCTGGCTAGTGTCTTGTGTAAATGTGGAAAAATCACACAACTTGTTGTATAGGGAAAATATGTTTCCAAGTACAATTTTGACTGTTTCAATTTTCTTAGCTAGCTCCACTTGTGATAGTGCTATATCACCAGATATTTTCTTATTTACCTTGTCTTGGAATTTTCTTTCTGACCATTCCAGTAATTTAGCATCTGAATCCTGGTCTTCACTAGTCACCTGGTCAACTATATCAGATAGTTGTTCTATGATTGGCCTTGACTCATCTAGAGACTTTAAGCTAAAAGCTCCTATGAATAAGTCTTTGATTTCATTCATGGTATGTTTGTGCTTGTGCTCTCTTCTTAGCGCTTCTTGTCTCCTTCTTCTATCCAATGCACTCTAAATTTTATTGATCTCTTCTTTACTAAGAGTGTTGGATTCATAATGTGGAATCTTTATTTCTGCATCAAGCTTAGGAACTCCATAGTGAAGTTTCCTAACTGCCCTTGATGAGCTCGAGCCTGGTGTCTTAATTTGTAATGGTAACCTATCAGTACTTGGCTGCTGAAGAATTTGTCTTGGAGTACCAAATTTGGGTAATGCAACCAATTTTTGTATTGTAGACTCCTCCTTCTTACTTGTCTCATCTTTTTCTTCAGGTTGTTTATCCTTTTGGTGATCAATAGGTGGAGTTGAACTTACTAGTTGTTCAGATGTTTCTTTGACTTCCCCTGCTACTGTACTCGGCATCTGAAGTGTATCAGTGACTGCACTTAGTTGAGGTGGTGGAGGAAAGAATAGAATACTAGTAGGTTGTATGGTCGAAGGTGGTTCTTGTGTTTTCACCTTGACTACCTTTGTTTTAGCTACTGGATTATCCAATTCATCAACACTTACCAATATAGGACTTGAACATAGTTTCAATACTAGTGTTGATTGGTCAAGGATTTCTATGAGATCCTTTGTAGTTAATCGATTGATGTTTGGACTAGAAGTGTCTGTAACATCCTTGATTTTGACAATCTCTATAGGTGTGATGATGGCATGAGGAGGACTAGGAGGTGATAGCTGTGTGTCTTGCACACTTTGATCTTGTTGCTTAGTTGTATCTTTCTCTTCCTCTTTCTCCTCTGTATGTGCCTCTTCATCTTCCTTTTGTTCTTCAACCTTCTTCTCCACTTGTTCCTTTTCTTTTTCTTCTTCAACCTTCTTCTTTTTCCTAGCACTTGCCTCTGCCTTATATTCTTCATTGTAAACATCTTCTATTTTCTTGTAAATTATCCTCCACAATCTTGTGGAATTTGTAACTACATCCTCAATTTTGTTCTGCAAAATGCTAAAAGCTCTATGTTTGGGAGTGAATCTATTGTTATGCCTTTTAACTGCATTTTTTATTTGATCCTTAGTCAAATCACGCAATAACCTGGCTAATTTTGATTCCCTTATCTCCCTTTCCATTTGCAAAAAAAATGCCATTTATCCTCTATAATTTTTTACAATTCCTTAGGCATTGATTCATCTAACTCTAGAGGTGTGTGCTTATAATCAGCCATCATAGCATGCATTGATTCCTTTAATTTATTTTGTTCCTCCTTGTTGAGCTTAGAAAAATTTAGGTTCTTTAAACCTTTCAAATCATCATTCTTAATTTTTGAGCATAATTTATCAATGGCAGTCTGAGGTTTGTGACTTACCACTTGAAATTGGTTGTTGTCCTTTGACTCAATCTTCTCTTCATCTATTTGAGGTTGGGCAACAAATTTTCTTTTCTTCTTTGGCTTGGCAGCAGTCTTCTTTGAAGCTTTCTTCTTATCTTTTGCCTCCTCTTGGGCTTTTTGTGTTACAGCCCTTGTAGTAGGTCTCTTTGGTGTAGGAGCAGCTACTTTCTTTGCCTTGGGGTTGAGGAGCAGGAGGAGTTGTGGTCTTTCTTTTTGTGACCTTGGTTCTAACTTGTGCTTCCTCGGCTTCTTCTTCCTTAGCACTTTCCTCTTTATCTTCTCCTAACCCTTGAGTCAGACCTTGAGGTTCATCTCCCTCATCTTCAATGTCTTCTTCTTCCTCTTCTGTTGTTCCTTCTCCTTCAACACCAAATTTTCTCTTAATTTTCCTTACCAATTTTTCTTTCTTCTTTACTACAAAGGTAGTTTTCAAATCTGTTACCACCCTTGATTTTACAACATCCTAAGTTCCAAAGGCTTTTGCATTCTTGTCAACTTCTTCTACAAGGAGAGCTATTATTGTTGTAGAGGCTTTATCAATATCAAGTTCATAACCTAGTGGCTTAAGCCATCTCACTCTAGGTATGACTACCTGTATATAAGTATAATCAATATCTACAAGAAAACAAATATCTTTTTCATATTTCTCAGTCAATGAGACTAGAATCCTCATTCTCTATTTCATGGACTTTTTAAAGTCCTCAAAGTAGCTAGTTATTTGGGTATCAAAATTATCACCCATCTGTTCAATATATCCATTGATATATTCAACAATTGTTTTATCTGGATTCCATTTCACCTTACCTACAAAAGGGAATTCTTTCATCAGGTATAAAAACATGCACACCAAAACTGATCCAAATTTTCAGTGAGCTTCCTTGCTCTTCCTTATAGCTCCTAGATTTTCATTAATCTATTGAAACATGAGCTCTGCTAGATCATAGGTATGATCCTTTTTAACTAATTTGTATGCAACATCAATTGCTATACAAGGCACACTTTTTAACCTTCTTGACTGATAGAATTTGTGTGAAATGATTCTATAGAAAAATCTAGTAGGGGTTCTATGATTGTATCAATAGTCATTCCCTTATTGTTCCATTTAGCACCAGTATTTCTCTCTATTACTTCCTTTTTGTCATTGCGCAGGGTCTTTGGCCGATCTAGGGTTGGAATACTAGTAACCCTATGAACAGTTTTCTTGTTAAATTTCATTGGCCCTATTTCTAACCAAAAGGCTCCATTATGTATTCTGCTCAAAACTATGCATACCCATTCAGCTTTGAAAACAATTGGAAACTCTAGGGTTTTGGTCAATCCCTTTCTCTCGATTATTGAGAACTCATCTTTCAGTATTTTGTTCTCACATAGCTTGTCATATGCATTATAAATTTCTATATCTCCTATGGCTCCAATTTTGCAGTTGTAACATCTACAAACATCTTTTACCATGACAACTTTATCAGAAAAATGGATAATGCACCTGTGGGATCATTCTTGTATGCAACTTCTAGAATGAGCTTGAACTCTGGCTGCTTAACTTCATTACTAACCAACTGTATTTCATGACTCTCTTTACCCTTAGTGGTTCCAGACCCAGATGCCATTGTTTGCTAAAGTAGGGTTTAAAGTTTAAACTAGTTTATAAACACTGTGTAGCTTGGCACATAAGTAAAATACCTCAAATCGATGAAACTCATGCTGGATCACTATGGAAATCCTTACAAATGGCTTTTAAGCTGCCCTTGATCTTCTGCACTCTTTTTGTCTTTGCTTTGCATTTGAATGGTGAGAAATGATCAAAAATTGACCTATGTACCCTTCAAAACAAAGAAATTAATGCTTAGTGTGCTGACAATTATCTACTCGGCACCTAAAGGATTTCAACATGACTCGGCACCCTTTTTGTTTCACTTTTCTTGAGATCAACTATTAACTCGATTGCTGTTAGCAACTCGGCACCTGAAGACAACTTTGGCAGATTTTGCAAGATTCTCACTTTTGGCTTAGCATCTTTTCTTATGCTGATTTCTTCTTTGCAGTTCCTGTATGTTTTGGGACTGATGTATGATATAACTTAGTATATCAATCCCACACACCCATTCTTGCTTAATTAGATGAAGTGTCATCACTTGACCCATTAGGTGAAGTGATCTTTGCATTTGATGTGCTACACTCATCTTTCTTCTTCCATGTCTTATTCATCTCACTTCTGATGTGTTCAACATGTATCTTTGCCTTTTCATTGTTGAACTCAGAACTTGGTGCCTTTGACCTTGTTGGACAATTCCTGTTGATATGACCAATTTTCAAGCAACTAAAACATGTGGTTTAACTCAACCATCTTTTATAGTTCCTCTTGAAATGTGTTCTTATGAAATTCTGGGGTATATATCCATATTCCTAACAATAGTGACAATTGTACCTGGTGTTGTAATCCCACTGATAATGACTTTCATTTCCTTTTGTTTTTGCTAGCTGATTTGATGTCCACATCAGCTTTGATCTACATTCAAATGCCCTATGTCCATACTTCTTGCAATTATGACAATGTCCATCAAATCTTTGTGTCCTTGTGACATTGGATCTGCAATCTTGTGTCATATGTCCTTGCATTTTGCACTTGTGATAGTAACTCTTGCTTTTATGTGTGTTTGGATGATTGATTCTCCTACTCCTGTAAACATTAGCATTATGCCCCTTCTTATTATAGTAATGACAAGTGGGTTTTGAATCCTTACTTTTGTCGCTTCTTTGTTCAGAACTCTTTGATGATTCTCCAACTTCAGTGCTATTGTATCCAAGTCCTGATGTATCATGGGTTGATCTTGGGGATTTTAACAATTGCTCAAAATACTTGATGGCTTCATTGGGTTTGTCGAAGCTCTCTGAGATTTCCTTTTCTCGTCTCAAGTCATTCTGCAATTTTTCATTCTGCATCTTCAGTGTAGAGATCTCAATGTCTTTCACATTTAGTTCATGATGAAGGTTCATTATTTGGGCGAGTGTATCCATCTGCATGTTTGAGATCCATGTTAATTTAGTACTCTTTTCTTCTAGTCTATTTGCAAGATTTCTTTTGTCATCTTCCATCATGAATTTGTCCTCAACTTCTCTTTTCTTTTGTTTAGTGATTTCACATAACATTATGGCCTGTGATTCATGTTCCATCTTGAGAGATCTTATCTCATTTGCTTGATCTTTGTTTTTCTCCATCAGTTCTACTATTGTTGCATCAAATTCTTTAGTGTCTCCATTGGCAAATATATTTGTGGTATAAATCTCCTTGTAGTTTATCTCATTTTCAGCTATGGCTAAATTCTTTCTTTTTTTCAAGGATTTTCTTAGTTCCTCCCTTACTTCCTCTACTTTGTGTAGAGCCAGCTGCACATCAATCACTTGATTGTCAATAATATTCCCAAGTTTGAAGACTTCCATCTTTAGATCTTTTTCTTCAAGTTGTTAGACTTCTTCTTGTGAGAACCAATAGCTCTGATACCAATTGTTGGAATATTCAAATATGGAAAGAATACTTATGAGAGGGAGGGGTGAATCAAAAGTATCACAATTTATCAAATAAAACTTTTAACTAAAAGTAAATTGCATGCATGTAAACACATCAAATAAACATGAAACTAATACATGCATCAACAACACATAACACTAAAATTTGGTAACCCAGAAACTCTCCAGAAATAAGAAGGTAAAACTGGGGTGGGGATGATACCCACAAAATTACTACAGCAATATTGTTCAACCACTTCTGATGGTCTGCCCTGTTAAAGGCTTTACACTGTGTCAATAGTGACCTGGTTAAAGGATTTACAAATACTTTCATGAAGTGTCACCCTGTTAAAGGATTTAATCACCTTTTGTTAAGGATCTACAAATAGCTATTAAGCCAACCTATCTACATAGGGTTTCCTTTCTAATACAATGGTAAGAGAGTATTAGGTATTATAAACTTGATAGTTTGCAATCCTTGATTGTTGAATGTAGGCACTTGTTCTGGCTCTCTCTCTGATTTTGATCCTCTGAGATCTTATTTATGTTTGTCTCCTTTGCTTTGTTCTGATCAACTGAATATCGAATTCTCGCTCTTACCTTCTATGTCTCCTTTTACTGAATTCAACTATTTTTTCCTCTTAACATAGTTCTCTCCCTCTTTCATCCATCCATTTTATAGTGAGACTTTTGTTTTCCTTAAAAAGACTTCGAAGACTTAGGGTTAGATATGGATCTATGATCCACATTGAATCTCAATTTCTTGCTCAATACTTGCCATTTGCTGATTGGTTGCATGCCTTTCCAATTTTCCAATTAGCTGCATGCAGATTGCATAGGAAATGTGAAAGATTTGTTCTTATCTCTAGATCTTTCAAGATTTTCCTTGAGTCGGCTACAAAAATGGTTTACATCATAGTTTGTGCAATTACAAACTCTTATGCTGATATTCTGAGTTACTCGGCTCATGAAGCATTACTGATGCTCAGCACATGTTCTTTCCTAGATAGCTCAGCACCTAAACAAAATTGTATCACTCGACACCTGATATCACTTGGCACTTGATATTACTTAGCACTTGATATCACTCGGCACTTGATAAAATTGGATTTCTCAGCACATGACTGTGACTCGGCTCCTACTCTTTGCTCGGCATGTATAGTGAAAAATGGTTAAGTGTATTTGACACTTAGCTGTCAAAATTATTCTTTAAACCAAAAGATATAATGTTAATGTTTACATTCTACAAGATTTTTATATTTAGAATAGTGGATTGGTAGTTTATCTTACTAAAAGTTTACTATAGAGGTCGAGCTAAAAAATGTTAAGATATGAAGTTGTTTAACTACTTGTTTGTCCAATTGGTATATCTAGACCTTGGATAATTGATTGAACCCCCACCCCCCCATTTATTCTAAATATTATAACAATTGTTATTTGAGAATTGGTGCTTGTAGAGAAGAATTTTAAGGTACAATTAGGAACCAAGGTTGAACAAAGAGAACTACCCTACATGACAAAGTTTTATGAGGCTACATTTAGGAGAAATTGGTGATGGTGTAATACATTTTGTGGAAAATGCATATGTGGAAATAACAACAGTCCCTTTGACAGCTTAGTAGTTGAAAAAGAAGCAAGAACACAACCAAGCTATGTTGGCTATTTCTTCATCCCTAATCTATGTCAAGTTTAATGACATTAAAGATTACAAGTCTGCCAAGAAAATGTGAGACACACTAAAGAACATTTATGGATGAGACAAGAGTTTATTAAGAGAAAACTAAGAGAGCTTGAGAGATAAGTTTGATGAAATGAGAATGTTAGAAGGTGAGCATATAGTCTAGTGTTGTGGAAGAATCAAAGAGGTCGTTAATGTTGTAGGTGAAGCCAATGGAAATTTTGATGATTAAACTATGATCAACAAGGTATTGAGAAACCTACTTCCTAATTATGGTATTAGGGCTTCTGCAACACAAGAACTAAGATGCACTCCAAGAAATGACCTTACTCTAGAAGGTGTGATTGGTAGACTTACTAGTTTTTAGATGTCAAATTTTGATAATTTCACTCCTACTACTATTGAATCTTCTTTTAAGTCACAATTGGTTCTTAGCAAGAAAGGAAAAGAAAATTATGTGAAAAATGATAGTGATACTTTTGATGATTAACTTGATGAGCTTGAAGAACTAATGGCTAGAAGACTTCTAAGAGGGAAAGGGAAATACAAAGCTAAACTTCCTATAATATGTTTTTCATGTAACAAAGTTGGTCATATTGTTGCAAGATGTCTTGATAAAGAACACAAGGATGAAAGAAAGGAAAGCTAGTATAAAGGAAGAAGACATGACCGAGATAATAGGAGAAATAAGGACTACAAAGAAAAAGGTAAGAAACCTTGTTACATTGTTAAAGAAGAAACTAATAATGAATCTAAAGAAATGATGAAGAATTTATCTATGTTTCTATGAAATAAGATTCTGACAAAGATGAGAAAATTGCATTAGTTTCATGTGTGAAAAAAATTGATAGATGTATAATCTATAGTGATTTCTCAAATCATATGATTGGTGATAGAAGTAAATTTGAGAACATTGGACCATACAAGGGTAGTTGTGTTAAGTTTGGTAATGATCTACCATGTCTTGTGAAAGGTAAAGGTGTTGTAAATATGGCTGGGTAAGATGAGTTAGGGTAGTCATTTATGGAAACATATATTTTAGGATGTAATGAGAAAATATACTGCTAAAGATTCTACAGTCAGAGATAGAAAATTGTCTAAGTGTTAGATAGTTTCATTGGTAGCATAGATATTGTTTTTGCTATAGAGAAGGCTATAGTAATATTTGTCATGTGCAAAGTTAAGGGAAGGTATATCAAAGTGTCATGATGATGTACCTAAGTAAACATGTCAATATAGATAATATGGACAAAGTTATATGCTAAATACCAGTTAAGATAGTATGCACAACATAACAGAGTATTGCAGAACAAAGGTATGTCATGTTAAGGAATCATTTTGGTCATGAAATAATTACTTATGTTTGTAGGGATGAAATCCTATATTTTTACCCTAAGCCAATATAATGTGTGATTTCATCAAGCTGACTATACAAGATTTTTGAGAAAGTAAATAGTATAAGAGTTATTCTATGTGAAGTAACTAGTGTGATCAATGATATATCTGAGAATGTGAAGTATATGTTATGCATGAAAACTATGTATATGACATGTGAAGTTATATGAGAGATTTATGATGCAAATTTTGATGCCAGATCAGGCTATGTGAAGTACAACAATTAGTGATAAAGAGGTTTTTGTATCTATCTCTTTTGTATAAAGGCACTATATTTTATAATTTCATGTTAGGGCAGTGGGATCTTCTTACATACAATTGTAATTTTAATACCAAACCCTAATAGGGTTGAGGCTTTTAAAAGGTCCTAGTCTTCTAACAAGGACTGAGACATTATATGTAATTCATAAACTCTGAATAGGGTCAATATCCTTAACATGATTCTTTTGTTTAGTGGATCATTTTGTGGGTGTCATCCCCACTGGGATTTTTCCTTGGCTAGGGTCTCCATATGGTGTTATGATTTCTCTCTTTGTATGGTTTTATTTACTATTCAACATTGTTGATTTACTTTGATATTCATGTTGTAAAGTAATTAATAATATCCACTTATGGGAAAAAGTCCCCCCCCCCCCCCCCCCAATCTTAGTCTTATCTATTTCTAACAATTGGTATTAGAGTGTAGTTACTCAGAAGAAGCTTAACATCTTGAGTAAGATCCCTATGGATATGGAAAAGTTAAAGATAAATCTTGAAGAAGCCCTTGAGCAAATTGATCTTTTTACAGAAGAAAGAGACAACCTAAAAGATAGGTATGAAGATGCAAAAGATTGCATTAGTAAATTGAAAGATAAAATTGATCACCTAAAATCTAAAAAGGAATCAAAAGAGTAGATTGGTGATTGTGATGAAGTAGGAACCCTCAAGAAAGAAAATGAGATCTTGAAAATTTTTGAGCTTAAGTTAAGTCTTAAGAAGGATGACATTAAGATTGAACTAGATCTAAAATATGAGAATGCAAACTTAAGATCTCATCTGACTCAAGTAACATCTAAATTAGATTCTATAAGAACATAGCATGTGGAATTAGAAAAGTAAAATACCATTGAAAAAGGAAAATTAACACAAGATAAACAAAAATTAGAGAAACTTTATTCTAGTAGTGAGACAATTAATGAAAAACTATTTTTTAGAGATCTTCTTATGATAAGATAGGTCTTTGATATCTTATTGGAGAGAAATCAGCCAAAAAATTTGGAATTAGGAAGGAACCAGATCTAGTTGTTGAAACCCCTAAACCAAAAGAAACTAAACTAAGTAATATTGAATCAAGCATATCTACAAAAGTATCTAAAGAAGTTGAGCAAGTTGATCTATCTGAGAAACATGATGAACCTAAGAAAATAGAGAAAGTTAAACCATCTAAGGAGGCTAGATATGAATTTAGAGGTAAATGTTTCTTATGTAATGAAGGTCAAATGAAGAGAGATTGTGCATGCAAGTATTTTTAAACTATTAATAATTTCTATTGTTATAATTTTCATGGTTTTGGACATAAAGCAATGTTGGAAATAACAATGGGAAAGTAAACTCTAAGAGGGGGGTAAATCATCACTTCAAAACTTTAACCATAAAAGATTCATCACACATCCATCTCACAATTTAGCATGTAAACTGAAATAGCTAACTACACATGTTCATCCATAGCATGAAAAAAATAACACATAATACAATAAATTTGTTACCTAGAAACCCTCCAATGAGAAGGTAAAATTGGGGTGGGGATGACACCCACAAATCTTCACTACTACAGCTATGCAGTGTACCTAATTATGGTTACAATGAGTTTGACATTAATTATGATCTACCCTCTAAGGGGTCTACCTTGTTAAAGGCTTACAAATACTGTTAGGTCTCACTCTGTTAAAGGATTTCAACACCCTTCTTAAAGTGTGCCTTGTTAGAGGACTTAAACTTATAAGAAAGAAAACACTCATTTAAGATATTTACACAAGTCTATTAAGACTACTCTATTAGGAGATTTACTCTATATCACCTATTAAAATGATTTAGCACCATGATCCTTTTGTTAGCACTCTATTGCTATATGTTAGATCTTCTCTTTCCTGATGAATCCTTGATCCTTCTGATTAGATATGTCTCTTATGTCCTCTCTCTACTTTTCTCTATTTTCTCTAATAGATTTTGTAATTCATATCATTGTTACAACCTCCATAGCCATGAATGCTCTCTCTATACTTAGCATTTATCTCCTTCCATGCATTCACTCATACAAACTCTTTATAGTTTTCCTCCTTAAGTAAACATAGGTGCGCTAGAGTTAGGTAAGAATCAATAATTTTGGTTGATCCATATTTCCATTTAATGTATCCCTTAAATTGATTGGTTGCATGTACTACATAGGGATTCATAATATACCTCCATACATATCTTCTAGAACCATAAAATAATCATTATGTTGTCCCAAAAATGTCTTACATAGAAGTTTGTGCCATTATAAACAACAATGTCCAAAACTATTCACTCGACATTTGAAGGCTTTGATGCTTGGCCACTAGTACATTCTCAATGTTGTACTCAGCTTCTAAATGTGACATACACTATTTACTCAGCTCTTGAATCACTCAGCATGTATAGTCTACTCATCTCATGAGTGACTCAATAAATACCAGGTATATTTCTCAGCATGTATTGTCTGGAAACTGATGCTCAGCATACTTTGACTACTTGGATCACACTAATTGCTTAGCTTGCTCTGATCACTTGGCTTGCACTACAATATTGATAGATAATGACTAAGTGTTTTTTCACTACCTCATCAAAATCAATCTAAAATAACAATCTCCCCCTTCGACATGAGTAGCAAAAATATGTTGTCACGCATATACAATCCTTATTATGAGCATAACTTAGACAATATATATATGTGCCTCAACTCTCATACAAAATTTCAAAACTTCAAAATTTTAAAAAAATGGATTACTAACTATCATACCTTAATTCTCCATTAATCCATTACTCCCCCTAAGTAAATATTTCCTTTGTGTATCTAAATTAGGTACTCCTAGTGAGTATATTTTGTGTTCCCTATTTTTGTATTATTACTCCACCTTACTCAAAACTTCATAATCCCTTTATCAACAAAAACTTCATAATCCCCCTTTTTTGAAACTTATGTTGTGGGTAGTATATTGATAGTGTGTTTGTCCAAAATTGATTTATGGACCTCCATTATAATCTTTAGGGTTGTATCCCGATTGTAACATGCTACCTCTAGAGATTGATATTGAATGTCTAGCTAGGTAGCAAGGTCAACTAAGCCATCATGAGTAGAAAGTTTGTTATATTTCTTCATCAATGTCTTAGAATAGGCTAGTTCTAACTTCTATGTGTGGGGTCAACATGGATTAAATATTAGTCAAGGTAGCTCGAATTTTTGCATCTTTTGCTTTCATCTTAGCAAGCATACCTTGTGTGGATAGTAATCTCTAAAAATGAGCTTGGCTTTGACTGGGAGATAACTTAAGAGTGGTAGCTATAATTTGTAAATATCCTTGAAGTTGATCAATAGCCCTCTAAACTTCCTGTGTAAAAAATTCACATCACATAACTTGTCGTAAACTAAGAATATGTTCTCCAACAACTTCTTCACACTCTCCATCTTGGTTTCTAGATAAACCTATCTTAGTGCAATGGCACTAGCTATCTTTTCAAGTACTTTAGTGTGAAATTTCCTTTCACACCATTCTAAAAAAATTGTATTTGAATCTAGGTATTCATCACTAATTTTGTCAACAATACTTACTAGTTTCTCAATAATTGGTTTTTCTTCATTAGGCACTAGAAAGATAAAAGTGACAAGAAATATATCTTTGATGTCATGAAGCACTTTCTTCTGCTTATGCTTCCTTCTTAGAAACTTTATTTTTTTCTTTCTCTATAGAGCTTCTTGTATAATGTTCATCTATTAAATTATTATTGTTTTCAAATCAAACTTGGGAAACTCAATTACCTCATCTAGACTTACATCCCCGAATGATGTATCTTTTGCACTCTTCGATGTGCTAGGACTAGGCCTTGAAATATGTAGTGGTATAGCATTTGTACTCATCTTTTGAAGAGTTTGACCATTAAGAGGAGATATAGAGACTAGTAGTGTTACCAATGTATGTATGAATTTTTTTTCCTCTAGCTTAGTAGTCACTTCTGACTCTTGAGTCCTACTATCCTTCTAAACTTGTGGAATAGGTACCAAACTTGCTTCCTGGCCTATACAAACTTTAGTTTCATCTTTCTCAATTTTTAATATTTTTAACATACCATAGATATCCCATAGATATGTATCTTCCAAAGTAATGTGCTTTGTGTTACCACTTCTTCTACATTATTCCTCAAAATCTTGAAATCTCTATATTTTGGGGCAAATATCCCATATATTTTTCATGGGTTTAGCCATCATCTTTCTTTCCAAAGCAAGCATCACTTAGGCTAACTGAGCCTCTCTTATTTGTCTTTTTGTGGTCACACTAAGTTTCCACTTTTTCTCAACTTGGTCATATAGACTTTTAGGAAAAGAGTTGGAAAATTATAGTGGAGTGGATTTGAATGTATTCATCATGTCATAAATGGCCTCTTCAACCTTATTCTTATCCTCACTCCCTAGCTTATCAAAATTTCCATGTGTGAACCTAGACAAATATGCATTTGTAACAATATTTTCATGCAAATTGTTTATATTAGAGGAGGGATTGTGGCTTACCACTTTGAATTGGCTCATGTCATCTAACTTTGTTTTCTCCTCATTTGAATTTGGATAAGGCTTTGACTTTTTCTTCCATCTTTTGTATATTTTCTTAATAGGCTCACTAAGCTCTATTGTGTTAGGTGTCCTCTTTCCTTTAGGCTTTGCAAATTATTTTTATTGAACAATGGTTGCCCTTGTGCTAGACCTAGTAGTAGGTTTTGTTGTGGCTTCTTCATAGGCTTCTTAGGTTTCTCCACTATTTTTTCTTTTTCCTTTCTCTTCTTTTTAGCTGGTTGAGGTGCTTCCTCAACTTCTCCCTTGGAACCTTCTACATATTCTTCTTTATCCTATTCTTAACCCTTAGTTAATTCCAATAGGGGTTGAACTTTTTCTTCCTCTTCTTCTTCTTATGCCCCTTTTCCAAATCTCTCCTTCATCTTTTTAACAAGTGTATTCTTCTTCCTAAGAACAGTAGTTGTTTTCAAGTCAATTATTATCCTTAATTTGGCTTCCTCATAGTTTCCAAATGAGGTGGCACTCATATCAATGTATTCTTACAATAAGGTTGTAATTGTTGCAGAGGCCTCATGTACATTGATCTCACATGGCAAGAGCTTGAACCATCTTACTCTTGGTATTATTTCTTGCACATATGTGTGGTTAGCATCAACTAAGAGATAAAAATCATCATAATATTTCTCCACTAAGGATGTAGGGATTATTAAACTATATTTCATGGATTCCTTGAAATCCTTAAATTAACTTATTATTACTGAATCAAAATTATTACTCAGCTTCTCTATAAATTCTAAAATTTGAACTTCAATAGAACTATTGGTCTTCCAAGCAACTTTTCCAAATGTAGGAAATGTGTTATGCACATAGAAGAATAAGTAGACTAGTAAAGAGCCAAATTTGCATGATGAACTATTTTATTTCCTTATGGCCTCCAATTTTTTTGATAGTTGTTGTAGTTGTAACTTGGCAAGGTCATAGGAATGGTCCCTCTTTACTATCGTGAATCTGAAATCAACAACCATGCAAGAAACATTGTTCAATCAGCTAGACTAAAAGAACTTGTGAGCTATCACTCTCACTATAAAGGCAATTAAGGGATCTAAGATTGCATTGATAGACATCCCTCTCTTGTTCCATACTACACATATATTCTTCTCAATCAACTCCTTTGCATCACTACACATGCTCTTAGGTTGATCAAGGGTAGGGTACCCTAATACTCAGTTAATGATCCTCTTTGTGAGATTAATTAGACCATTCTCTAAACAAATGTAATTTTCATGTATGTGGCTCAAGAAAAAATTAATCCATTCAGTCTTAAACACTTGGGGAAAGTCTAGAGCACAGTTTTGTTGGAAAATTGATTGAAAAAGAATACTATCAAAGAGGGAAATTATTGCAAAAATAGGAGATGGTTGATAAAAAATGTTTTCAATCATTTTTTTGTCATTGATTTCAAATCTACTATTTTTTAGAATGAAAATTGCTTATAAGATCCAAGTACTATCACTTAGTTGATTAATGAAGATGATTTAATCAACAAGATGTAACAAGAGCACCTAAGGAAAAGGTTGAGTTATGGTTTTGTAATGAAGTGCAAGGATTAGTTAAGACAATAGTTAAATGATATATTGATAATATAGTTGAAGATACAAAGGTTGGTCACACTTAGAAACTTTGGAAGAATAAGTTGCAACAAGGTTGACTGCAAAGTTTAACTAAGTTCATTAGTGAGTGTCGAGCAAGCTAGTTAGAGCTGAGCAAATTATTAGTCAGTTCTGAAAAAATGAAAAATCTAGTATGTGCTAAGTGATATAGAAGGAGCTGAGAATGTTTAGGTGCTAATAAAAGTAACAGTTGTTGAGCATCAGAAAAACTTAGTAGATGTTGAATGAATCCACAGTAGGCATCGAGCATAAGTAAAACATAGTTGATGCTGAGTAACATAGTATGTGTCGTACACCAGAATTTCAATAGTGTCAAGCTATTGCATTATTGGAAAAGTCAAAAATTCACCAAATCTGAGCTAATAAATTTGTTACCTTGAATTTTGTGAACTAGTTGGAGGATAAGGATGATGATCTGGGAGCACAAAATTCTATTCAAACCATTTTTGAGCAAATTCAAGAGGATTCTTCATCATGTTTCTAGAAGGAACAAGATGTGGGTTAGATTCAATGAATCTTACCTAATCCATTCAAACTAGAATTAAAAGAGGGAAGAATCAAGTAGGAAAAGCAATTCTAGACTTCTATTTAAGGAGTCATAGACCAAGAAGCAAGAGTTGTTAGAGTGCCAAAATTGTGAAGTGGTTGAAGGGTGTCAAGGAGAAGCCATAAAGAGGAGAAGGAAGAACTAAGCATAGAGACTCTACCTTGATAAGTGGTTAGAAGGAAGATTGTACGGGTACATCAAGCATGAAGACTCAAGGAGACAAAGCTTGAAAGGAGGGCAAGTTGTCAAGAATTGCAGAGACTAAAAGCCAAGCAATGTGTAAAGTTGAATTGTGATCTAAACTCTACAAGATAAGTTGTGAATTGTAATCAGGTCAAAACCCCTTGTTGTTACTCTCTAGGAATTGTATCAATTAGGGTAAAAATCCTATGGACTTAGGTTGGTTTAACAGCCATTTGTAAATATTTTAAATGGGTGGCATTCCAAGTGAATGTTCTAAAGTCCTCTAACTAGGCCCACTTCTAACAGGGTGGTTAAATCCTTTAACTATGTCCCATTTAATAGTGTGTTATAGTCTTTAACAACGCAGGCCTTTCATAGGGCATCACTTTAGAAGAGTGAGAATTGAGTAGCATGTTGTTGGTGGTTTTTTCCAAATTGAGTTTCCACGTAAATCACTATGTTATGCATTGATTTTTCATGTGTGACATTTGCATGTTGATTTACAGTAACTTGCTAAGTAGGAAAGTGTAAGCTTGGATAAATGAACAGTTTGATAGGCTCACTTCACTTGATGAAAAAAATTTAATTGGACATTTGGACCTTGAATAATTGATTCACCCCCCCCCCCCCCCCCCCCCCCACCCAATTATTCTAAAGAATTTCTAACAATTGGTATCAGAGCCATCTATTGATTTATTTTAAAGGGACTAGAAGTAGGAAGATCAAGGTGTTCAAGAGAGAAGTTCCCAAGCTCAAAAAAGATAACTTCATTGCATGGACGAGTCTAATAAAACTACAGCTTGGATCAATAGGTGGAACATGCAGATCCAGCTAGACCCCTCTCTGTAGATGATTTGAACAAAATGAAGTAGCACAATTAGGCAATGTTGGAGATTGCCTCTGCACTTAGTTATGTTGAATTTGATGACATCAAAGGATGTGATACTATATTCAAGATGTGTAAAGCCCTATTAAATATCTATTGAGGAGATCAAAATGTTTAAAGAGTAAAGAGAGAAAGCCTTTGAGGAAAATATGATGACATGAAAATAGAGGAAGGTGAGAATGGTGCTCAATATGCTACTAGAATGAAAGAAGTGGTAAGCGAAATAAGGAGTTTGGGTGGTCAATTAGAAGATGATATTGTTAACAGTAAATACTTAAGAACCATGCTCCCCATCTATGCTATTAGATTTTTAGGCATCCAAGAACTAAGGTGTGTACCAAGAAACACGCTAACCTTTGAAAGTATAGTGGGAAGACTCACTACTTTTGAATTGTCCAACTTTGATAACTACAAACCTGAGAATCTTGAATCTTCTTTCAAGGCCAAGTTGACATTAAAAGACACTGAGTAGGTGAAATCAAAGAAGAAGAGGAGAAAAGGAAAACATGTATCCAATGATAGTAGCACAGATGAGGAAGATGTGGAACAATTGGAAGCACTATTGGCTAGAAGATTTCATAGAGGCAAAGGTAAATTCAAAGGTAAGTTGCCTATCATTTTTTTTAATTGCAATGAAGTAGGACATATTGTTGCAAGGTGTACACAAAAGAAGAAATACAAAGAAGGAAACAAGTACAAGAACAAAAGAGAAGATGATAGCAGAGATTACAAGGAAAAAGGCAAAAGATGCTACATTGTTGAAGAAGATTCTGATGAGAATGATGATGAGGTAGTCTATGTAGCCATGAAGGATGAATCAAATGAAGATGAAGCAATAGCACTAGTGACTTGTGTGAACAAGAATGAAAAATGGATCATAGACAGTGGATCCTCACATCACATGATAGGAGATAAAAGTAAGTTTATTACCTTTACCTAGAATGATGGAAATAGTGTTAGATTTGGAAATGATGCTCCATGTCAAATCAAAGGAAAAGGTTATATTAAACTTATAGAGAAAATTACATGTGACAATGCATACTATGTAGAAGGACTAAACTACAATTTTCTAAGTGTATCACAGTACGCAATGTAGGTTGTAAACTAGAATTTGGAAACAAAACTGCCAAAATCTATGATAATGATAGAAATTTGATAGGAAAAGGTGAAAAAATTGTTAGAAATGTTTTAGAATAACTAAGAGGGGGCATGAATTAGTTATTCAAGGTCCAAATGTGATGCAGAAGCATCCTGGGTTACTTTTTTATCCTACTCATTTTTGTTCATTCTACAGTTGGTGCCGAGTGTTTCTTCATGTGCCAAGTGTTTCTTTAGGTACCGAGTCACTTAGTTGGTGTTGAGTCACTGTAGCACTCTTCATGTACCAAGTGTTTCTTTAGGTGCTGAGTTACTTAGTGCATGCTGAGGGTTTCTTCATGTGCCAAGTTCCTTCAAGTGTCGAGTTACCCAGTTGATACCAAGTGATGTTGAGTTGCCAGTTTCCAGTTGATGCCGATTTACAGTTTTCGGTGGATGCCGAGTGATGTCAAGTGCCAGTTTCCAGTTGATGTTGAGTCATCCAATGGGTGCCAAGTTGTCTATGGCTGGTTCCTATTTGGGCTGACTTTACTCACATTTAATTTTGGTATAGGTAGTTATATTTGCTGAGAGCCTACTTGTGGCTTCTCTATGTTCTAAAATGTTCTGTAAGCTATTTTGGCAAGTATAAATAGAGTGCTTAGGCTTAGATTAAAGGAGTGATTTGGAGAAGAAGATTATAGAGTAGAAATAAAAGTGCAAATTTATTGTTGGATATTTGTAACTAAATGTATTATAATTGGCCATAACCTAGAAGGCCATACAACTGGGCATGTATGCTGAATATTTGATGAATCAACAAAGATATCTTGTTCCCTCTCCTTGGTGTTGTGTTTGTGTTGTGTTTTCCACTGTGTTAACTCTTATAAGGTGGTTTAGATAGTTGGGTGAGCCTTTGGCCCTAGTTATTCATCCTCTTGCCTATGTCAGTTGGTATCAGAGCTTGAGGTTCATCCTTGTGGAGATTGGATCATGTAGAACCCTGATTTGGATTTGGTTTTAGGGTGGCAGATCTATGGATTTGACCTATAACTTGCAGAGGGTTATGATCTTGCAGGAACCTGATTTGTAAAGATGGTTCATGGTAGAGGAAATAATGTTGATAATGCTAGATTGGATTAGTTAAGATAAATTGCAACCAGATTAGATGCTATGGAGACAACCCAGAGGAGAGGAGCACATCTTGATGATGTAAGTGATGATGAAGCAACAACATGAAACCCTAATTAAGAACCTAAAGAAGACCAAGATGAAGTAAGATTGTTGAGAGTATTGTCTAGAGTGAATTCAAAGCCTACTATAGAAGTTGTTCCTTATGATGGAAAATTGAACACCAATGTTGTGCTAGATTGGATCTCTGATATGGAGAAGTTCTTTGAGTATGAAAACACTCCTGATAATAGAAAGGTGAACATTGTAGTCACTAGGCTGAAAGGTCATGCATCACTATGGTGGGAGCACTTTCAAAATGATAGACAAAGGAGAGGAAAGGAGAAGATCAAAACTTGGCAAAAGATGGTGAACAAGGTAAAGAACAAATTCCTTCCTATTGATTACCAAGTTAGCTTGTTGAGGAAGATGCAAAATTTGAAGCAAAAATGCATGACTGTGAAAGAGTATACTGAGGAATTATATAGATTAGACATCAGATCTAGACATGTGGATGATGATGTTGAGAAAATTGCAAGGTACAGTAATGGATTGAGATCTAGAATACAAGATGAAATAAGTTTTTTGAAGCTAGAAAGTGTAGAAGAAGCATATCAATATGCCTTGAAATCTAAGGAGATCTTGACAAAGAAGTATGAACAAAGAAAAAGAGGTAGAGGTGGTAGATTTCAAAGAGGTGGAGGTAGATCTTATGGAGAAAGTGGCAGATCTAATAGTTCTATGCAGGATAAAGGAAAATCTGAATGGAAGAATGATGACAAAGGCAAGACTGAATGGAAAAGTGGTAATTCATACTAAGGAGGCACTAATTCTTATTGAGGAAGAGGTAATTCTTATTCTAGAGGTAGATTTCATGGTAATTTTTTTTAGATGTGGCAAAGAAGGGCATAGATCCTTTGAATGTAGATCTTCTGAAGGTGGGCAGAATAATAGAAATGCTATGATTCAAGAAGATATTGAGAGTTCACCAAGTGGACCTGAGGCTAGAGAAAATTTGATGGTGAGCAGAACCTTATGTAATAAGGGAAGTGATGAGGAACCTATTTTAAGGAGAAGTCTTTTCAAGAGAAGATGTAAGATGGTTGGAAAACGTTGTAAAGTGATCATTGAAAATGGAATTTCTACAAATCTGGCATCAGAAGAGCTAGTTACAAAGTTGCAGTTGTAGAGGCTAAAACATCCCAAACCTTATCATGTTTCATGGATCAAAAATGAGCATAAGATATTGGTAAGTGAGCAATGCCTTGTGAAGTTTAAAATTGGAATTTACTTTGATGAAGTTTTGTGTGATATTATGCCCATGGATTGTTGTCATATTTTGTTGGGTAGACCTTGGCATTATGATAGATATGTTGTACATGATGGAAGATTGAATCAATATACTCTTTGCGTAAATGGGAAGAAACAAAAATTGTTGCCTTTGATCGAAAGTCTAGATGAGGTTAATTGTACTGCTATAAAAATTTGCATGGTTAATGGGAAACAATTTGAAAAAGAAGTGAAGAAGAATCAGGTTGGTCAAGTACATAGAGCAAGTTGACAAGACTAAGAAAGATGAACCACCCAAGGAAGTGATACATGAATTTAGAGGTAGATATTTCATATGT
The DNA here is from genome assembly GCA_028749045.1 of Cupressus sempervirens. Classification (NCBI taxonomy): domain Eukaryota; kingdom Viridiplantae; phylum Streptophyta; class Pinopsida; order Cupressales; family Cupressaceae; genus Cupressus; species Cupressus sempervirens. The sequence continues at coordinate 827,901,606 of CM053790.1, read as the reverse complement.
AATGAAGTTAGTCATATGAAAAGAGATTGCATAGGTAAGCCTTTTAAATGTATTACTAATTTCTATTGTTATAATTGTCATGGTTATGGACATAAAGAAATAGATTACAAAAAACCTAAGTTTGATAGTAATAATGAAAATAGTAGAATGTTAAGGAACACTAACCCTATAAGCAATGAAATAGGAAGATCATAAAGTAGATCTAATGATGGAGGAAGATTTGATGGAGAAAGGAAATAGTTTGTATGTTACAAGTGTAACAATACTAGACACATTGCAAGGAATTACAGAGGACCTAATAGTTAGAATGGAACCAATCAAAAGAGGAATGCATCTTTATTTCGGTTATGAAATAATTTTGAACACACAGGGAGAAAATGCAGAATGGGTAGAAGAAATTTCAACAAGAATCTAAATAAAAGAAGAAACAATAATAGAAATGATAGAAGGAATAATAAAAGCAATGATAATAGTCAGAACGAATCAAGAAAGGAACATGTTAATGAATTCAAAGAAGCATTTGTGAGATCCAAGGATCCATAAAGTTCTTATATATTTTGGAGGAACAATATTTCGATGCACTTGATGAGAGATTGAAGTCAGCAATTTTTTGTGACTCATCTTATTTGAATTAAAGAATTAGTAGTATAGACAGAGTGTCGGTCAAAATTGATATTAGAGAGAGAATGATAAGTTGCATAGTTAATAGAATTTAGAGGACATAGAGAGAAAGATATGGTCAAGTGTACAAGCTCAAATATGATTGCAGTAATCTATGAGAAATAAAACAAGTTTACTAGTAATAAATGATAGTATTTAAATTTGTGATAGATGCACATTTAATGCAGAGTCTGATTTGAAGTGATTTAAATATTACAATAAATATTGTGAGTACCATTTGATGATGTGAAGTTTCTAGAGTGATTTGACAACAAATTGAAGTGTAAAAAGGATTTCTTGAAGTGTGAAGTTGCAGAAGCCCTAAAATGTGACTTTTAAGGTATTTTACAAATCTCAAGCTAAGTTTTTAGTGCATACAGTCAAATAATCATGGGTTGTTAGATATTATATGATGTTAGTGAATGGATGAGGTACAAGTTCAAGAAACATCTAATCATTTCTCTTGTAGAGGACCCATTAGGTGCATTTTCACAAATACAATAGAATTTACTTTGCATAGAAAATGTAAGGAGTTATATCCACTAAAAAATGGAAAGTATAGGAGATGGGGATATGCACAAGGACTTAGGAGTCATGTAATAACAATCTATCTTTGAAATTTGAGTACACACACCTAAATAAGTTGAGCCTAGTGAAATATATGTTCTATATTGAATTTGGCCATCATGACTGGACCAAAATCATTCTGAGTAGGGTTCATGATGAGTTGCTTTAGTTAGGTGATGTGTATGTCATAATTGACAATGAACTAATTCATAAGGTCACAAGTCTAAGTAATGAGGGACGCAAACCTATAAATGACAGAAATGTAAGGAAGTTGGTTGACACAAACCTATTAACTATATTTAATGGAAGAAACATGAAGGTGGATACAATTCAAAATAAAGGAGTCAAGATATTGAGTAAGATTTTAGGGTACAAGTTTAACCATGGTTCAAGATGTAACTCAGTACTAGCTAGATTCTTGCATATAACCTATGTAATGGTAGTTGAGAGGAGAAAAATAAAATTATGTGAGATAATCATAGTACAATTATTGGATAATATTGCAAAGTTGAAGAAGACTAAGAATGTTGTCTTTAGATTTGAGTCTCTATTGACACGCTTACTCTTCTATGCAACAAAGCAGCTTTCATAGATGAAAAATTGGGAAAGTAATAAGTGATAATGAAGTTTGTGACACAGTGCTATAAGGAAAAGTTGGAAAATGTTAGAGATAGTGACATAGATAGGATGATGAAGAGTTTTTAGAATGAGATGAAACAGAGGTATAGAATACCTCCCTCCATCATGGAGAAGTACAAAGATGATTTATGCTTCATGGTGGAAACTAATAACACATGGATAGAAATAGTAGAACCTAGGGTGAAATTCATTAAGTAAATGTGATGTGAGATGAGTGTAGAACTGATAGAAGAGTATGCATATATCATACTCCATTAAAAGAAGGACACTAAGTGCCCTAGATGGGGTACTTATGAAGAGAAAGTGAGAGAAGCTCACTCTGAACTTCATAGCAAGGAGAGAAAGAAGAAAGTGGAGAAAGTGATAGATTCTATTCTTAAGGAATATGGCATGACTAGCAGTTCAATGAGATCAAAGGAATTGCACTAGAAATGAAGGCAAGAGGGAAATCTAAGGTGATAGTTATTAGAGTAAATAATTATTGTTTACGCTTTTACTTAATTTTTCTTAGGTTAATGCATTTAGTTATTAGTTGTAGTTTAGGATTTTTTGACAACATGGGAGTTTGTTCCTATTTAAAGTCATACTTATCCTCTCACATTAATCAAGGATATCCCACCTTTTGTGGATGTATGCTTAGTTGTCATACTTGTCTCCTAGCATCTTTTAGCTTGTTCTAGGAGTCTCCTTGAGGCCTTTATATTCAGGCTCTCTCATTGTATTTCTCATCTCATTTTCAAGGCATATTATATAGCAATTTCATTTTCATTGTTGCAATATCTTCTCTCTCAATCTATTTAGTTTCTCCAAGCTCCACCTCTTCCTTCTTTGGTTTCCCTTCAATAGGCTATTTGCATGCAGGTGATCTTGGCAAGCTATAAAGTTGGATTTTATCAACTCTTACAATAGTAGCAACACCTATTGTTGTTGCAACATCTTATAAAGGTGTAACTTTTTATAAACCAAGTGTAGAGGGAACATATGTAGTAGTTGTACAAGTGTAACTAGTAACAGTTTAGATACCTAAAAGGAAATTAGAGATTATCACACCTATTGCATAGAGAAAGTCATAAAAATTGGTAAAAGTGGAACAAAAACCCACATCACCTACCAAGAAAAGGGTCAAGAAAACTACCAATGGACTTAGAAAAAGAAGAAAAACTCTATAAATTAGTAATTCTAAGAATCAAAGGGTGAAACTAAGGATAGACCAGTGGAGAAAGTAGCACAAGAAGGAATAACACCGATAGGAAAGAAAGCATGCAAGCCAAAGTAAAAAAAAAGAGTGATAGAATAGGAAAGAAAGCATGGAAGCCAAAGTTGTATGGATAGTGTGCACTATCATACAAGTACCTAATATATTTTTAGAATCAAAAAAAGGATTAGATGAGAGAACTTTATATGCCCACTACAAAGTTGTAGCTCCCTAAGGCCAACATTGAAGATTACTGAATAGAAGTGGAGAAGATCCATAATGCAATTAGAGGTTTGAAGTCTGATAAGGAAAAGGTAGTAAAAAGGTTCTATACTCTTAGAGAAATCATGTCACCCAAGATTGCCATATTGAAGAGGAAACTGAAGGAATGTCTTGGAACAAAGACTTCCTATGATAATTTTTCCTATATTGGCTTGAGCGTAGTAAAAGAGGCATCCTATGCACTATGTACACGAATCAATATTTCTAATAAAGTTAAGGAGAACTGGAAGAAGGATGTGGAAAGATTGAAACTTGTATATGTGGATTATTTTTCTAGGATATCAAGTTGATCAACAGCAAACTACCTAGCTTTTGTATATATTTTTTGACACCTTTTCCATTCATGTCAAAAGGGGACTAATATATGTAATGAAAATTGTATGTACTAAGGAGTATATGTAAAGGGGGAGAAATATTATATGTGAAGGAAATTGTATATGTATATGTAAGGGGGAGTACACTTATCTATCAATGTAAAAATTGATAAGGAATGTAATGATTCATCAAAACATGAATAAATAGGTTATGTTTTGAAGGCAATTTTGTGTAGTTACTTTTATTTGTTATCGTTTTGTATGACATCATTTTGGGACTTAGACAATTTTTCCAAATGTTACCATTAATGCCAAAGGGGGAGATTATTGGCAATATGGCTAGTTAGATGTCTAGTGAGTTGTCATTTATGGCAATATGTATTCAGCATTTCATTTATGCATTTAGAGTTAGAATATTGTCTAAGTGTTAGATACTTTTTAGGAATACAGAGACAGATGTGATCTATATGGACAACACACTTCAAGTTAGGTCATGCAGAGTTGAGGATAGATTTAATAAAAATTTATGATGTTTTAAATTAGTACATAGATGTGTACAGATAGCATGGTGCAAGTTATGGATACAATACTAGTTTAAGTATTTGATAGAATAGAACAAAGCATATTAGAAATATGAGTTGTACAACTTAAGGAATTATTTTGGTAACAAATTAATTACTAAGTCATAATGAGCCAAATTTGTGGATATTAATCCATAAGTGATTTTATATTATGTGAAGTGTGTGAAGACATGAAGGCCAACTAAGTAGAGAATTATTAATTTGTGAATATAAGTAAAGATCTTATCTTGCGCAAACCATGTGAAGTTGATGTGAAAATAGGATGGCATGCAAACTATTGTGAAGATATATTGAAAGATATGTGATCCATATGTGATGTGAGATTTGGTGTATATTTAGATAAATTATGAGTTATGAAAATGAGAAAGTATTGTATGTATACCTATACTTGTGAAGAACTTTATAGATTATTGCATGTAAGGGTAGTGGGCTTTTCTTGCATACATTGTATTTGTTCTACCAACTCCTAATAGGGTTGAAGAAAATATTAATAGGGTTGAGGCTTTTAACAAGGCCTAGTCCTCTAACAAGGACTCAAGACACTATCTATACTTCATAAACTCCTAATAGGGTCAATATCCTTAACAGGATTCTTTTTCTTAGTGGATCATCTAGTGAGTATCGTCCCCACCAGAGTTATCCCTTGGCCAAGATTTCCCTAGTTAACAAATAATAGTGTTATGAGTTATCTTTTTGCATGCTTATATTTACTATTCAACATTGTTGGTTTACTTTCATATGCAAGTTATACACTAATTAGCAATATTTAGTTGGGAAAAATTTTGTAGAATATCGATTCACCCCCTCCCCCCACCCCCCACCCCTCAGTATTAGATATTTCTAACACTTGGAGTAGTGCCTCAAGTGCATTGTAGTAAAGGGTGGGGTCAAAGGGTAGTGCCCCTAAAGCCAAAAATGGCCTTATATTGTAAAAGGTGTCGGCTACTATTTTTTCTATTGGATGACTTATTCTAGCCCTAATTTTGTAAGCGGTAAAAAGCTTGTATAAAAAGTATTAGGGTTAGGGATTTCATAATGTATGGTGATATTGTAGCTTCTTGTGGTGGTATTGAGCTATAAGGGATTGGGGATTGTAATCACTAGATAGTAATAATATTGGACCTGTTGTTGATGGATGTGACCCAAGGATTGGGTGAACCACGTTAAATCTTTGTGTCCTATGTTATCTTTTGTGCAATCTATTTTTTTTAATATCAACTATATTTGCATATAACTATTATTATTTTCGTGGGTAATCTTAACAAAGCTCTTGTTAAGAGTGCAAGTCATTTGGTGATCAAATGAAGGAGAACAAAGACAAACAAGTTTAGTGGTTAAAAGAGTAATAAATTTATAAATTTTGGTAGTGTGCAATTAATGCAAAGTTCAATTTGAAAGATTTAAAGGATGTGAACAAGATTGTGTGTATCATTCAATTGTGCAAAGAGTTAAGGAGCATTTCAAAGTGATTTGATAGCAAGTAAAGGTGAATTTGAAGCGTTCATATTGCAAAGTTGAAAGTGCCCTAGTTTTATGAAATTTAGGTATTTTGAAAAGTTTATGAAGAGTTTGAATCAGTAAAAAATGGCAAATCCTACTATTTGTAATGTAAGTGAGAGGCCAAGATATGTATTTAAGAAGCATCTATTCATTTCCCACATTGACGATGCCTTAGGAGCATCTTTGCAAGTTCCAATGAATGTTCTTCATGTACAGGATGGTAAGTTGTATATTCATTATAAATTTGAGAGTATTGGAGACAATAATCTACATAAGGACCTAGAACTACTATGTTAGGGTCTCTTGTCATTGAAACAAGAGTTTGTTCACTTAAAGGAATTGAATATCTTGAACCACATGTTCTTTATGGACTTCAACAACTGTGAATGGACTAGAATCATTTTGATCCACATTCACAAAGGAATGTTTTGGGTTGGAGAGGTAGCTATCATGATTGAAACTGATATGATACATAACTTAACTAGTTTTTGCAATGAGAGAAGAGACTTTGTTAATGAAAAGAATGTAAAGGAGATGGTAGAGACAAATTAGAAGACCAAATCTAGATGGCAAAAACATGACAATTGACCTAATTAAACAAATAGATTTTCAAGTGATTAGCAAGATCATAGGCTACAAGATGAATTATAGTTCAAGATTGAACTTTATACCTAATGGTTTCCTACATGCATCTTGCATGATGATAGTTGAAAGAGAAAAATTTAACATGTGTAACATATTGAGACACCAGTTGTTGGATAAAATTGAGAAGTTGTAAGCCATTTTTTCCTGCCGCCAAAAATTTGAGCTTTTCTTGTCAAGCATGACCAACGGTCATATATTTTCAAATTTTCAAACATTCTAATGTTATAAGGATACTGGTAAAAATTGATGGAGACACAACCAAATACCAAAATGAACACACAGAAAAAGGGAAATTTTATTGTCAATGAAAAATGCCCTATGGGCTTACAACAGTATAATTCTCAAGAAAGAAATCCTCCACACAGTACCTGCTCTCTAACTCCACTAAGAGGTTCCTTTACAATGCCAGAAATGTTCTTAAATAAGCCCCAAATGGTTTAGAGTTAGGAATACATTCTAGAATATTCTATTTGGCATCTGCCACCAAAATAGAAGGTTCCAAAAGTCACACTAGAATTTGGTGTAAAATTAGAAGAATCCAAAAATAGTAGTTCAACTTCTGGGAGGCATAACTTTTAAACCGTAACTCTGATTGATGAACTGTTTACATTTCTAGAAAGCTCTCAAAGTGCTCTACAACCCTATAGACCATTTAATCATCCCCCATTTTTTGGCCCTGTACAAGGCCATTTAGTTCCCTAAATCTAACTTTGAAGCACTCTTAGGAGGTCTCCAGGAAAATTAAAACTGTAATAGCTTTCTAACTGTAAAACCTATTGACCTGATTCTTTTTTTGGAGCACTTTAAATTACAAATATAATCATCCCTCCAACTTACACCCTCTAACTCATCATAATTTTGGTTCAATTACAAAATAACTCATTTTTTGCATTTACATGTAACCCAGGGTGCTTAAAACTAATAAAACTCTAACCCAAAAAACTAATAGTGGAACTATGAGAGTTGGAACCTTTATTTGACCCAAATAGGTATCTAAAAATGAAATCATATTAAATAGAAACTATATCTAAGCATATTTTTTGGGTGATATAGGATTTCCCTTACACCACTAGATGCTCTTGCATCAAACACCCAGGGTAGATTGAAAACTAACAACACTTTATGCTAGAGGAAAACCCAAATGGGAAACCTTCACTACTAATATCCAAGTTGAGTCCTCTATTGGTCATCCTTTCCACTTCACTAGGTACTCTTCATACTACCTATTTCTAGTACTCCTACCCACATGACTATCCAGAATCTCTTCTATCTCCTCCTTCTTAGAAGTAGGAATTGGACATGGCTCCAGCATCAACCCCTCATCTACACCAGCATCATGATATTCTGTTAAGTTTATAATGTTGAAGATAGGAGAATTGTGAATCCCATCTGGAAACTCCACCTCATATGCATTTCCTAAATCATGTTTCTTCAAAAAAATTTAAGGGCCAAATTTCTTCATCTTTAGCTTATTGTAAGTACCCACTGCAAATTGTTCCTTTTGTAAGTGTACCATAACCAAATCCCCTACTTGGAATTCCTTATGTCTCCTCCTTTGATCTACCCTAGCTTTATATTGTTGATTCATCTTGGTATTGTGTGTATGGACCTCCTCATGTAGGCTCTTGACATGTTTAGCAAATTCTTCTACCTCGACATTTGTCCTCTCCCCTTGCTCCATCTTCCTTAATTCTAGTGCAGTCCTTGGGCTACTTCCATACATAATTTGGAATGGTGATCTACTAGTACTCCTATTTATAGAGTTATTGTAAGAAAATTTTGCTTGTGGTAGAATCAAATCCCATCCCTTGGGCTTATCTCCTACGGGCTTATCTCCTACTAAACACCTGAGAAAATTGCCCAAACTTCTATTTACCACTTCTATCTATCCATCAGTCTATAGATGGTGTGTAGAATTGAACTTCAATTCTATCCTCAACTTCTTCCATAAAGCCCTCCAGAAATACCCAACAAATTTAGTATCTCTGTCAGAAACAATACTCTTTGGGAGACCATGTAATCTCACCACCTCTCTAAAATACAAATCTATAATATGTATAGCATCATGAGTCTTGTGGCATGGAATGAAATGTGCCATCTTGGAGAACCTATCAACCACCACAAATACTAAGTCATTACCCCTTTGTGTCCTTGGCAATCCAAGAACAAAATCCATACTTATGTCCTCCCATGGCTTCAATGGAATAGGCAATGGCTGATAGAGTCTAGTATTGTGACTAAATCCCTTGGCTTCTTGACATACTCGAATCCTCTGTGCAAACTTCTTCACATCTTGTGACATTTGGGGCCAAAAATAATGTTCTCTAAGAATGGCAATGGTCTTATCTTGACCAAAGTGTCTTGCCATTCCCCCATTGTGTTTCTCTTTGATCAAGTTTTCCCTCATGAAACTCCTTCGAATGCATAATTGACTACCCTTGAATAGCATACCATCCTAAATCAAATAATCTAGCCACCTGGTTCTATCTATAGTAGCAAGTTCTTTACAAGCCTTCCATGCTTTAGCAAAATTAGGATCCTCAAGGTATAGATTCTTGAGTTCATCAAACCCAACCACTTCAACTTGCATTACTTCCAGCAAAAATTTTCTCCTACTCAATACATCTACAACCCTATTAGACCTTCCACTTCTATGTTTCAACACAAATGTATAGCTCTGCATGAACTCTACCCACTTCATATGTCTCTGATTCAATTTACCTTGTCTATTTAGGTACTGCAATGCCTGGTGATCAATATACAAGACAAATTCTTTTGGCAATAAATAATGCCTCCATTTCTTTAAGGCCTAAAAAATTGCATAGAGCTCCTGATCATAAATAGAATACTTCTTCTTTGCATCATTCAATTTTTCACTAAAATATGCAATAGGCTTACCTTCTTGGCTTAATACGGCCCCAATAGCACTACCACTAGCATCACAATCTACCTAGAACACTTTATTGAAATTAAGAAGTGCCAAAACTAGTTTTTCTATCACCTTTTTCTTCAACAATTCAAAACTCCTTGCATTTTTTGTAGTCCACTTGAACTCTTTCCTATCCCCCCTTATTGTTTCAGTCAAGGGTGCACTTATGCCATTGAAATTCTTAATGAACTTTTTGTAAAAACTAACCAGACCATGAAATGATCTCACCTTAGTAGCAAACCTTGGAGTAGGCCATTCCAAGATGGCTTTTACCTTCTCTGGATCCATTTTGAGACCCTCAGATGATACAACAAACCCCAAGTAGACTAACTCATTTTTTACAAAGCTACACTTCTTCAAATTAATCAACATTTTCTATTCCCTCAACCTTTCAAGGACTCTACACATGTGAAATAAATTTTCATCCAAAGTCTTCCTAAAAATTAAAATATCATCCAAATAGACAATAACAAATTTTCCTAAGAATTTCTTTAGTACCTCATTCATTAGCTGCATGAAGGTGCTTGGTGCATTGGTCAGTCCAAAAGGCATGCCTAACCACTCATATAGACCTTCCTTGGCCTTGAATGTAGTCTTCCACTCATGACCCTCTCATAACTATATTTGGTGATAGCCACTCTTGAGATCTATCTTTGTGAAGTACTAAGCACCACTCAAGCAGTCCATAAGATTGTCCATTCTTGGCAAAGGAAACCAATACTCGATGGTTATTTTGTTTATAGCTCAAGAGTCTATGCACATTCTCCACTCTCCATCCTTCTTTGGTGTTAGTACTACAAGTACTGCACATGGACTTAGGCTCTCTCGAATCAACCCCTTCCTTAATGGCTCTTGAACTTGTCTATTTAGCTCCTCAGTTTCAGTAGGAGTCATCCTATGAGTAGCCTTGTTAGGAAAACTAGCTCCAGGCATTAAATCTATCTAATGATTGATCTACCTTATTGGTGGCAACCCTTCTGGAATAGTATCAAAGATGATATCTCCATAATCACTTAATACACCTAAAACTTCAAGTGGAATTTCACTACTACCTTCCTTATCTTTTCTAGGAATGAAAGCATAACACATATGTTGATGTTTCATACCATCCAAAAAAATTCTTCCATCAACAAGACATATCCTAGCACTACCGCATACCTTTTTACCATCCTTTATCAAGGGTTTTAGTTTGTGGCAAACTCCATCCTTTGTCAAAGAGTATGTATTTGCATGATCATCATGTACAACATGTTTTTCGTATTGCCATAGTCTTCCCAACAATAAATGATAGACATCCATTGGAATAATGTCACGAAGAACTTCATCATGGTAACCCCCAATCTTGAACATCACCAAACACTATTCACTAACCAGGACCTTATGATCATCCTTTACCCAAGCAATCTAATAGCGTTACGGGTTTTTCTCCCTCTTGAGCTTTGGCTTAGAGACCATCTCCTTAGACACCAAGTTTTTAGTGCTGCCACTATCAACAATCACATCACAACACTTATCCTCACACTTACACCTAGGATGAAAAAAACTCCTCCTTTGTCCAAGTTTAGTCTCACCACTTAGTAATACCCTTTCATTTATGGGAACCTCTCCTCTTTCTGCATCCTCAAAATGTGATGACTATCATCCTCATCCACTTGAGCAACCCTAGCTTGACCATCAACTCTCCTATCTATTCTTCCTTTTCATTGAGGCCATTCAAATGCATGATGACCTTCTTCATTGCAATGGAAACAAGTACCATGGAAGCCTCCTCTTCTTGAACCTTGTCCACATCCTCTACCTCTTCCTCTCTGATCTTCAAAGTTTTGATCACTGGAGCTATTGAAACCCTCATTCCTCTGGTTCCTGCTAGTATCCACATCTTCATTTTTCTTATGGGTCTCATTTTGGCCTCCAGATGACCTACTGCCACCCCTTCCTCCTTGACTATGTGCTCTTTTCCTTCCTTCAAACCTTTTATTTAGCTTCTCTTCAACTTGCAAGGAAAACTAGTATTCCTCTTCAATGCTAGTCATTCTAACTAGACTTAACTCCTCCTGAATGCTAGGTCATAACCCACTAAGGTAACAAGAAACCTTCTCCTTATTTGCTTCTACACAACCTACCCTAATATGAAGTCGGTAAAATTTCTCCATATATTCCTAGATAGATTTTCCTACTTGCTTTAATCCTTGCATTTTCTTGAACAAATCAAGCTCGTAGTCAATAGGAATGAACTACTTTAGTTTGTCCACCATGCGATCCCATCTTGTAATTTTATCTTTTCCTCTTCTATTTCTTTCTAGCTAAATCTCTTGCCACCAGATTTTGGCATGGCCTTTCATTTTGGCCTTCACAAACTTAACCCTATCTAGATCCCTAATATCCTCATACTCAAAATACTCCTCTAGTTCATTGATCCAGTTGATCAACTCATCTAGGTTTAGATTTCATGAAAACATATCCACATCAATTCTAGGTCTTTTTCCAAGCTTAGAAATGGCCCTAAAAAGTCTCTTCTCTGCCTAATTTAGGACTTCCCCTGCTTCTTCCCCTTCCTATCCAATATTTTTTTCTTCTTCATTTTCTTCCTCACTTTCATTGCCTGTGGCAAAATTTAGTCCTCTACGGATCTCCTCCTATAATTCTTGAACTTGACTCCAGAGGGCTCTAAACTCAGGAGTAACAACTCTAGCCCTTCCACCATGTTCCCTTTGTGGAGGTATATTCTTGTCTCAAACCCCACAACCACATAGTCTTGGTGCAAACTACCTCACAGTTGGCACTTTGTCTACACACTCAGGAAAACTTGCTCTAATACCACTTGATGGAGACACAACCAAATACCAAAATGAACACATAAGAAAAGGAAAATTTTATTATCAATGAAAAATGCCCTATGGTCTTACAATAGTATGATTCTAGAGAAATAAATCCTCCACAAAGTACCTTCTCTCTAACTCCACTAAGAGCTACCTTTACAATGTGAGAAATGTTCTTAAATAAGCCCCAAATGGTTTAGTGTTAATAATTCATTCTAGAATATGCCATTTGGCATCTGCCACCAAAATAGAAGGTTCCAAAAGTTGCATTAGAAGTTGGTGTAAAATTAAAAGAATCTAGAAATGGTAGTTCAACTTCTGGGAGGCATAACTTTTGAACCGTAACTCTAATTGACGAACCATTTACATTTTTGGAAAGCTCTCAAAGTTCTCTATAGCCCTATGGACCAGCTTCACTTGTCCCCCATTTTTTGGCCCCACATGAGGCTATTTAGTGTCCCAAATCTGACTTTGAAGCACTCTTAGGAGGTCTCTAGGAAAATTAAACCTGCAATAACTTTCTAATTGTAAAGCTTATTGACCTAATTATTTTTTTGGAGTGCTTTAAATTACAAATATAATCATCCCTCCAACTTACACCCTTTAACTCATCATAATTTTGGCTCAATTACAAAATAACTCATTTTTTTCATTTACATGTATCCCAAGGTGCTTAAAAACTAATAAAACTCTAACCCAAAAAATTAATAGTGGAACTGTGAGAGTTGGAACTTTTATTTGACCCAAATGGGTATCCAAAAATGAAAACACATTAAACAAAAACTATCTTTAAGCATATTTTTTGGGTGATATAGAATTTCCCTTACACCACTAGATGCTCCTGCATCAAAAACCTTGGGTTATCTTTATATCCTAAGTCTTGGGATTTTCATGCTTTATCCCCTTGGAGATTCAATTCGTGATCATACAACTATCTTTCATCACCTAGTCACCACAATTTGTGACTTAACCATTTACAAGCTGTGAAAGTGTGAGGCAATTATCTTTGTGGTTGGTGCAAGGTCTTTGTTTAAAGTGTTAATATCTAGTTAATAGCTACAACCGGGTGATTTTTGTTTGATGTTCGCTTCATCATAGGGTCATACTAAGTTAAGGGTTGACCATGATTAGGGCAACAACATAAAAATTTCTCTTTATCATTCATTCGTGGGTTAAATCTTCAAGTGTGATCAAGGTGGTGAAGCTATGAAAACTTATGGAATTCTCATTCATGAGGTTGAGTGGTAGGGTCAATTTCCAAGTTGAGACATCTGCTATAGAAATGCATTTTATAGATAGTTAAGTTCATTTTTGCAAGGTTGTGGGCATTTTATGTTATATCAATTTTAGGCTGCCAATATGTGAGCAAGGCATTTCACTCACATTTTCCCATGGTAAGAAGGATGTTAGGCCTAAACCATGGTGATGGTGTGAAGGGTTAGTATCATATAGTCATCAAGTCACAAAAGTTAATGGAAAATGTTAAAGACAAGTTGCAAAGCAGCAATAGTGGTTTGATTGTGGTTTTGCAAGAGTAAACAACTAATGAAGGTAAAGAGTTGTGAAGTCATGATCAATTATAGTCAAAGCTCAAACATGAAAGATAGAAGAGGTGATAGGATGCTAGAATGATAAAATATGATTGGTCCTTATGGCACAGCCTAAGGATTGACTTCATTTGACTTGTTGATATATCTGATTTGGCATAGGCAAAACATAAGCAAGTGACTCTTTAATGGCGAATCAATCTTTGATTGCCTACAACAACCTTTTATTGCATTCTCCATGCATGGTAACTATAAATGACATTTCCCTTGCTACCTAGTTATCCATCTTCTTAGTTAAGGCATTAATGACCACCATTTCTATCTTCCCATGGCTATTTTTTGGTGAAATGTATGATTTTCCTACATCTGAATGTGTACAAGATTAGATCCTCTTCATATTTTCAATGATTGTTCTCTGTAACCTTAATGGTAGTGATTGAGCTTTTCCTTAGTGTAGAAGCTATCTAAGTTATGCTTGTACTATAAAAGCAAATTTTGTAACCCTTCTTAGGGTCAGTCTTTTTCTTATTCTATAGTAGTGGTATTCTATACTCTGCTATTGTAATTTCCTTTCGTCTATGAATGAATATAACTCTCTATTGTACCTCATTCTCCCATAAATATTAGCGATAAACTTCCTTGCCTCTTTGGTATTTTGTCTTCATTCTTCAGTCTACATAACAGTATCTTCTATTATCTATGAATGTTATAGAGTGAACTTCCTTCCTTATAGCATCCATCTAGTTTTTATTTGTATATATTTTGTTGAATTAATGCAAGAGTGAATCAGTGCATTTTGAGGTTATGTTAATGAACAGTGCATTGTTGGGCAAAAATATGGTCGAACAAACTATTTTGGTGTGTCATCCCCTTTAGATTAGAATAGGTAGTTTTCTTTTCATGCTTTCCTTCTCCCTTTTCCTCTCAAATGATAGTTAGGTGCACCTTGATAGTAAGGAAGTCAACCTCCTTCAGAGACTCAATCTCATAGTTCAAGTCTACTGGTTCATTGTTATCAAAAAAAATAACTTCAAATACATGTTGAGAAGATAGTGTTTCTCTCGGTATTTTCAAGCCTTCAAGATACTCATTTTAAAATTCTTGACAACTCCAACTCTACATTCTAGTTCTAGACCAAAGATGTTATGATTCATGCCCAAGGCTCATATAGGATCATCTTCTAGAGGTAATTTTTAATACACTAAGCTTTCATTTTCAAACCCCAAAAGAAAGAGAAATAGATTATCTCTATCACCAGTTACGAGTGCAGTAGTAACAAATACACCTGTGAGATCTCTCTCCACTCCCCCTATTGATAGATCATAGCCTAGGTTGGAATATTTTCATTTAAATATGTCATTATTCCATATGGAATAGCCTATAGAACATTCATTTTCCACCTTTAATGGTGGGAGTCCTCTCCTTTTGGCTCAAAGACATGGCATCCCAGCATTAGCTCATAAAAGTATACCTAATTTTACTGGCACAACTTCCATCTCCCTTATAGAACATATTCAAGAGATTTCAAATGTTTGTAATATACATGGTATTATAGAGAAGGATGTTTTTGTTAAACTTCTAGCTTCATCCTTAAAGGGAAAACCATTACAATGGTATAGACACTTTCCAAACAACTCTATTACTGATTGGGATGGGTTAGGAGCAAGGCTTTGTAAGCATTTTGAGGACAATAGTGATCACCTATCACTTTTAGAAGAGCTAACAAATATCAAGAGAGTACCCCATGAATATATGACAGATTTCAATTACAAATTTCAAAAGACATGGGATAGAATACCTACTACAGTAAAACCTTCCCCTGGTGATTCTTTCTTACATTACCTTGGAGCCTTTAAAAGTGACATAGCTACCATAGTACAAGCTATGGGAGGGTATACTATACCAAATGCTTATGAGATTACCATAAAGGTAGAAAATATATTGATACAAGGAGGAAAATTAGCACCAAGACCTCTAATGCCTTTCTTTCCTGATATGCCTAATCATTAGGTTGTTGTAGCCCCTATCCCTACCACATCTATAGGTCATCCCCTTGTTATTGTCCCTTCAACCTCCACATCTTAAAATTAAATATATGAAATAAAATATATTATGAAGTCTATGATGTGAAATATAGACAAGAAGTTGTAGGGTTAGGAGAAGAAGCTAGAGGATAGCTTCTCAATGATATAGAAGATGAGTAACAAGGTGGTGACCCTAGAAAAGCAACAAGCTCAAAACAATAAACCTTCCCCACTTTAGTATGAAGGTCCCATACATAGTAGGCCCCCAAATCAAAATTAGATTCATGTTCCCTACAATCAAAACAAACCTATTGGTAATGCCCCTATTGCAAATAGAAACCCAAATAGGACCTTAGTCCTTCAAAATAATCTTACTCAAGATTAGGATTTCTGCCCTTCTTGCAATTATTTGTATGGTTATTGTATGTGCCAAAAGGAATAATCTTACTTAGCATTGAATACACAATAGAAAGAAATAGGACAGCAATATAGTGTCAATCAACCTACTGATGGTTCTCATATACAACAATAGAGTGATTGTTCTTTCATGAACCTTCAACCAAAGGAGCATTGTCATGCCAGTCATGATGCTATAGCCCATAACATCGAAAGTAAAAGGAGATTTTTTTAAGATGTTATATCTCCCTCACCTAATCAAGCCTCAAATTTAGGTGTTGCTCCTCATGTGATAGTAATAAATGCATAATCTAATGTTGTTCCTACGTAGAAGCAGAACATGAGCAACAAGGATTTTGTTGAAACTCAAAGCACTCAATTTCAATATCTAGTCCATGCAACTCCTAAAGTTCCCACTAAAGTAGTAGGTGATCCTCTTAAAATTGTATATCAAATGAAGAGTTCTATTTTTAACCTCTCCATATGGGATGTTTTTGTTGCTATACCATCAAAGAAGAAACTACTACAAAAAGAGCTAGAGAGCATACATATGAAGTAGCAGCCACCTAGAGAGGAGAATACAACAAGTCTTCTATAGCCAATGAAAGGAGGTGAAACAAGAAATAAAATTAGACCTCCTCTATTTTATGTTTCCTTGATCATAGAAGATAAACTAGTCCATAACTATATGATAGATTTAGGGGCTAGTAGTTCTATAATGCCTAAAAGTGTAGTTGATATCCTTGGCATCAAATATGAGCCCATAGTTATGGATTTTCTTCAGTTAAATGGTAGCTTTGTCAAGATGGTAGGGATCCTAAGAAATGTGGAAATGGAATTACATGCTTTCCCTGGTTACACTATCATTCAAGATATATCAGTAGTTGAGGTTGAGCCATACTTTTCCATCTATCTTTCTAGAGACTTCACTGCACAAATAGGAGGTCACATTAAAGTAGATTAGTCCTATATGTTATCTAGGACAAGATATGGGGCAAGAGCTTCTTTGAGAGCATAGCGTTTGGCCATCAATCACATAGAGACTTATACTCCAATCCATATAAACATGAATACAATTAGGGAGAAGGATGAAGGGTACCCATCTCATGAGCCTACTACTTCCTTGGCAAAAGTGTCTGATTATCTTTTGGATGTGTGGGCCACTACTTATCAATTTGATCTAGAACAAGAAGCTCTAGAGACATGCCTTGACACATATTACATATTGGAAAGGGGAACTCCTATTCCTAGTATCATGAAGACACAAGAGGACACTAATGGTTTATGGAGCATGCTCTTTGATGGTTCAAGAAATAGAAATGGTTCAGGGGCTAGTATCATGCTCATCTCTCCTAAATAATGAAGTACTATTTTTCTTATAGGCTCCAATTCATCTGCACCAATAATGTAGCAGAGTATGAAGCTGTGATCCAAGGTCTCCAACTTGCACAAAAAAGAGGAATCAAGACTCTAAGGGTATTTGGGGATAGAAAGTTGGTTGTTAATCAAGTAAGAAGCTAGAATATTACCAAGAACAACCTCCTCAAATCATACAAGCATAGGGTATGGGATTCTCGTGAGGAATTTCAAGCATTCAACATCTAGAGCATCCTTAGGAAAGAAAACAAACATGTTGATAGACTTGAAGCCATTGGTGCTCATTATAATGTATCAGAGCATGTTGAGGATGGAAAAGAGCAACAAACATAATGGTTATAAGGCTCATTTTCCATGACAACTGCACAAATTGGCAAGTCTTTGATTCTGATGTACAAACCATCAATTTTTTACAAAGTGGAATAGAATTCTCTCAAAGGAATCAATCTAGGCTACAAGCCCAATATGGTGATCAAATCATGAACCTCAATTCAAAAAAGCCACCTAAAGTCCTAATCACTTTGGAAAGTATCTTTAACTCGAATGATCAAGCAAGGAGTAGAGCCTCCAACTTTTTTGCAAATAAAGATGATCACACACCAGTTGTAATTGTTGATGGAAAGACTCTCAATTTTGGAAAGGTAAGCTCTAAAGTTGAGCGAGAAAATTTTTTTCATTTATGTCAAGAATTCAATGGTGTATTTGAATGGACATATGATGATTTAAAGGGTTTTGGCCCAAGTTTTTTTCAATATTCCATAGATTTAAATAGTGATGCAAAGCCTATTAGGAAAAAGCAAAGACCAGTCAACCCTAGGATTGAGCCTATGATGATAAAGAAGCTATCCAAACTTACAAAGGCTGATATTATTTTTCCTATCAAGCATTCCTCTTGGATAGCCAATCTTGTTCCCATTAGGAATGTTAGAAACAGGGAATAGTGAGAGGGGGGGTGAATCAATATTCTACAAACTTTTCTCACCAACTAGATATTATTAATTACATTGAACCATGCATAAGAAATTAAACAAGTAATAATAATGATGCATAAAGAGAACTTGTAACACCATATTTTGTTAACTAAGGAAACCCTGGCCAAGGGAAAACCTTAGTGGGGATGATACCACTAGATGATATACTAATATATATGTTCCTTGTTAGAGGATGGACACTGTTAGGATTCAATGAGTAAATTTAGTAAATAGAGTCCCTATTAGGAGACTTTTAATCCCTACTAGGAGATTCCAACCCTTTTAGGAGTTGTAGTACAATGTATGCAAGAAGAGCTCACTAATGCACTTTCAATTATAGGAAGAGCTCACTGCCCAAACAAGTAATTGAACTTTGAGTTCCTCAAATAAATATATATAGATGTTGTAACTTCTTCTTGGCTAATCTCTAACCTCGGCTAGATCTCAGATCACAAAATTAGGTTCTCAAAACTTTGCATATATCACTTCACAAAAAGTTTGCATATGACTTTTTACATCACAAAAATCGCACTTAATCTCACAAGATATACTTTGCATAAAAACCATGTCTTTTCATAAATTTTTGCTAGGTCAGCTAAGACCATAATATACTTTTCCAAATTAGAGTAAACATCTAGGATGTTGGCCCTAATTGGTCAACTAATTATTTTCTAAACAAAATAATTCCTTTACCTTAATTTCAATGTTTTGGTCACTGATAAATCATGAATATCTCTTTTTTTTATAATCTATACTAATGTCTGAGGTTATACACATCATCATCAATATGTATATTGTCTCCATCTATCTTTTCTATTCATAATATGACATTAGAAACATTTTACATATAAAATAATGTACTATTGTAAACTAATTTCATACTTAGACAATTTTCTAAGTACCAAAAGCTAAGTATCTTTATTTTCAATGTTTACTACAAGTACGTACATCATGTGTTGCCATTCATGATAACAATTACATTACTTCATATAGCCAATTTTCAACAATATCCCCCTTTGGCATTGATGGCAACAAAGGAAAATTGGCTACATGACAAAAACTTTCCAATACTTATCATCTATTACATTACATATACTTCATACTACAAATTCTCAATTGCTTCCCCTTTGGATATGATTGCTACATACATAACTTACTATACAATTTTCTTCTACAACTTCTCCCCCTTTGACATTAATGATAAAGGTTGGAAAGTCCAAAAATTGTCAAAAAAATATTGTCTATCTGCTATCAAAAACTTCCAAACACTATTAAAAATTATTGTCTTGCTACCTCAAGCTACTAATATCTCCATACAATCATCAAAAGTTTCCTTCAAACTATTAATACCTTTCTGCCAAGTGTCCTTTTCTACCTTAGTAGTAGTAAGCATTACACATAAGGTGTATGATGTAATCTCAACTGCATTAAGGTCAGCGTAGGTGAAATTTGCATAAGTGTCCTTTGCTTTGACACATTCTTCCAACTATCTCTTGACGGTTGATATCTTTAGAGCAATAGATTCTCTAAATTTTGATAGTCTTCTCAAAATTTACTATTTTTCAAGTTCTAATTTCATAATCTCTGTGTGAACATTGGCAAATTGTCCTTCTAATTCATCAACTCTACAATATGGTTGTTGTATCTAACTAGTTAGAGCTTCTAGCTCACTTAGCTTCCCTTGTATCTTATTATCCAAATATTTGTTCAACTTATGAAATAAAGTACATTTGATGTATAGTACCTTGCCAACTTGTTGACATCACTAGAGTTCCTTGATAAAGTATCAAGACTCTACAAATTATTATGAATTTTCTAACAAATGGTGCTAAAAATATTAGCATCATGTGAAAATTGAGCCTTAGACTCAGCAACATTCAACAAATTTGTAAATTCATCATCAAATGATTTTACAACTTCTTGAGCTTTTTGTTTGGGTTTTTCTATGTGTTTGGATATGAGGGTGTTGTGCAATCTATTAGTACCTCCATTAATGTTCTCTATAGATTCTTGACCCCTTTGTTCTTCTCAAACAATTTTTTCAAGGATGAGATCAATTTATATTAATTGTCATCATCACCTATAAGGTTAGCAAGAGATATAGGAGAGGATGAGTTGGATGCTTTCACCTCATCTTCCTTTTGTTTCTTCTATGTTTCTTTCTTTGATTTTCTCTCTTCTTCTTCCTTCTCCTCTCTTTTTTTCCTTTCTTTTTCTTTCTTTTCTTCTTCCAACTTCTTCTCTTTTTCTTCTTCTCTCCTCTTTTCGTCTTCTTTCTACTTCTTTTCCTCTTCAAGCAATTTCAGCTTGGTTTCTTCAATTGTCTTCTTTTCTTCCTCTAATTATCTTATCTCATCTTCAATCAGTCTCAATTGATCATGAATATCTATAGAATGGGGCTCAAGCTGATCATAACTTACAAAAGGATTATCATCAATGTTAACTGTGACACTAGTTTGACCAATTTGCATAGTATCACCACTTATGGATACTTCCAAAGTTTTCTGCAGTGGTAGGAGCTGCCTCTACCTCCATCATCATTTTATTTATAGTTTTAATAGTTTCACTTCTTATTACATTCTTATCACCACCCATAATTAGAATAGGCCTCATTTTGTTCCATAGATAGGGTGCTAGTTTACCCATTATTATTTTTATTTCTTCTTCATCTTCAGTCTTACACATAGCTCTTATCATTGATTTTTGAAGTTCCATATCTTCTTCCTAAACTGGTTCCTTCTTTGCTATAAGTCTATCATAGACTTTCTGATTGAAAAAAACTTTGATATCTTCAAGTTTCAAGTTATTAAAAATCATATATCTCACAGTAGAGATATCAATCTGTGCCTTCTCAATATCACTATACAAATCATTAAAATTATTCATCTACACAAAGTTCCCTTCATTAATAATGGTTGTGTTAATCTTCTCTATCTTTTCTTTCCAGGGTTGCCTCTTGGCTATTTGGAAACAATGACTTTCTCTAGCTATTTGTCTTCATGTTCCTCTACTTCATCTTCATCATTGGAGTATTCAATTTTCAACAATGTCTTCTTTCTTTTATCTATTCCAGTAGCTTTTTGCTTAACTCTTTTAAACTACCTTTTAGATCCACTTGGTGTTAGAGTAAATAATTAATTATTTATTCTATTTACTTAAGTTTACTTAGGTTAATGCATTTATTTAATATTTAGTATTTAATAGTTGTAGTGGTTAGTTGTTGACAACACGGGAGTTTGTTCCCTTCTAGCATGTTCCACTTTTTTTTGGACACTTGGTTCTCAACCTTATCTTCTACCTCCTTCTAGCTTGTTCTACAAGCTTCCTTGAGGCCTTTATAAGTGGTCTCTCTCTCATTGTAAATTCATCCATTCACATAGCATTTTCATTTTTCCTATTGTGAAATATTTTCTCTTGCATTGTTTGCTTCAAGCTCTTGCTCCTTCGGCTTCTCTTCAGCAAGCTATTTGCATGTAGGTGATCTTGGTGACTATGGAGTTGGATTTCATTAACTCCTACATGGTATCAAAGCCTCCTTTCTGCTTCTTTTTCGAAGGTTTTTGTTGAAGCCACGATTCGGAGACACAAACACTAGTTTGTTTGTGATTTTTTCTTCAATTAGGAGGAAAAGCATTTTTTTTCAAAATTTGGAGAAAAAGGAGAAAGAGGATTTGACATAATAGATCTAATATTTTTTGAGCTTTTTTCTTTATTTTTTGGAGGTGTGACGACAACGATTCAAAAAAAATAACTACAGCGGTGATTTTCAAACAGCAATATCTCCCTCATACGAACTCATTTTTTTGAGTAGTTTTTTTTTGTTTTGGGGTAGGATTTCATGATCTACACATTGGTGCAGGTGGTTTAAGATCTCTATTCTTGAATTTTTTTGCAACTCGCAATTCTCAATTTTTGCCACTTCAAATGCTTTGTACGAGCTCATTTGGACACATAATCAGGTTCTATTTTTTTTGAAAGTGTATATTTTTTGTCTACTTTCCAAATCTGCAATTAGATTATAGATTATGTGGACAAAAATATTACTTTCAGAAATAGGTCCTAAATTGGCTATTATAATTGCACTAAGTAAAGAGTGCCCAATTTATACATTGTGGGGGGGGAGCATTTTCTTTTCTATAATAAGACCCTTCTACTTCTATCTTCTTCTTTCTCTCAATAGTGGATCCATCTGTGACCCATCTTACACCACACAACTATCACACCTGGAAGGCACAAATGACACAACTTCTCATGTCAAGGGGCTTATGGTCATGTTTGGATGAGAATCAACCTGTTATTACACGAGCTTTTGAGGTTCTTTAGCATAGGAACAAAATGAATGAGGCCATGGGATTGATTGCACTGAACATTTCAGACAATCTACTATTTCACTTGGATGGTTTGACTACTCCACAAGCTTATTGGCTCAAATTTTAGACTTTTTTTGGCCAAGTGAATGAGTTTCGGGCACTTCAGCTAGATGCAGAGTTGACTTCTTGACACCCGACAACTTTCTCACCATTGAGGACTTCTTGATGAAGTTCAAATCTCTACATACACTTTTGTAGGGATGTGGGAAAACCAAGACAGATAATGAGTGTATCTTTTTTATACTCTTAAAGTTGAGAAGAAAGTATCAGATCTTCTCTTCCACTTTCTACTCCACTATGGATGCCTTGGGTGATAGACATAGGATGCCTTCTTTTGAGACATTTTTTGATCGGTTAACCCATGAATAGTCCAAGATTACTCAGATGGATTCACTTTCAAGTATACAGTCACAAGCATTGCTTACATAGGAGCAAAAGATGAAGCAAATATCAGATCCCTTTTCTACTGGTTCATCATCTTCTAAGAAGAAGGAGAAAAAGAAGACTGAGACTCCTACCTATTCCTATTGTGGGAAACAATCTCATGATGAGGCACATTGTTTTTAGAAGAGATTTGATGGCTATGAGAAACAAATTGTAGATTTGTAACTCTTCTTCAAAAGAACACCATTTCTTCTCCATCCTCTTCGACCTCATAAAGATCTGCCTTTCAGTCTTCTTCCACATCTTCACCATCTACATTAGATCTTGGAAAGGGTCATGCATTATAGGCTACCATTACATCTCCTTCACAAGTTCCTTGGATACTGGATTCAGGTGCTTCTCACCATATGACATCTTCTCAAGGTGTCTTCTCTACTCTTGAGGCTTCTCCTATTCCTCATATTCTCATGGGGAATAACACTACACTACCAGTATAAGGGAAAGTTTTAGTTCACACCCAGGATGGTATATTCAATGATGTATTGTATGTTTCATCTTTGTCTGCTAACCTTCTCTCAATTTCTTAGATTACACGTAGTGGATCAGGGAAGATAGTTGAGTTCACTAATGATTCAGTCTTCATTCGAGATCATGCTACAGGAGATCTTATTGCTACAGGGGCAGTTGATCCTTCCACTCTCCTCTACACCTTCTTGCACTTTGGTCCACCATCTCCATTTTTGGAGCACACTACTTCTCTTTCATAGTAGCATCATGTGGTGCAATCAGGATACTTGAACCTTTGTATTGTTCCTGAGATCCCTATTTTGGCTGCTACACCACATCCAGTCGAGGGCTTTTCTCCTCTGCAAGATTCTTCTTCTACTATACCTAATCCTCCAGCTTCATTCATTGAGACTCCAGGTACACTTGTTGCAAATACTACAATGGACATTCATGATAGTATCATCACACCTGCCTTGGGGATTCCCTTTCCAGTTCCTCATAGATTCTCCTCTGGGCATCAACTAGGCTTTCCAATTTTGCCTCTCATTCAGGGATTCCCTTGTTATGTACCCTTGTTTCTTCCACATTGGAGTTGCATTGGTTCAATCATTTCTACATGAGCTCCATCATTTTGGGGGGGCTTTAGTTTCTATTCTCATGGGGGGTTGGTTGTACTTATGGTATTGAAAGAGTCTCTTGAAACATTTTCGATTGAAGTTGTCCTTGGGGGGTCTTCTTGAGGCCTTCCTTCCTTCCTTCCTTCCTTTATTTTTTAGCATGTTTGTTCTTACCTTTTTTGGGGGAGGGTTTTTCCCATGTGGTTTTCTCTCTTTCCCTGTTTATAGAGGTTTCATCTTCTTGCATTGTACATGAGTACCTAACATGGCCTTGTTGCCAGGACCCATTCTGCATTTCATCTTAGTTTTGTGAGCTTAAGGCATTTCCCTAAGTTGCACTTAAGGGGGGGTGTTAGAGAAAATAATTATTTATTTATTTATTATTTATTCTATTTACTTAAGCTTACTTAGGTTAATGCATTTATTTAATATTAGTATTTAATAGTTGTAGTGGTTAGTTGTTGACAACACGGGAGTTTGTTCCCTTCTAGCATGTTCCACTTTTTTGTGGATGCTTGGTTGTCAACCTTATCTTCTACCTCCTTCTAGCTTGTTTTACAAGCTTCCTTGAGGCCTTTATAAGCGGTCTCTCTCTCTTTGTAAATTCATCCATTCACATAGCAATTTCATTTTTCCTATTGTGAAATATTTTCTCTTACATTGTTTTCTCCAAGCTCTTGCTCCTTCGGTTTCTCTTCAGCAAGCTATTTGCATGTAGGTGATCTTGGTGACTGTGGAGTTGGATTTCATCAACTCTTACACTTGGTTGCTTGGATGATACAACAACATATGGGATGTTTTGTTCTATAGGAGTTTCTACAATAGATATGTCAGATGCTTGGCCAACTAACAGAGGTCTCACATACATTCCACTATTTCACCAATTTGTTTCAATCTGGAGATTGTTTGTCTAACTGCCTATGATTCTTCTTCTGACATACCAGCCTCAAATAGTGCTTTCTTCATTAAAAATGCAATCTTCTTATGAGATGACTTTTCTAATTATGCCTAGTAAGTTGACTAAGTTATTTCCTCACATGTTCCAAATATGTATCATGCTTGATCTATATCAGATTTTAGTAATAAATCAATATAACCAAAAGCTACACCATTACTTAACTCATAACCTAGGGGCTCAAGAAATGTTTCTTGAGATTCTACTACTTCAATATAAGTTGGGTCAATATCCACCATAAAACATATATCACTTTTAAATTTTCCAACAATTGAAGGGGCAATTCTGAATCTCTATTTCATCTCATTCTGAAATGTCCTCATAATCAAATTTCTATTGTCCAAGATCGTCTATGCAGGATGTCTTCTGTACACATCTATTATTTTGTCCATAGTGTGTCTTTCACTACTCACAATATTAGTAACTGATAAAAATGGAAATCTCTTAAGTACATGAAAGAAAACATGATTAATTAGAGACTAGAATCTAAATACACAATTATTAGTTCTCTTAATCTTTTCCAAATTCTCAAGGAGTTGTACTCTCAGAATCTCACTTAAATTTCATTGCCTCTTCTCAATACAAATCTTATAGGCTGCATAGATAAATCTACTGACAACTCGTCATTTTTAGAACTTGCACAAATAGAATATGCAATGATTCTACTCAATAATCTCGCATCATGTTGTTCGATGGTATTAATCACCATTGCTTTACCATTATAAACTACTTTAGTGTAACTTTCAACTTTTTTCTTAACTACTTTCTCACCAATAGGTATACTATCTTGTTTTCTAAAACCAATGACCTCATGAATAAGGTCAATAGAGATGTTAATTACATTTTCTCCCATCAAAATCTTTCCATTATGAATTTTTCTTAATATAATTTAAGTCCACTCTTCAGTATCAAGTTTGTGGTAAAAGTGATAGCTAACTAAGTCTAAGTCTTTTAGATGCTCATATATGGGCTTAATAGTC
Source organism: Cupressus sempervirens (assembly GCA_028749045.1). NCBI lineage: Eukaryota > Viridiplantae > Streptophyta > Pinopsida > Cupressales > Cupressaceae > Cupressus > Cupressus sempervirens. The sequence continues at coordinate 827,875,347 of CM053790.1, read as the reverse complement.
ATATCATGATTGAAAAAAATTTCCATATATTTTTTCATGAACTCACTTCCAATAGTTTCAAACTTACTACACAAGTAGCTTCCTACATCTTCCAAGTAAACTACATTGTCCAGAGTAATTGCCAAAGCCAAATTAGGGTTTTCCTCTAGGGGTTTCACAAGAACAACCTTTAATTTGGGTCTCTCAACACTCTGAACAACTAACATATCCATGATTATACTAAATATAAATTTATTGAAGAATTTATTTCTGGAGAATGATAAAATACCTTTTTCATAGTAGGGTTTTTCTCAAAATTACTTTTTCAATTTGCTTATGGGTGCTCTAAGCTTCTAAGATGATCACAATGTAGAAATAATCAAGTTTGTACTCTATTTATTCAACTATAACTTGCATTAATTGCATACTTTTCCAAATCAAAAAAGCTATTAATTTCATTTTGAAATCAAATATCTACTCAAGATCTTATGTGTGATCTTCTAATGATATCTAAGGTTCACCATAGCTTCCTTTCATCATGACAATGCTCCACAAAAATTTTTGTAGAAACATAGATTTCATCTTCTACCACAGAATCAACTTTTTCTATTATAATAGTAACTCTTATTTCCTTTTTAACTTGTTTCAATAAGGTCCAAATTATAACAGAGCTTAGCTACAATCCAAACTAATCAAGATACATCTCCTCTCAACCTTGCTACTAATAGCCTGATCTCTAAATGAAGTTTCATATTCTAGTGTTGTGAACAAACTTAATTCAACTTGGTTCAATCAAACTCAATTGCTAACTTCAATTTTCCTGTCTCAACATCATCTAACTTTTCCTCTAAAATATCTAATCCTTTTACAAATGTATCATTAAGTTCTTCTCTATGTTTACATGCTACATTTGTTTGATCTTTATTGTCTTTCTTAGTTTTGGAGTTACTTTCATGATTCCTTTTGTCATTTCTAAAGTTTCATCCATTGTTGCTTCTATTTCTAAAGTTTCCTTCATGATTCCTTTTGTCATTTCTAAAATTTCTTCTATTGTTCCTTCTATCCATTTTGTATTACTTTATTGTATGTATAAATTTGTTGCATAACTAACATACTAGGGTTTTGCTTCTAGGATCTTGTTGATCAATAGGTGCTTGAAAATTTTAGGCTATGTGTCCAAAGTTGTTACACTTATAACACGTGATCTACTTTCTTTCTTCATAAAGTATTCTTTCTCTTGATGTCCTCTTATTAGATCTTCTTCTATCTATAGGGTTAGTATTTCAAAACATTCTATTATTTCTCCTATCATTATCATACTTAGGTTTCCTACAATCAATTGCATTATGACCAATACTATGATAATTATGACAATAAAATTTTGTAGCATGATTAAATGACTTATTTGTACAATCTCTTTTTATATGACCTCTTTCATTACATGAAAAACACTTACCTCAAAATTCATACCTGGTTTCTTTAGGAGATTCCACTTACTTAGGTTAATTCAATTTCTTAGTTTCCTTGTATTTTCCAACTTCTTTGGACTTATCAGAAGATTGATTCGATTCAATCTTATCATCATATTTATCTTTCTCTTTCAGATATGATCTACTTTTAGGTTTTTTTATAGACATGTTAAATAGATGACCAAGACCGGTCTTATCATAGGTAGGTATTTGTATTGACATTGATTCATCAAGCTTTTCTCTACTAGTATAATATTTTTCAAGCTATAGCTTGCACTAGGTTAGTTCACCTTTCATGATAGTGTTGTACTTGTTTAGTTCTTCATGATCTTCTTTTAATGTTTCAAATTCAAATGTCTTCTTCACTAGACTTGCTCTAAGATCTAAATATTCAGCCTTCAAATAAAATTCAACTTTGCTAGGATCATCCTTCAAACTCAACTTCAAATTGGTAATCTTCAATTCATGCTTCAAGATCTTGTACTTTGTTTTCAATTTTTAATATTCATCATCATTAGTTTTACATTCAATAGATTCATGCTTGGATTTGAGATGTTCAATCTTATCCTTAAATTGTCCCATGTATACTTTGGAGTCTTCATATATATCTTTCAACTTATCTCTTTCTTTAGTAAGGAGATCAATTTGTTCAAGTTCCTCTTCAAGGTTCTTCATCAATTGATCCATATCCATGGGGATATTACTCAAGCTATTAAGCTACTTCTAAGTAGCTAAGCTTTGATACTTGTTGGTGTAAATAAGTATTTACTTATTACACTTACTTAAGTTTACTAAGGTTAATGCATTATTTAATTATTTTGCATTATTTTATTAGGTGAGCAACTTAGGAGTTTGTGTACTCTCATGAGTTATGCAACTCTAATTATGCACATGGTGTCTACAACACAGGAGTTTGCATCATTCACTGAGTTGTGATGATGACAACATAGTTATTTGTACTCCTCATTTAGCACATGTTGTCTACACCACCGATTTGTGTGCTACACCATTGTAAGCTTATTCTCACATCATTACACTTAATTTTGTGCTTAATGGAGGATAACCCATATCTGGTAGACATATTCTTGGTTGTATGACCTATCATGATGCTAACTTCTATGCATTCTAGAAGCTCTCCTAAGGCATTTATATACAGGCACTCCTAGTGTACTCTCAATTTGGCATATTGAATGAATATCATCATTTTGATCATACTCTCTATTTTGGTCTATTGTTGTTCTTGTTTTTGAGTTCCTTGGTCTTGGGTGAATTATGGCATAAGACAAATTCTTACATGGTATCAAAGCTAAGGGAGATTCTCTACACATAGCCATTTGAGACTATTCATGCTTCAGCACCTCGACCAAAATTCAGAGGATTTGTAAAAATTGGGAGCATCTAGAGCCAAATCTAACCTAACTGTTGCATCCAGAGCATCAATTCGGTGAAGATCGACTATAAATTTTCCTATGCTGGGTGAAAGTTGATCGTGAGGCCAAAAAAATTGCAAATTGGAACCTGGAGGCCCCGATTTGTAGTTTAGGTATGGCCATTTTATTAATCTGATTATTGTATATTTAGATATGAATTATTTTATTCTCTGCTATTATTGGGTATTTTTGGAATTATTTCCAAATTTATTAGCACAACAGAGAAAAAAAAATTAGCCAAACCGGGCAGTGACACCCCGACTCAGCTCTGTATTTTTGGCAGATATATTTTATTATTGCAGGGATTATTATTTTATTCAGCGAGTAATATCATTTTAAAATTGGGCATAGTAGTACACATTAAATCATACTGCATAGGTTGTATCAAATAATCAACCATCAAATTATGGGATCAACTCAAGAAAATCCAACTACACCCCTAGCCGATCTTTGCAATTTACATAGTGATTGCAAAGCACATATCCTGATGGCCCTTGTGCCATTGCATTATGCACTACGGCCATTGTAATTTATAAAACATTGCACTCTACCCACCCATAAATGTGGGATTATTGAATACAATCCTGGCAGTTTAAAAATAGTCTATGGCAACGTTTAAAAGTTATGGCCGATAGCTCACTCCACTACACACAGAGACATGTGGTGTGACATTACTGGCTAGCCCAGACCCCCACCTATAGACAGTATCTTGGACACTCGTATCAATAGCATACGGACTCGTGCATGCCACCTACTGATAGATCCTATCAGCACTTGCTGACTCAGCATCCACCTAAGTTCCTACATCAGTAGTACATGTCACCCTACCACACAAATTTTTTTGTATGATTCATACTACCATGTCAATGGCTGAGATCATTGCTGATGTCATCATAGGTGGAGGGAATGTTGATGTCATCAATTCACAAGCCTAATTCGATGGCTATCTGACCATCATTCTAGGCCAAATTACAACTACTGCAATGGTCATATGACCATCAAATTTAACCCCATCATTCGCTGATGCAACCCCTCTCTAGATTGATTTTTGATTTTGTAGTTCGACTTTAGGAGGCCATAACTCGAACATTTAAAATCCAAATTAGGTGCAATTTTTTTTGAAATTGGGTAGAATTTCTTAAAAAAATTAGTGGTGTGGCTCTTTTCTATTTTTATGCATGTATTGTTCAAAATATTCATTTTTTGGTGACTGTACTTGCATAATCCTGCATTTTGCAATTTCAAACACTTTGTACAGGCACATCTAGAGTCAAAAATAGGTTCTATTTTTTTTGAAAGTGCATTATATTTCATCTACTTTCTAGATTTTCTATCATATTATAGGGTTGTGTGGACAAAAGTGTCACTTTCAGCAACAGGGCCTTTCTTTTCTTTATAATGCTTCAGAATTGTAGCACATTGTAAAATTCCAGATTTGTAATCTATTAAGAGGTTGTAACAAGCAAAACTAGAATTCCACAAAGGCCAAAATTGGCAAGTGGCCCATTGTAATTGCACTATTGATAAAGTGCCCAAAGCATCTATTTTGGGGGGGTTTCTTGATTTAGTGAAAAGGGGGGGTGTTCTTGGTGTTGTGTTCTCTCTTTTTTGCACTTTTCTTTCATTTTCTATATTATGAGAAACTTTAAGTTTCCTAAATTAACTCCTCATAACTATTCTATGTGGTCAATCAAAATGTGGTATCACTTAATGCATAATGGAGTTTCACAATATGTAGATGGTACTCTTCCTAAACTAGCAGGTGATAAAATTTTAGATAGTGATATTTCAGCTTGGGTAGTAATGGATAGGAAAGCCCTAGGTGATATATGTTTGGGGGTTGATAATAAGATCATATATCAAATTAAGAAGTGTTCTACATCCAAGGAAGCTTGGGATACCCTCGAAAATCTTTATGGTAAAGTGTCTGAAGAGGATGTGTTCAAAATTGAAGATGAGCTTGTCTCCTTAATTCCTAAGTCATGTGATTCAATATAGGATTTCATCATCAAGGTGAATGAACTAAGGACAAAGCTTACTGATTATGGGAGTTCTATCAAAGATGAAAAACTAATTAATCTCATACATGAGAAGCAATTGTCGGAGTATTCCACATTTGTATCTTCTTTTAACACATCAAAGACTACCTTAGGGTCTACCTATAAGAAAGTCACTTTTGATGAATATGCTAAACTGTTGGATGATGAAGAAAAGAAGTTGAAATCAATGGAGATTCTCAAACCACCTCATTCTAAAGCATTGGTGGCCAACAATGAAGGTTCTCAAAATTTGGCTGGATAGTCTTCAAATAAAGGAAAGGGTAAGAAGAAATGGAAGAAGAAATCTAAGGATACATAAAAGACAACACCACAATCCAATCAACAAGGAAAGTCCTCAAATTCCAACAAGAAGGGGGAAAAAAATAAGGAGAAGAAGTGCACTTATTGGAAGAAATCAGGTCATGAAGAGCATGAGTGTTATCTTAAATAGATTGATGAGTTGACCAACATCATGATGAAACATAATGTTCCATCGCCTAATTCTTATAAAGATAAAGGGTCTTCTTCAAATTCAAAGGGCAAAGGGCAAGCACTTGTGGCTAATTCAAATTCTTCAAAGGAATGGATATTTGACTCAAGTGCCTCATTTCATATGGGTTCTTCAAAGGAGGGTTTTTCTTCAATGAAGCAATCCAAGTTACCACATATCTTCATGGGAAATGATAGCAAAATGGAAGTTGAAGTGAAAGGAAACGCGGAGATGGAAAATGGAGAGTTTCAAGATGTTCTCTATGTTCCAAACCTAAGTTCAAATATCCTATCAATCTACCAAATCACTCACCCTAGAGAGGGACATAGAGTTGAGTTCCTTCTAGACTCATTAAAGGTGCATAGTCTTAAAGATGATTCCTTGGTTGCAGTGGGGAAAGTGAATCATAACAAAAGGTTGTACTCTTTCTCTCATTTTGTGCCCAATTCCCCTTCCAAGGCCTTGTTATCTCAATCCAATTCAAACATGTAATTATGGCATGAGCGGTATGGTCATCTTGACTTTTGCTAACTTCAACAACTTTGAACATACAGAATGGTCAAAGGTCTACCTCAAATCAACTATCCCAAAGGTGAATGTTCAAAAAAATTAGTGGATATGCATCTAGAGGGGAAGTTACAAAGAGGGAAGTCTTCAAGAGCACCAAGTGTTCTATAGATGGTTCACATGGTATTAGTAGGTTCTTTTGCATTTACCTAGGGTTGCCACATACTTACCTTTGTTGATGACTTTTCAAGGTTCACTTGGGTCTATTTTCTTCATAATAAGAATGAAGTGTTGGACAAGTTTCTAGACTTTAAGACTCATGTAGAAAAAAAATCTAGGAAAGCCATCAAAGTACTCTAAATGGACAATGGAAGCAGGTATGTGAATAGAAGACTTATAGACTTTTCTAGACTTGAGGGCATTGATCTTAAAACTCTACTAGCATTCAGTCCACATAAGATAGATGTTGCAACATTGAATATTTGAACTCTCAAATCTATGGCAAGTTGCATGATAAAATCCAAGCCTCTAGATCCATCATTAGAAGTCGAAGCAATCTTTAGTGCCACTCACATTCTTAATCATTCTCCTCATCCAGCCTTTGATAGAAAACTCTTTTTGAGGCATGGTGTGGCAAAAAACCTATTGTGACACACTTCAGAGTCTTTGGTTGTCTTGCATGGGAAAATAGATCTTCCAAGGGATGCAAGGCACAAACATCTCAGCCTTGTACTTTCATTGGTTATGAAGATAGTGTGAAGACATATAGACTATTGGATCCAGAGACACATCATTTTTTTGTGGAGAAGGATGTATACTTTGGGGAAAGTTCACCCAGCTTGCCCTCTACTCCTCTCTGCACATCATACAATGTGGAAATTGATAGTGACACCAGTGATAGTGCTTCAACAGATTTAGACACATGGGGTTCTATCAACAATTATAGTGAGAGGTCACTATATCAATTTAGTCCACATGTATACATCACCATAGTGATAGGTCTAGAATAGTAGGTTGCATCCACTCTTCTAGGTACATGTTCAGTGACAGATTTGGGGGATAGTATTGATGATCTACCTCTTCTTCATGATGTAGAAATACCTTCTTCAATTGTCACAAGGGCTCTATCTAAATTTCTTGTTCATTCTCTACATGATCAATCATCATAGATTGAAGTGATTGTGGATACTTATGATCAACAGATGCAGTAGGGTCCTTCATCAATTGCAGAGACAAACAGTTCTTTGAGACAGGTTCTTCAGCCAGTTAAATAGGTTTCAAAGACATCACTTATTCATGGGACTCTTTCCACACAAAGAAAAAGTGTCTCATTTGTACCCTTGGCATTTTTTCTTTGTAAGGGGAGGAACACCATTCTGTAGCCTTGGATTAGCTTCTTCATCGGAGTAGTCACTATTCAACATTCTTCTTTGGGGGGGGGGGAGCCTATCCTATCTCTCTTCCTCTTCTCATCACTCTCTTATGTATATACTAGATGTATGTTTTTATGGGGGGGTCTTGATTACTCCATACATCCATGCATCCCTATTCATCTCTCTTTTTGGGAGAGGGTTTTTCCAATGAGGTTTTCCCTTGTTCCCCACTTTATGGGACATTGCATATCATTATGTACATGGGTACCTAACATGGCCTAGTAGTTGGGACCAATCTTGCATTGCATCGTAGATTTTGTAAGCTTAAGGGAATTCTCCTAAGTTGCACTTAAGGGGGGGTGTTGGTGTAAATAAGTATTTACTTATTACACTTACTTAAGTTTACTTAGGTTAATGCATTATTTAATTATTTTGCATTATTTTATTAGGTGAGAAACTTAGGAGTTTGTGTACTATCATGAGTTATGCAACTCTAACTATGCACATGCACATGGTATCTACAACACAAGAGTTTGCATCATTCACTAAGTTTTCATGATGACAACATAGTTATGCACTCCTCGTTTAGCACATGTTGTCTACACCACTGATTTGCATGCTACACCATTGTAGGCTTATCCTCACATCATCGCACTTAATTCTGTGCTTAATGGAGGATAACCCATATATGGTGGACGTGTTCTTGGTTGTATGACTTATCATGATGCTAACTTCTATGCATTATAGAATCTCTCTTGAGGCCTTTATTTACAGGCACTCCTACTGTACTCTCAAGCTAGCATATTGAATGAATATTGTCATTCTTATCATACTCTCTATTTTTGTCTACAGTTGTGCTTGTGTTTGAGTTCCTTGGTCTTGGATGAATTCTAGCCCAAGCCAAATTCTTACAATACCAATAGTTAGAAATAAGGGAGGGGGAGGGGGAGGGGGGGCCTATCAGTATTCTACAAACATGTACCCTTGTTAGAGGAAGAACCCTATTACCAATTGTTAGAAATAGGGGGGGTATATGTTCCTTGTTAGAGGATGGACGATGTTAGGATTCGATGAGTAAATTTAATATATAGAGTTCCTGCTAGGAAACTTTGAATCCTTGTCAGGAGATTCCAACCTTGTTAGGAGTTGTAGTACAATGTATGCACGAAGAACTCACTACCCAAACATGCACTTTCAATTATAGGAAGAGCTCACTACCCAAACAAGTATCTAAACTTTAAGTTCCTCAAATGTAGATGTATAGATCTTGTAACTTCTTCTCTGTTGATCTTTGACTTCATCTTGATCTCAAATTAAAAAATTAGGTTCTGAAAACTTCACATATAGCACTTGAAAAAAAGTTTTCATATCAATTTTTACATCACAAAAAGCACACTTAATCTCACAAGATATCCTTTGCATAAATACGATGCCTTTTTATAAATTGTTGCTAGGTCAGCTAAGACCACAATATACTTTTCCAATTTAGAGTAATGTTGTCAGATATCAAAATTGTCTTATTTCCTCCCTTCTTTTGAGCTATGGTTATTCTCATAATATGCCTCATTTTAAGCATTAAAATGGTCACTTACTCTTAGAGTTTTTGAGAAATTTTTCCCTTCAAATCCTTTGACTAATCACCAACTCTGCCCAGCACTTCAAATTTTTCAAATCTGGTCCCCAAGTCAAAAGTTCTCATAGGTTAATGCAAGGAACCAAAATACGTATTTGCAACTTGATCATTAACCATTAACATCTAAAAAGGTTAAGATTAATTGTCAAAACATGTATTTCACTTTGAAAGCTTAACCATTAACCTCTCCATAAAAAGGTTAAGATAAGTTTACAAAACTAACCTTTTGAAAGGTTAAGGTTTGGGGGTCAAAACACGTAATTTGAACCAAATCAATAACCATTAACCTTTTAAAAAGAGGCTAATGTTTGAGTCCAAAATACATGTTTCTAAGATGGTTATTAACCTTCCAGATGATAAGAGTGAAGAAAATGAAAGGTAGAGACAATGGATAAAATATGGAGTTAAAGAAAAGGCTTCCAAGTTTGACAAAGCTCTCAAGCCTCCATCTACAAATATATTGAAGAAAATCCACACAGTGAGCAATGGGCTAGTTCAGATTTCCAAGAGTTGAAAGGTGAAGTAATAGTCGAGAAGTTTTAATAGAATCCATATCAAATGGATGTTATGAAGCCCAATATGGGATCAATCTAAGCCTAGATAATTTTATGACCAGCATGATAACTATTTATCAAAATGTCCTCTAAAGGCATATACTTGAGACATCGATGGATAACATGGAATATGTTTAATTAGATATTCATCATGAAGATGTGATAGATATAAAGGTGAAACTTGAAACTCAAGTTAGGTCTATGATAATATTCTTCAAAATGCCATGTTTAAGTTAGAATGTTTAAATAGATTTTTGGAAAGTGAGGGCAGGCACACAACAAGGGAAATTCATTGGTATTACTCAAAACTAATGAATGTCTTTGAGAAAGGAAAAGACAACATGATGGAAACATGACAAAGGACATGGCTTTCCTACATCTCCCAACCTGTAGCACTCAATGTGGATGCATTAGAAATGAGCACTGATTTATTTGATAGAAGGTTCTTGTCCGCACCATATCCCTTGGACTTGTCTATGATCAAAAAAATTGTTGAGAAGAATGTGTTGTAGAAAAATACCTAGCTGTATATGTAATGAGTCATTCATGGATCTAGTGTAAACTTCAAAACAATAAAAAAAATCGCAGAGCCAAGTTTGAGAGGGAAATTCAATCCAAAAAACTTATGGACTTTTAAATTACTAGCAAAATGGACAAAAACCCTGGATGAGATATCCACAAATTATTTAAATACTTCCACTTTGAAATTATCTTGAATGTTAATATTGGAAACTAAAATACTTCACCAAAGCAGACAATATTTTTGACTCTGGCAAGCCATGTATCAGAAATAAATAAATGGCTATTATACCTTGTTTGAGGAGGAAATTGACAATTATGATCAAATGCAGTAACACACATTACAAGTAGACAACACCATCCATTACCCATTCAAGCCCCCTTGCAGATGCCAACGCATATCTTCAACTACTATGTAGTTGCATCGCCAGCAATGGGTTTCCAAAAGCCATCAAAGAAGATATTGAACATTTCTCTAGATCAGCTAGAAAGAGAAAATGTTGCAGAGGAAATTTTGGTAGCAGCAGAGAGAGCTGGTGATGCTAGAGAAAGTGAGAGAAATCGAAGGAAGAGAAGCAAATACAAAGACAAAGTGGGAGTGGAGGATGGTTCATTTGGTAGAAGGAAAATGAATATGAATATAGTTGGCAGTGGAAGAGATGTGGAAGGTGCAAAGAGCATTCCCAAGAGTCATTCCTCTACCCCACATGCAAATTTTTCTTCTTCTAAATAGACTTGTGTTCCAATTTCACAAGAAAAGCTCAAAGAAGTTGAGAATGTATTGCATGGAGAGGCAGAAACAACTCTAAATGAAGTTGCAAATCCAAATTTGAAGAAGATATAGCTCCATGCTCTTGATTCAATACTCCTTTTTTTAACTGAAACTCTCAAGAGAAAAGCAACTTTGATCTATTTGGTAATCCAATGAAAGGTACCCAATGATAATATGTCAAGATTTAGATTTCAAGCATCAAAGAGATGAGAATAAATGAGAGGCAATGTATCTTAGCTTATGGTGTCTAAAAAAACATTTCAAGATTACTCTCCTTTCTATTCAAACTATACAAGAGCTTGTTAGAAGTGATTCAAAAGTACATGGAAAAAGTGTTGGTCAAATAGAGAGGAGACTTTCTTCCTAAATAAAGAGTAATTTAATGGTGTGTCTCTCAAATATGCTTGTAATGTTGACTAAAATAGGGAAATTCAATTGAATATGATGATCTATTTTATCAAATTCTTATGTAAAGTGTGTCACAGAAATCATCAAGGTTCAAAGGGAAATCTTGAGTGAGATACCAACATACAATTAAGGCATAAATGAATTTTGGAAGGATATGGCCATATAAAGCGGAATGTTAAAATTAAGAATAGAAAGACATGCTCAATTTTATTCTTCTTTAGCTTTTTAAGTTCAAGAGGAGATAAGCTGGCTACCATCAAAGATCAATCATTCACATTATTTTCAAAATGTTTGAGTTTCAAGTCACATTGGTTAATTTTGTAGAGGTTAATTGACCTCACCCAAATCATATATTTGGGAAGTAGTTATTAATCATGGAGTTGTAGTTCCTAATCTTGATGCCTATATAAGGAATCATCATATTTTGTAAAGCGACTTTTTGGATTTGGAAATAAGGGACAACATGTTAAATTTTTAATAGAAAGATAATTTTGGAAAGTGTGTACTCTTGTGATTATAAATTTCTCTTATGTTTTTGTGCAAAGAAATAAGAAGGAGACACATTTTGAGTTCTCTTTCTACATATCTAAAAGTTGAAATGTTGATTCTTTCTTTGTAATGGGTATTTTCATGGTATTGTGTAAATTTTCATGAATTATTGAATCAGCATTGTGCTAATAGTATCCGTCAAGCATAGATCTTGATTTTTTTTATCAATAGTTTATGTTAATTGAAAAAAGCCGTGAAGTTGTGTGGTGTATTTGCCATCATGAGCTTTCTCATCTTTTAAAGTTTGATTTCATTTTTATTTAAAAAATTCAAAATTATATCATGTGAGGGAGCTACCCCTCTAAATGTAGTGGAACGTCGCATACTAAGGGTCTATCCAATTGTTGTGAATAGTTTTCCACATACACTCTGTTGGGTTATTTTTACAGTGACAAATATGTTTACCAATAAGTAAACATCTAGGATATCGGCCCTAATTGGTCAAATAGTTATTTTGTAAACAAAATAATTCATTTACCTTAATTTTGCTATTCTATTCACTGGTAAATCATGAATATCTCTTTTTTGTATAGTCTGTACTGATGTCCGACGTTATACATATCATCATCAATATGTATACTATCTTCATCTATCTATGCTAGTCATAATATGATCTCAGAAATATTTCAGATATAAAACAATGTACTGATGTAAACTAATTTCATACTTAGATAATTTTTTGAGTACCAAAGGCTAAGTATCTTTATTTTTGAGGTTTACTACAAGTATGTACATCATGTATTGTCATTAATGACAACAATTACATCATTTCATATAGCCAATTGTCAACAAGGAAAAAGAATGGGGAGATTAGACTATGTGTAGACTTTAGGGATCTGAATAAAGCATCTTTTAAAGATCAACATCCTCTCCCTTCCATGGAGAAAATTTTCTCCAAGGTTGATGTAGGAGCATCCAGTAGTGTAAGGGCAATATTGTATCACCCAAAAATATGCTTAGTGTTAGTTTCTATTTAAAGTGTTTTCATTTTTGGATACTCATTTGGGTCAAATAGAGATTCTAGCTCTCATAGTTCCACTATTGGTTTTCTAGGTTAGAGTTTTTTAGCACCTTGGGATACATTAAAATGTAGAAAATAGGTTTTTTGTAATTGATCCATAATTATGATGATTTAGAGCATGTAAGTTGGAGGGATGATTATAATTGTAATTTAAAGCACTCCAGAAAAAGAATTATATCAAAAGGCATTACGGTTTGAAAGTTATTATATTTTTTAAGTTGCCTGGAGACCTCCTAAGAGTACTTCAAAGTCATATTTGAGGCATTAAATGGCCTCATAAAGCCCTAAAAAATGGGGGACAAGAAAAGCTTCTCCATAGAGATATGGAGCACTTGGAGAGCTTTTTGGAAATGTAAATGGTTTGTTAATTGAAGTCTAGGATCAAAAGTTATGCCTCCCGGAAGTTGGACTACCATTTCTGGATTCTTCTAATTTTTTACACAAACTTCTAATGTGTTTTTTAAAACCTTCTCTTTTGGCAATGGATGCCAAAGTCCATATTCTAAAAAAAATTCCTACCCCTAAACCTAATTTGGTTAACTTAAGGACCTTTCTAGCATTGTAAAGGTAGTTTTGGTGGAGTTTGGAAGAAGGTAAGTTGTGAGAAGGGCTCTCTCCAGAATCTAATAACATTGTAAGCCCATAGGGCATGTTGTGGAGTCTATTTTAGTTGTATTGAATGTAATAGAATATTAATTTTGATAATAATACTCCCTATTTCATCTTGTGTTCATTTTTTGTCTTGGATTGTGCCCTCATCAAGTGGTATTAGAGTAGATATTCCTAAGTGTGTAGACAAACCGATGACTATGAGGTAGTTTGTACCAAGACCATGTGGTTATGGGTTTTGATACAAGAAGATGCCTCCGTGAAGTGAGAATGGTGGAAGGGGTAAATTTGTTACTCCTAAGGTTAGAGCCCTCTAGAGAAAAGTCCATGCATTACAGGAGGAGATCCATAGAGGGATGAATGTTGGCGTAGGTGACAAAAGTGAAGAAGAAAATGAAGAAGAAGGAAAAATTAGGAAAGAAGGGAAAGGAGATAGAGAATAACTAAAATAGTTAGAGGAGAGTATTTTTAGAGCCATTCCAAAGCTTGGAAAAGACCTAAAATTGATGTCAGCATGTTTTCAAAAAATCTAAACCTAGATGAGTTGATTGACTAGATCAATTAACTAGAGGAATATTTTAGTATGAGGATATCAGGGACCCTAATAGGGTTAATTTTGTGAAGGATAAAATGAAAGGCCATGCCAAAATCTAGTGGCAAGAGATTCAATTAGAAAGAAACAGAAGAGAAAAGGAGAAAATCACAAGATGGGATAGCATGGTGGACAAACTAAAGAAGCAGTTCATTCCTATTGATTAAAATCTTGATTTGTTCAAGTAGATGCAAGGGTTAAAGCAAGTGGGAAAATCTATCTAGGAATACATAGAGGAATTTTACCGAGTCCTTATAAGGGTGGGGCATACAAAAGTAAAAAAAGAGAAGGTTGCCTACTACCTTAGTAGATTAAGACCTAGCATTCAAGAGGAGTTAAGTTTGGTTAGAATGACTAGCATTGAAGAGGCATACCAATTTTCCTTATGAGTTGAGGAGAAGTTAAACAAAAATTTTGATGGAAGGAAAAGAGGGTGCAATCAAGGAGGAAGGTACGATGGTAGGTCATTTGGAGGCTGAAATGAGAACCAGAAGAAAAATGAAGATGTGGGTACTAGCTAAAACTAGAGGAACAAAGGTTTCAACCACTCTCGTGATCAAAAATTTGGAAATCAGAGAGGAAGAGGTAGAGGAAATAAAAAAGGTTTAGGAAGAGGAGGATTCCATGGTACTTATTTTCATTGCAATGAAGAAGGTCATTGTGCCTTTGAATGCCCTCAACACCAAGAAAGGATAGATAGGAGAGTTGATGGTCAAGCAAGGGTTGCTCATATGGATAATGATGCATAGTCATCACATTTAGAGGATGTAGAAAGAGGAGAGATTCTAGTTAATGAAAGGGTCTTACTAGGTGGTGAGATTAAACCTAGGCAAAGAAGGAGTTTTTTTTGTACCAAGTGCATGTGTGAGGGTAAATGTTGTGATGTGATTGTTGATGGTGGAAGCACTAAAAACTTGTTGTCAGAGGATATAGTCTCAAAGCTAAATCTCAAGAGGGAGAAGCACCCTGAACCCTATTAGATTACTTGGGTATAGGATGATCATAAGGTCCTAGTTATTGAACAATGTTCGATAAATTTCAAGATTGTGAGTTACCATGACAAGGCTCTCTCTAACATAATTCCAATGGATGTCTGACATTTATTGTTGGGAAGGTTTTGGTAGTTTGATAGGCATGCTATACATGATGGTCATGCAAATACATACTCTCTAACAAAGGATGGAGTTTGCCACAAATTGAAGCCATTGATA
Organism: Cupressus sempervirens; assembly: GCA_028749045.1. Classification (NCBI taxonomy): domain Eukaryota; kingdom Viridiplantae; phylum Streptophyta; class Pinopsida; order Cupressales; family Cupressaceae; genus Cupressus; species Cupressus sempervirens. Next base: position 827,860,192 of record CM053790.1, on the reverse strand, counting down.
AAGGTTGTTGATGAAAGAAAATTTTTGGATGGCGTGAAACATTAGTGCATGTGTTATGCTTTAATTGCTAAAAAATATAACGAAGGTAGTAGTGAAATTCCACTTGAAGTTTCAAGTCTATTAAGTGATTTTGGAGATGTCATCTCTAATAATGTTCCAGAAGGATTTCCACCAATAAGGAAAATTAGTCATCAAATAGATTTAATCCCTAGAGCTAGTTTTCCTAACAAGGGTGCTCAAATGATGACTCCTAATGAGATTGAGGAGCCAAATAGACAAGTTCAGGAGCTATTGAGGAAAGGTTTGATTCAAGAGAGCCTGAGTCCATCTACAGTACCTATAGTGCTAGCACTAAAGAAGGATGGAGAGTGGAGAATGTGTATAGACTCTCAGGCCATAAATAGAATAACTGTCAAGTATTGGTTTCCTTTTCCAAGAATGGATGATCTTATGGACTATTTGAGTGGAGCATAGTACTTCACAAAGATAGATCTCAAGAGTGGTTATCACCAAATACGGATACAAGAGGGAGATGAGTGGAATACTATATTCAAGACCAAAGAGAGTCTATATGAGTGGTTAGTCATGCCCTTTGGACTGACCAATGTGTTAAGCACCTTCATGCAACTTATGAATGAGCTACTAAAGAAATTTTTGGGAAAATTTTTTATTGTCTATCTAGATGATATTTTTATTTTCAGTAAGTCTTTGGATGAAAATTTATTGCACATTTATAGTGTCCTTGAAAGGTTGAGGGAAGAGAAATTATTGATCAATTTGAAGAAGTGTAGCTTTGTCAAAAAGGAGTTAGTCTATTTGGGGCTTGTTGTATTAGCTGAGGGCTTCAAAATGGACCCAAAGAAGGTGAAGATCATATTGGAATGGCCTACTCCAAGGTCTACCACTAAGGTAAGATCATTCCATGGTCTGGCCAGTTTTTATAAGAAGTCCATTAGAAATTTCAATATTATATGTGCACCCCTAACTGAAACAATGAGAGGGGATAGAAAAGAGTTCAAGTAGACTACAGGGGTTGCAAGGAGTTTTGAACTACTAAAAAAGAAGGTGACAAAGCAACCTATCTTGGCACTTCCTAATTTCCACATAGTGTTCCAAGTGGATTGTGATGATATTAGCAATGTTTTTGGGGCTATGTTGAGCCAAGAAGGTAAACCTATTGCCTACTTTAGTAGAAAATTAAATGATACAAAGAAGAAGTATTTTGTTTATGATTAGGAGTTCTATGCAATAGTTCAGGCATTGAAGAAATGGAGGCATTGTTTGTTGTCAAAATAATTTGTTTTGTATACTAATCACCAAGTATTGCAGTACCTAAATAGCCAAGATAAATTGAATCAGAGACATTTGAAATGGCTAGAGTTCACACATAGCTATACATTTTTATTAAAACATAGAAGTGGAAGGTCTAATGGGGTTGTAGATACATTAAGTAGGAGATAGTTGTTGTTGACAATATTGCAGGTTGAAGTGGTTGGGTTTGATGAACTGAAGAATTAGTACCCTAAGGATCCTAACTTTGCAGAGGCCTGGAAGGCATGTAAAGAACCTATTACTCTAGACAAGACCAAGTGGCTAGATTACATGATTCAAGATGATATGTTGTTCAAGGGAAGTCAATTGTGTATTCCATGGAGTTTTATGAGGGAGAACTTGATTAAGAAAAAGCATAGTGGAGGTATGGCAGGGCACTTTGGTTGAGACAAGACCATTGCCATTATTAGAGAGAATTATTTTTTGCCTCAATTGTCACAAGATGTGAAGAACTTTGTGCAGAGTTTTCAAGTATGTCAAATAGCCAAAGGATTTAGTCAAAATATTAGACTCTATCAACAATTGTTTGTTCCATCGAAGCCTTGGGAGGAGTTCTTGGATTGCCAAGGACACAAAGGGGTAATGACTTATAATTTTGGGTGGTTGATAGGTTCTCCATGTTGGCACATTTAATTCCATGCCATAAGACTCATGATGCAATGCATATTGTAGATTTTTTTTTCAAAAAGGTGGTGAGGCTACATGGTCTCCCAAAAAGTATTGTTTCTGACAGAGATACTAAATTTGTGGGCTATTTCTGGAGGACTTTGTGGAAGAAGCTAAAGATAGAATTGAAGTTTAGTTATGCACATCATTTGTAGACTAATGGACAAATAGAAGTAGTGAATAGAAGTCTAGGCAATTTGCTAAGGTGTTTAGTAGAAGATAAACCCAAGGGATAGGATATTATTCTACCACAAGTAGAGTTTGCTTACAATAATTATGTAAATAGGAGTACTAGTATATGACCATTCTAAATTATGTACGGGAGTAGTCTAAGGACCACATCAGAGCTAATGAAGATGGAGCAAGGGGAGAGAACAAGTATTGAGGCAGAAGACTTTTATGAACATGTCAAGAACTTACATGAGGAAGTGCAAGCACATATTACTAAGATGAACCTACAATGTAAGGCTAGGGTAGATCAAAAGAGGAGACATAAGGAGTTCCAAGTTGGAGATCAGGTTATGGTAGATTTTAGAAAGGAACAATTTCCAGCGGGTACCTACAACAAGCTAAAGATGAAGAAATTTGGCCCTTGCAAAATTTTGAAGAAACATGATTCAGGGAATGCATATGAGGTGGAGTTTCTAGATGGGATTCGCATTTCTCCTATTTTCAATATCGTAGACTTAACAAAATATCATGATGATGGTGCAAATGAGGAGTTGATGTTGGAACCATGTCCAATTCCTACTTCTGTGAAGGAAGAGATTGAAGAAATTTTGGATAGTTGTGTGGGTCAGAGTACCAGAAATAGGTAGTATGAATAATACCTAGTGAAGTGGAAAGGACAACCAATAGAAGACTCAACTTGGATATCTATAATGGAGGTTGCCCATTTGGGTTTTCCTCTACGAGCTATAAAGTGATAGGGTCACTTTTCAATCTACCCTAGGTGCCCAATGCAGGAGCATCCAATGTTGTAAGGGCAATCCTATATCACCCAAAAATATGCTTAGTGTTAGCTTCTATTTAAAGTGTTTTCATTTTTGGATACCCATTTGGTTTAAATAGAGATTCCAACTCTCATAGTTCCATTATTAATTTTTTGGGGTAGAATTTTTGAGCACCTTGGGATACATGTCAATGCAAAAAATAGGTTATTTTTTAATTGAGCCAAAATTATGATGAGTTAAAGGGTGTAATTTGGAGGGATGCTTATAATTTAATTTAAAGCATGCCAAAAAAACAATCAGGTCAAAAGGCTTTATGATTTGAACGTTATTGCAGTTTTAAGTTGCTTGGAAATCTCCTAAGAGCACTTCAAAGTCAAATTTGAGGCACTAAATGGCCTCATACGGGCCCAAAAAATGGGAGATGAAAAAAGCTTGTCCATAGAGCTATAGAGCACTTGGAGAGCTTTCTAGAAATGTAAGCAATTTGTCAATCAAAATCCCGAATCAAAAGTTATACTTCCTAGAAGTTGGGCTACCATTTCTAGATTCTTCTAATTTTACACTGACTTCTGATGTATTTTCTAGAACCTTTTATTTTGGTGGTGGATTCCAAATGGAATATTATAAAATATATTCCTATCCCTAAACCTAATTTGGTTTACTTAAGGACATTTTTGGCATTGTAAAGGCAGTTTTGATGGAGTTTGGGAGAAGGTATTATGAGAAGGGTTCTCTGCAGAATCTAATTGTATTGTAAGCCCATAGGGCATGTTGTGGAGTCTATTTTTGTTGTACTCAATTTAATAGCATATCATTTCTAATAATATTATTCCCCCTTTCCTATTGTGTTCATTTTTTCTCTTGGATTGTGCCCTCATCAAAGGTCAATGGCTCAGAAAGATTTTCTTTCTTAGATGGGTTTTCAAGGTATAACCAAGTACTAGTCCAAGAGTTTGATAGATACAAGACTTATTTCACTACTAAATGGGACATTTTTTCCTATAGAAAGATGCATTTTGGATTAACTAATTTAGGTGCTACCTTTCAAAAAGAAATGGAGATGACTTTTAGGATCATGATTGAGAAGTATGCGTTGATCTACCTAGATGATATAACAGTCTACTCCAACAATGTGGTAGATCATTTTGGTCATTTGAGATAGGTGTTCATCAAATGCAGAGAATATGGTGTATCCCTAAAACCCAAGAAAGTGTATGTTTTCCACTAATCAAGGGAAATTTCTTTGACGTATTGTGGCTAAATAAAGTTTGACTATTGATCTAGAGAGGATGAAGGCAATTCTTTCTCTCCAACTTCCTACTCATTAAAAAGGCTTGCATAGCTTCCTTGGTAGAATCAACTTTGTAAGGAGAATTATCCCTAATCTTTCTACTATGGTTAAGCCCCTTATAGTTATGCTCAAAAAGAATATGGTCTTCACTTGGACAAAGGAAGGGAGAGATAGATTTTAAGAGATTAAGGCAGCAATAGCATCAGCTCCTACTCTTATCAATCCCAATTTTGATAAGGATTTCATTCTCTATACCCTTGGAGGTGAGTCAATTATATCATATATCTTAACATAGTTGAATGATGCAAATGAAGAACAACCTATAGCCTTTTTAGTGAAGGGATAAAGGATTATAAAGATAAATATAGTTATGTGGAGAAACAAGTCCTCTCTACTGTAAGAGCCTTGAAGAAATTTAGGCATATTTTGTCTCACAACAAGATCCAACTCCTAGTCCCACATGCAGGTGTGAAAGAATTCCTTTTGAATAAATATGTCAATGAGAAAAGTGCTAACAACAAGATCCAACTCCTAGTCCCACATGCAAGTGTGAAAGACTTCCCTTTGAATAATGATGTCAATGAGAAAAGGGTTAGATGGATCACTAGGGTCATGGAGTATGATGTAGAGATCAAGATCACCAAGCTTGTGAGAGGAAAGGGGTTGTGTAAATAGATGATTTCATCTGAGAAGATGACTAAGGAGGTTGCACTAGTATTAATAGATGAGCAACTAGTAGGAGATGAAAATCCAAATAATTGGATGTAGGAAAGATAGCCTTCTTGCTGGGAGAAGGATATCTGCAAGGATTGAGTAGAGCTAAAAGAAGGAAATTCATATTACAATATTTTCCTTTTGTCTTAGTGGATGGGATTCTTTTTAGAAGATATTTTAATAGAGCCCTATTGAGATGCATTAGCACTGATCAAGTTGATAGGATGGTGAAAGGGTTTCATGATGGTCCTAATGGTGGTAACTTTTTATCTAGAACAATAGCTATAGAGATCATGAGGGATGGATATTATTGGTCAATTTTATTCCATGATTTTCATAGACATGTAAGGAAATGTGAGAAGTGTGCTTTCTTCATAGGTAAACAAAGGTTAGTAGCTCTCCCCCTTCATCCTATTTATTTTGATCAACCATTTTCCCAATGGGGGCTAGGTTTTATTGGCCCAATAAATCCACCTTCCAACTCTAGTCACAAGTGGATCTTAGGTACTACATGTTATTTTACAAGGTGGATAGAAGTAGTAGCTTTGAAGGATGCCATAGAGACTTCAATAGTTGAATTCTTTGATGAAATTGTAACTAGATTTGGTGTTCCTTCAACAATCATATCTGATAATGCTAAGTCCTTTGTTGGGACACATTTTTTCTTGGGAGGTTGATCATGGAATATATTTGAGAACTTCCTCAAATTATTACCCCCAATGAAATGGCCTAGCTAAGTTCTGTAATAAGAACCTAATCAAAATCATGAAGAGGACAATTGAAGACAACCAGAGGTGTTGGCACTAAAAATTAAAGACTAGTCTTTGGGCTGATAGAATAACACCTAAGAGGGTCATTGGGAACTCTCCCTTCATTTGATTTTATGGAAGGGAAGCAAGGTTTCCTATCTCACTTGAGTTCCCCTCCCTAGAGTGAGCTCGTCAATTGGAGTTGGAAGAAGATGATGCCATGATAGTCAAGATGGTTGAACTAATGGAGCTAGAAGAAAAGAGGTAATAGGTTGTGTAGACACTTGAAATTCATCAGCAACAGGTCAAAGGGGTCTTTGAGAATAATTCCAAAGCTAGGGTTTTTTAAGAAGGATACCTTATTCTCAAGTGGGATGCAAATATAGCCAAACCAGGTAGGCACTCCAAATTTGATGCTATTTGGAGTGGGCCTTATGTTATCACCAGTTTCAAAGAGGCCAATTTTTTTCAACTATCCATTCCCAATGGTGATGTCCTATTGATTCCAATCAATGGGATTTTACCTTAAGCCCTATTTCTAGATAGGGTTAGGATCTCCTACACATATTAGTTTAGTTTCCAGCTTTCCAAGAAGTGTTAAGCATAGGTTATTGTTAGTGTAAATAATTAATTATAATTACACTTTACTTAAGTTTACTTAGGTTAATACATTATTTTATTATTTATTAGATTAGACACCTAGGAGTATGCATATTCATATGAGTTATCTTCTTGACAACACAGGAGTTAGCAACTCTAATTTAGCACATGGTGTCTACAACATAAGAGCTTGCATAAACAACTAAGTTGTCATGTAGACAACATAGTTGTTCACACTTTAATTAATAAAATGGTATCTACAAAATATTTTTACATGAAATAGCTATGTAGGCTTATCCTCTCATCATCACACTAACTTTTGTGCTCAATGGAGGATAATCCACTCTTGGTGGACATGTGCTTAGTTGTCAGCCTTATCACTTTGCCAACTCCTAGTCATTCTAGAGGCCTTTATATAAAAGCACTCCTACTATGTATGTACATCCATTCAATTTCATATTTTTATTCTAATCATACTTTATTGGTCCATATTGTGCTAGTGCTTGAGCTTCTAGATCTTGGGTGATTTTTCCCTAAGGAAAATTCTTACATGGTATCAGAGCTAAGGGAGCTTCTCTTTACATAGCCATTAGAGACCATTTTTGCTCCACCTCTCAAAGGATCTTGATTTAGATTTGAAGTATCACATCTATTGGGAACATCTAGAGCCAAATTAGACCTCACCATTGTGTCTCAAGCGTCGATTCGATAAACTTTGACTATAAATTTACCTAACTTAGGCCATAGTCAAATCTGAGGTAAAAAAAAATTGCAAACCGAAACCCAAAGGCCCAATTTGTGAAATTGGTATGATCACTTTAGATCTATGCATTTAATTCTTAGAGATACATTTTTCATTTGTGTCTCTACATTTTTTCTTTCTGGATTTTCATTTTATTTCTAAAATTTTGCAAAAAAAATTGGCCTTTTAGGCCAGTAGGAGAGATTTTTTGCAAGACAAGATTGGAGCTTGCTGGTGCAAATCAATTATTGGCATCATATTTAGAATGTCAAAAAACCCTAAAATTGGCTTTTGTTTCATCAAAATCAGACATCTGAGGTGAAATATATAGTCAATTGATTTTTGGAGGTGCGACAGTGATGATTCAGGAAAAATAATTGTAGAAGTGATTTTCAAACAACGATATCTCCCTCATACGGACTCCTTTTTCTAAGAAATTTCTTTTGTTTTGGGGTAGAATTTTGTGATCTACACATTGGTGTAGGATGTTTGAGATCTATGTTCCTAAATTTTTTTGCAATTTTCAAATCCCAATTTTTGCAACCTCAAAGGCTTAGTACGGGCTCATCTAGACACATTTTTAGGTTCCATTTTTTTTGAAAGTGCATAGTTTTTTGTTTACTTTCTAGATCTGTAATTAGATTATAGGTTTGTGTGGATAGAAATGACACTTTTGGAAATAGGTCCTTTTTTATATTATATTTCTTTGATTAAACTTCAAATTTATTGTATACCTGAGCTACATTGCTAAGTACCATATTTGAACTCCAAGAGGAGGTTGAAAATACCAAAATCATAAACCCACTTTTGTCCATTTTTTGAGAAGTAGCCTATTTTAAATTCACTACATATAAAGTTTCAAAAGCATCACTTTGTGGGGGGGGGGGTGTCTTGTGTTCTTGTGTCTCTCTTTCTCTCTTGTGCTTCTTTTAATTTTTTGCATCATGGGTTCACCTAAAACTCCACTTTTAACTTCACACAATTATACTACATGAAAAGATATTGTATGGAGTAGACTAATGGAACAAGGTTTAAATCTATATGTTGATGGTACAATTGTAAAACCCACTGATGCTAATGCACAAGTTGACTAGCAAGTTAAAGACAACTAAGCTTTAGGAATTATTAGTAGTTGTGTTCATAGAGATCTCTTCTTCCACATTTCCATCTTTAAGGATGTAAAGAGTGATTGAGAAAAACTTGAAGGTTTGTATGGTAAGGTGGATGAGGAAAAGGGATTCCAAATTGAGGATAATCTACTTCTATTGGATCCTAAGAATTTTGATGCAATTCAAGACTATGTCAACAAAGCCAATGAATTGAGAGCTCTACTTAAGGATTGTGGTAATCCCATTAAGGATGATAGATTGATTTATCACATCTTGAAGAGGCTACCTTTAGAGTATGCATCTATTGTTTGAAGTTACAACACTCACAGGTTGACCATGGGAAGTTCCTTCACTAAGCCTCCATTTGATGCATTTGCAAAAATGTTGATGTTGGAACAATCCAAGTTGATAAATATAGGAATTCTCAACTATAGCATTGGTGGCTAGTAATAAGAACCAATCAACTCAAGGCGGTAAAATTTTCACCAACAGCAAGAAAAATTAGTGGAAGCCAAAATCACAATCAGAGACACAACAATCTTCATCCTCACAACAAGGCAATTCTTCTTCCAACAAGAAGGGAAACAACAAGAAGAAGGATAAAATATTTTGTGCATATTGCAAGAAACCAAATCATGATGAACATCATTGCAAGACTAAGAGAATAGATGAGTTGGAAAAATTACTTAGGAAGAAAAAAATCAATGTGCCAAATGCTTCCAAGGATTCAAATACATCCACTTCACAGGGAAAAGAGCAAGCATTTATAGAAAGTTCAAGTTCTTTAGGGGAATGGATTCTTGACTCGGGTGCCTCATATCATATGGTTTTTTTAAAAGGACACTTTTCATCATTGAAGCAGTCTAAGGAACCTCACATTTATGTCAGGAATGATATAAAAGTGGAAATTGAAGGGAAAGGACAAGTTGAGATGGAAAATAGAGAGTTCAAAGATATTCTCTATGTTCCTAATCTTAGCACTAATATTCTATCAATTTACCAAATCACTCACTATGAAGGTGGCCATAAAGTTGAGTTCCTTCCTGATTCAGTAATGGTGTGAAATATTAAGGATGATTCATTGGTTGCAATGGGTAAAGTTAATCATGATACAAGGTTTTATTCTTTCCCCCACTTTGTGCCTAAGTCTCCTTCACATGCCTTGTTGACACAATCTCAATCGTAAATTAAATTATGGCATGAGTAGTATGGACATCTTGCCTTTCACTATATTCGTCAACTTAGCTCAAAAAGTATGGTAAAAGGTCTACCTAAAATCAACTTTTCTACAGGTGAATGTTCAACTTGTTCAATGGATATGCATCTAGAAGAGAAGTTTGACAAAGGGAAGTCTTAGAGAGCATCAATTGTTCTTGAGTTAGTTCACATAGTTCTAGCAGGTCCTTTTTTAATGACATCAGTTAGCAAGGGTCACTATGTCCTCACTTTCATTGATGACTTTTCACACTACACATGGGTCTACTTTCTTAATCACAAGAATGAATTGTTTGATAAGTTTCTAGCCTTCACAATTCATTTTGAGAAGCAATCAAGTAAAGCCATCAAGGTTCTTTATATAGGCAATGAAAGTAGATATGTGAACTCAAGACTTAGAGACTTTTGTGAACTTGAGGGTATTGATCTTTAGAATCTAGTAGCATTTAGTTTCCAAAAGAAAAATTTTGCAGCAATGAGGATTAGAACTCTTAAGTTAATGGCAATTTTCTTGATTCAAGCTAAGTCTCTTGATCCATCACTTGAAGTCAAAGCTATAGGTAGTGCTAATCACATCTTTAATAGATCTCCTCATAATGTCTTAGATGGAATGACTCCTTTTAAGGCATGGGGCACAAGAAAACTAGTTGTGAAACACTTCAAAGTTTTTAGTTGTCTAGCATGAGCACTTATCTCTTTGAAGGGAATGCAAGGCACCACCACCAAGGCCTTGTACTTTCATTGGATATGATGAAAGTGCTAAGGCATATAGACTTATGGATCCTAAGACTCATGATATATTCATAGAGAGGAATGTTCACTTTGAGAAAAGTTCACCTAGCTTATTCTCTAATCCTCTCTATACTTCATACATTGTTGAAACTAATAGTGACAACAATGATAGTGACTCAACAAGTTCGCTTATGGGGGATCCTATTGACAGATGTAGGATGAGGTCACAACATCAGCAAATTTCACATGCATACATTTCTATAGTGATAGGTCCATGTAATTCAGTACAATTGGGTACACCTTTTCTTTCGACTCCAGAATCAGCGGATGACTACATAATAGATATTTTAGCTTTGTTTATGGAGTCCTACCTAGCAGATTTGGGAGACATTATTGATCATATTCATCTTCTCTTTGATCAAAAAGATCCTTCTTCAATTGTTGCGAGGGAATATTCTGACCCTCTTGTTCATTCTATACATGATCAATCTTATAAGGTTGATATGATTGTGGATCCTTATGTAAAATAGTTGTAGGAGGTCTCTTTATCATTTGAGGAGATAGATGGTTCTTTGGGATATGTTCTACATCCATCCTTACTAGATCTGAACTTGTTATTTTCAGTAGTGTTGGAAGGGGTGACCGTCAATATTGACATAGGGATAGTTGAGTAGTTTTAGTTTTCAGAGACACCATTCACCTTAAGGATTCTTTCTACACATTAGGGAAGCATCTCATATGTATCTATGATCTTGTTTCTTCCTAAAGGAAGAACATTATTCAGCAGTCATGGATCAGCTTCTACATTCATCTTGGAGTAGCTATCACTAATCGATATTCTACATTTTGGGGGGGGGGGGGGGGGGGGGGGGGGGGGGTGGAGGGGGGAACTACTTTGTCTCCTTTCTCCTTCTTCTTCTTCTCTCTTATGGGGGGAAATTTTTTCTCTTATGAATTTTTTTCCTTCTCATACTTCTCTATTGTATATACATGATGTATGTTGTAATGGAGGGTTCTTAATTACTCCATCCATGCATGCATCTTGTTTTTTCATCTCTCTTTTTGAGGGGGGGGTTTTCCCATGAGGTTTTCCCTCTTTCTCCATTTTTAGAGAGATTGCATTAATTTGTACATTGGTACCTAACATGGCCTAGTGGCCAGGACCCATCATGCATTTTCATTATAGCTTTTGTAAGCTTAAGTGCATTCCCCTAAGTTGCACTTAAGGGGAGGTGTTAGTGTAAATAATTAATTATTATTAAACTTTACTTAAGTTTACTTAGTTTAATGCATTATTTTATTATTTATTATATTAGACACCTAGGAGTATGCATACTCATGAGTTGTCTTGTTGAGAACATAGGAGTTAGCAACTCTAATTTAGCGCATGGTGTCTACAACACAAGAGTTTGCATAATCAATTGAGTTTTCATGTAGACAACAC